>CM034155.1:548587771-548755271 GCA_019776745.2 Taxus chinensis
AAAAGAAGCCACATCACAAGGTGAGAAAACTCCATGTTTTCCCACAAATGGGGAAGAGTGGATGAGAAGTCCAAAAGAACCAAAAATGTGTGATCCAACCATAAGAAGAACACATGAATAAGATCTCCAAAATATTCCTTAACTCTCCATAATAAACACACATCCTTATCTCTCCTCCAATTCACCAAATTTTCTCCTTGGAAGGATTTTCAAACCCATTGGGTTTCCTTTCCAAGGATGGGGAAGGAGTTAAAACCATATGAATCAATTTACTCCACCTCAAACCATATGAGGGGATAAAATATAAGAAAGCAACATGGCTTGCCCATCAAGCCATGAGGTTTAAGAGGGAAATTCCCTTCCTCTTCCCCAAAACAACTCCAAAATCCATCAAGCCATATGATGGATGGAGAAAACAATAAAGTATACAAAGACAAGTATAACTTGCACTACATACAACATAGTATCACACAACAAGTTTCAACTAACATCTACATATAAAAACAATACAACATAGTTTCAGGATCAAGTTTCAACTAACATCTACATTAATCAATACAACATAGTTTCACACAACAACTTTCAACAACATCTACATATAAAAACAACAAAGAAGGATAAGGATTACCTCCAAAAGCTTTCCAAAACTCCAAGCTTTCCAATCCACTTCCAAGCAAGAGCTCCAAGTGCTAACTCTAAAATCAAAATTCAAAATGACAAGGTGAAAAACTTTTCCTCCTACATGAGGATGTATATAAAGAAAAACAAGAGGAATATCCTCTCTAATGAGAGGGTGACATGTGTCACCCCTATCTCTCTCTTCCCTCCCCAAGATTCCAAAATTTCAAAGAGAATAAAATAACCACACTTTAAGAGCATTTCCCCCAAATTCCTTAAAAGGATAATAAGCCAATATCATTCAACTTTTAAGAAAGACTCCCCCTAACCATTCTTACAAGGATGGTGACTTATGAGAGTTCAAATGGGAGGGAAAACTCCTATTTGATCAAAAAATGAAGCCCCCTACCTATAGGTAGGGTGCAGCGACTTGTTTTCATGGTAAGAAAACCCCAAAACCAAAAGGGGTCTCCAAAAATGCCAAAAATAGCCCAATTTAGGGTTTGTAATTTTGACACAAGTATGGAGGTTGTAGGGTCCACCCAAGGGGTGTTTAAGTGATCCTAACCTCCTAAACACAAACTCATTTAATCAAAAAAACCTCTAATGTAAGTGGGGACCACTATATGCCGTAAACTAGGTTATTTAAGACTAATAAAACACAATAAAATAAATTACAAACTTGGTGTCACCCATGGTGCCACTATCAACAAGCAAACTCAAAGAAGGCCTCATACAACAATCATGGTTAGGACTTGGCCCAATTGGTTGCTTGTGCACACTTGAGTAGTCACCTTGAAACCAACGTTCTCTTATGCCCCTAGAATCCTGCACACTCATTACAAACATTAAACACATATGTCCAATAAAAGTATAAATCAACTACTCAGTAAACAAATCAAAGTATCATCTTGTTAACTATGCTAACACATCATCAGTAAGGAATTGTAAATGAAAAACATACACAATTTCATATAAGTTCATCACATGTTAGCCATTTCAGTAGCAAATAATGACATCCATCCATGATATAGTATGATAACACCAAATAACCAAATAATTCACAATACAAAGATGTGCGACAAAACCATATGTCCATCATATGCCCAATAAAATCATCATTGTAACATGTTAGTATTTAGACATCTACTGAAATGAGTTATCATACTAGTCAAAGTTAAATTGGCACTATGTGCCCAAATCATCATACATGTCCACGAATGATCAAATATCATAACATAATATCAAAATGTGCCATAATCCATATCTAATAATCAAATATGAGGATAGAGTCAGCAGATACTGAAGCTAGAAAATGTGGGCACTACAAAAGGCCCCAAATAGAACAGATCTGGACTGATTCTCTAGACTGGGGCGCCTGAAGAGGGACTGGAGTGCTTGTGGGTGCCCTGGTCTATAGTATGGGCACTCTGGTCTGTAAAAGAGGTCCAAAACTAAGTTTCATAGGTTTGGCAGATGGTCTGAAACCCTCATTTTCTGTCGCATCAAATTCGTTGCATTGTGTCAGGTGTAGCTTGTAACCAACAATGAAGGAAAGACCTGTGAAATCCTAAACAAACAAAAATTCCTAAAAAATAAAAATGCATATGATAGGGTCGTATTGACCTCAGCTGCCACAATAGTGGACTTACTAACTAAGCACTACACTACATTCCAGACCACAATGTAGTTTTGTGTGTGTGTGAAGCATGCCCTAGGTTGCTCTTGTGTCATTCGCACTTTGTGAAGTAGCAAGCTAACTATGTGTAGAAAATGTAATAGAATGGTGGATGGAATAGAATTAACTTCCCTCCTATGCTTGTGTGATGCAGATGTACCACCCTTGTATCTTGTGATGGAGCTAAATGAATGCAAATGATCTCTAAATGCCTTAGATGGATGCAACTCTAGGTGGATGATAATAGTGACTAGTGTTTGGTCCCTCATTATGGTCTCATAACTTTATGTTTATAGGGTTCTCTTGATCTAATTTTGTAATTAACCCCGAAATGGCTGACCACCAAAAAGATGAGAAGCTGAAATAACTAGAAAGTTCCCAAAAAGTGGCGGGAAAGTTCAAAAAGGATCGGGGCACCCTGGGTGGGACCAGGGCGCCCATGGATGCTCCAGTATTAGCCTGGGCCCAAGTCAAGGATAAAATGATAGAAGATGACCAAAACAGACTGGGCATGTGGGTGAAAGAGGTCAGGAATGACGAAAGAAAACAAAGTAAGATGGCCAAAATATGGGGGTTAATTAGTACTTTCTTCACTCAAAAACCTTCTAAATAATAGTATGATACCGGGACTAAATATTACCCAAAGTGCATGATTTATTGACTACATTTTCCTCCCACTTTATGTTGGTGAGTGAAACGCTCAGTAACATAAAGTAGATAGAATTGCATACATGATGTCCATGTAGATAGAAGTGCATACATGAATGTAGAATGAAAGCATGTTCTGAAGGACTAGACAAAGTGTGGAATGATAAAAAGATGATGGAGCATGGAAACTAAAGATGAAAAATGCACAAAAAGTGATGAGAGTGAACCTAGGGCAGAAATGCGTGTGTAGTTGCTACTGATGTATGTCATGTACATGCATGGTTAGTATGGTGTGTGTGTTGCCGCAAAGTGTTGTTATTGTTGTTGTTCATCATTGTTGTTGCCCCCATTTGATTGCTTGTTTCTCATACGGTTGGACCTGCAAGGAGAAAATGATTAAGTAGTCAAATATATATGTATGTATGTGTAAAAATGCTATGTAAAATGTGCATGTGTATGCATGTAAAAGTATGTAAATGTAAAATACGTAAAATGAAAAATGTAAATAGAACATGTGCACCTGATCCATGTCAAGAAAGAGAGTGTAGAAGGATATCCTGTATTGTCAGGGTTTTTTGGGTGATCTGATGCCATAGGCCGAAGAAGTATAGGGAGGAATTCCACTGGTATCTTCCAACCTTTAACTGCTTCCAGGAACATGTGTGAAGAGATCTCTATACGTTCTGAGTTTTTTAGGTGATCCGATGCCAAAGATAGAAGAAGTATTGGGAGGAATTCTGTTGTATCCTCCAACCGTTAACTGCTCCTCCGAATCCTAAAGACAACCATGTCCTGTAAAATTTGTTGTGTATGGGGTTTGTAGACTGGTCTGAACCCACTTATTGTATGTAACCCACAATGCCAAGGGCAGAAAGTGCACTGAACTGAACCGGTGTAAAAGTATTGTGTAGAATTTAAACCCCAAATGATGCCCCCCCTTTTTGGGGATACATGCAATGTCGCTGATAGGAGAATGTGGCCCCAAAAGAGGATCAACCACATGAACTTTGTGCCCTACAGGGGGAAGGGAATGCACTTGATAGATTCCAAGGTGTGCACAAATAAGAAGGCTAGCCAAAACAAGTGTTAGTACGAACAAACATGCATGTAAAAGACAAGTGTATGCTACACAAACAGTGAATAAGCTACCAAGCAAAGTAGTAAACATGCAAGAAGACAAAGTAAGTTGCACAAAGTAGGCTTCAAACATGGGACATCACTCATGGTGTCACAAGACATGCAATGACCATCATGGCCACAAATAACAAACAAGTGTTCACACCAAACAAAGGGCAAGGCCCACATACAATACAATCAAAGCATAACAAACATGTGAAGTAACGTGGAAGCAATATCCTACAAACAAATGTTGCACATGAAGCACCTGTTAGCATATTAGAAAGATAACTAGTATGTCAAAAGCATGTATAAGCAATAAAGTAAAGTGCTAAGTATAAAATGAAACAATAACACCTATGAGAGACGAATGTGGATGCCCCCAACGACCAGTGTAGGAAGGGTAGAAGGCGAGCATCCATGTTGTGTGTAAGAGATTTGTATCTGTGATCACAACTAAATAAATATGTGAATGCACATGTATGTATGGTATAGATAAATGACATACAAGCAATCTAATTAGCATGTGTAAGAAGCGACCATAAACAAGCAAGAGTAAGCAAGAATAAAAGCAACCAAGATATGCAACATGTTATGGATGGTGAATGGAATGCAAGATGGAATGATAGGATCCGCGTGTTCCCCGAGTGAATGGAAATGTATGCAGTGAGGTTCATTTAGTTTTCCCCCTCAGCAGTCAAGAATGAACCGTAAACGAGAGTGTGTCATCGAGAAATGGTCGAAGTGTGTGTTGTGTCTAACGCGCTGTGATGAGTGTGTAAGTGTAGTGATAATATTTGACATATAGAAGAGACCTGTGCACGAACCTTATAGCCTAAGCATATATCATGACATGATGAATAATAGGAGTGATGATTTAGCCTAAAGTGTGTATTATTACAAGATGAATAGTATGGAGTGGTGATGTAGCCTAAAGCGTATACCACTACAAGATGATAGAGTAAGTGATGATTTAGCCTATAGTGTGTGTCACTATCCTAGAAATGTCACATGATGAAAGGATGAATGATAAACGTGTGATGAGGATAAGGTCCATTTGATTTGTAAACCCTCGGCAGTTGAGTATGGACCGAGGAACTAAAGTGTGTCATAGGGTAGTGAGTACAACACATAGAATATGATGTAGGATGTATTGACAATAGACGACCATGTAATGTATAAAATGTGTAGTGCACGATGTAGGAGATGTAATGTAAGATGTGTATGTAGAAACAACAATTGAAGACTTTCACGATGTAGTATGTAGGATGAGTAGGATGTACTGCTAGATGTGTAAAGTATATGTCATGTAGTGTGTAGGATGATGTGATGTTATACCCCCATATAATATGTAGAATATGCATGATGATAACAAATGACCATGTGATGAATATAATGTGTAAAGATGCAATGTGTAGAATGTAATGCAAAATGTATATAGAGTGTGCAAAGTGTAATGTATAGGATGAATAAGTTGTATTGCTAGACTCGTAGACATTAGAAATGTGACACGTGTGTGATAAGGACAAGTGTGGTGTAATATGCAAATGTTGAAATGTTGTAGAGTAAATATAGAATGTATGATGTATGTCACGTGATGTGTGAATAGATGTGGTGTGTAAGTCCTATAGTGTAGTGTGTGCATGGTTCATGTGTAGTAATCCCTCAACAGTCAAGTGTGAACCAAAGCATAAGAGTGTGTCATTAGGTAATGACATCGCTAAAATGTAGGATGAGTATGCCTATGTTAGGAGATTGATGTATTAGAATGCAAAGATGATATATGTGTAATTGTTAAGATGAGTGGAGGGAGGATGTGTAAGTGATATGCCCCCCAAGTGCACAGTAAAGAAGGTGACTATGTACTGCTATCAAGGAGATCATCGTTGTCATGGTCGAAACCTACTGGAGCAAGCATCAAAAACATAGTAAGTGACATAGTGAGGAGGATTGTACATGGATGCATTGTGGTGTAGTGTGTACATATTCATTGCATATTCTTCATTAGTAAAGGCTATCAATGGACAACCATGAGCATGCAAACTGAGAGATATTTGGAACGTAAGTAGAAGAAGAGCCATTAGGAATAGAGATATTGCCGAAAGGCATAGGAAATGTAAGCAAAGAGTAGTGAACATCTATTGTTCTGCTAATATAGTCAAGCCAAGACTATCCAAGTGTGAGTGGAGAGTCACAAGGGGAACATGTAACAAAGACCGTCAAATCAAAGACACACAAGCCATAAGCTATGTCGTAATGTGAAAATAGCCATGATAAAGATGTGGTGAATGAAGAGGTGGTAAGATGTCATTAAGTGTCATGCCAAACCTAGCCAAATTGTCACATGTACAAATAGTATCTAAGAAAGTGGAATTGAAGGGGATGTGTTGCCAAAAGGTCCTATTGATAAATAAGGTGCATGTAAAAGGAGGCAGTGGAGCTGCGACCTGTGGAGGAGAAGATGAAATAACGTCGACATTGTTTACAGATCCATGATGTAGTACCATAGCATTAGTAGAGGGAGGTGTCTTGAACCTACATTCTCTTGGGCCATCGGCCATAAAGGTTTCGTCAAAGTAAGAGTCGTCTACACCAAGAGGGGTTAAATTGAGTTGTCATAATGCTTCATCAGTAAGTTCTATAGCGTCAACTTCGCCACTAGAATCCTCATAATCATTGGTGTAAGCATAATCATGTTGTATAACACTATCCAATATGTTGGTATGTGACACCATAGATGGAGTAGTAGAGGGTACTGCAACAAGTGGAGAAGGAATGTTAATAGGAGCTGACATCTGTATGTGAAATAATAGCCGTAGTGTAAGTAGAAATAACTGGAGCGTTGATAGTGGTAGGAGGATATTGCAAAGCACCAGACTGACCAATGTCATATGTGTTAAGGCTACCATATGGAATATGTTGTGAAGGTGGTATAGGCATAACAATAATAAGGTCTATGTGACAATATTGAATGGCTATGGATCTGTGATGATAGTATGTTCATAGTCATCATGTAAAAACTTGACACACTGGTGAATAGTAGATGGAATTGCTTCCATTGTGTTAATCCAAGGCCTACCTAACAAGAGATTGAACTCAAAGGAGGCATCGATGACATAGACCTCAGCGAGAAAAATCTTAGGACCAACCCAAATATGTAATGAGATAGTCCCTAGGCATGTGTGAGTGGTAGAATCATAACCTCGAATGAGAGTAGATTTCTTAGAAATTAGATTATCATTGATACCCAATTACTTTAAAAGAGAATGAGCATATAGATTTACATTTGGTCCATTATCGATGAGGACTCGTTTGATGCAAGTGGTGTTAACAACAACAGTAATGAGCAAAGGTGCACATGGATTGCTTTTAGCAAAAGGTGATAGATCCTCATCAGTGAAAGATATAGCATGTGGTAAATTACGAAGAGACTGAATAAGATGTGTAAAGGCCACCACATAATTGTCACTTTCAATATGAATAACATGAAGGGTTTATTCTAGCATATTACGACAATGTGGTGCATTACGCAATAAGTCATAAAAAGATATCTTAGCAGGTGTATTTTTAAGCTGCTCAACGATGTCATAGCCCTTAGAAGCAGTGGGAGGATCTGTCGAAGTAATAGGTGGAAGAATAGACGCAATTGGAGCGGTAGATGGATTAGGACAAGTGTGACGAGTGGTAACTACATTAATGGATGGCTCGGCCCTAAGTGTAATGAAGTGAGGAGGATGTTGGGTATGCATACACATGAAATCAACAACAATAGTAACTATGCCTAAGACCTTAGTTGGTGTAAAGGTAGGTTAAGAGGATTGAGCCATAATGTGATAAGGAGATGACATGGTCAAAAGGAAGTGTTGAAACGTCAGGTTCACCAAAATGATTAACTAAAAATGTGGATGATATGTTATAGTTAATTTAATCTAGAATAACATGTAAATACAATACATAACTGGGGTAAATAAATATGCAAGAAGAGTGAGGAAGTGACTCAACTGATTAGAGGAGCTCACTAGACTGTATCGTAGAAGTGACTGGAGAAATGGGAAACATGAATAACTATGTAGAGGCCTCGAAGAGAACAGATTTGGATTGATTCTCTGGACTGGGGCACCTAGAGAGGGCCTAGAGCACCTATGGGAGCTCTAGTTTGTAGTATGGGTGCTTTGGTCTATGGAAGAGGTCTAAAATTGAGTTTTATAGGTTCGACAGATGGTTTGAAACCCTTGTTATCCGTCACATCAGATTTGATTGCACTGCGTAAGGTGTCGCTTGTAACCAATAATGAAGGAAAGACCTGCAAAAACCTAAACATGTATTAATTCCTAAAAAAATAAAAATGCATATTATAGGGTTGGGCTGACCTCAGCTGCCACAATAGTGGACTTACTAACTGAGTGTTGCACTACATTCTAGACCCAAATATAGTTATATGTGTGTGTGTGTGAAGCATGCCCTGGGTTGCTCTTGTGTCAATCAAACTTTGTGAAGTAGCGAGTTAACTATGTGTAGAAAATGTAATAGAATGGTGGATAGAATAGAATTAACTTCCCTCATATACTTGTGTGATGCAGATGTACCATCCTTATCCCTTGTGATGGAGCTAAATGAATGCAAATAATCTCCAAATGCCTTAGATGGATGCAAATCTAGGTGGATGATAATAGTGACTAGTGTTTGGTCCCTCATTATGGTCTCATAACTTTATAGTTATAATTTTCTCTTGATCTAATTTCATAACTAACCCTGAAATGGCTGACCACCAAAAAAATGAGAAGCTGAAATGACTAGAAAGTGCCTAAAAAGTGGTGGGAAAGTTCAAAAAGAATTGAGACATGCCCCCAATGGGACCAAGGCACCCCAGTACTAGCCTGGGAATGCCCTAGTTAATGCTAAAATGATGGAAGATGACATGAAATAGATTGGGAATTTGGGATGAAATAGGTCGGGAATGATGAAAAAAAACAAAGTATTATGGCCAAAAGATAGGGATTAATTAGTACTTTCTTCACTCAAAAACCTTCTAAATAGTAGTATGAGATCGGGAATAAATATTACCCAAAGTGCATGATTTATTGGCTACATATGGACACTCATAATATCTATGACCAACAAACTTATTGTCATTTGAAACACTTACCTTGAAAATCTCCTCTTCCTCTTCCAAAGTTACCCCTTCCTCTATAGGAATAACTGCCTCTTGAATAACCACCTCTTGAAATGTTTTATCCTTGTGAGTTGTTTGCTTCCTCTTCTTCATTTTGTTGTTGTTGTACTATATTTGTTTGTTGTCCTCTACCTTTGATTCCTCTAGTCTATGCCTCTAGAATATTGTACTTTCCTTTTAGACAACTTTTCTTATGCTTTCAATGCTGCTTGATAAACTTCTTCCACTGTTCTCAAAGTGAATAAGCTGATTTCATCTTGAATGTTAAGCCTTAATCCATTCAAATATATTGTCACTTCTTCAACATATCCCTCTATAAGACCTGATCTCATAGCTAACTTTTAAAATTCTTCTGTATAATCAGCCACACTCATCTCTCTTTTCCTAAAATTTTGAGATTTCTTAAAAAAACTTGTATGATAATTAGCTGGAATGAACTTGCCTTCTTAACTTGACAACCATCCTATCCCAAAATATGATTTTATCCTTACCTATGCTCCTTATTTATTCTTGCACAAAGTGCCACAAAATATTTGAATGCCCTGTGAATTTGGTACAAGCAAACTTTACCTTTTTATCTTCAGTTATTCCCTCAAAATCCAAGTATTTATCCGTGTTAGTGATCCAGTCAATCAAGTCTTCTGGATGTAGACTTCCTCCATAATCTAGAACCTTCATTCTTGGCTTAGAATCCTGTTATCATGAATGCTTTCAAGAGTCTGCATATCTTGTCCTTCCTCTTCTGCAACTGTTTCTTATACTACTTCTTCTTCTACATGTTCTTCTTTATCACTTTCCTCTACTAAGACCATTCCTCTTTTATGAGAAACCTCTAAAGCTCCCAATTTGTCTTTTATGTTATTCAATATGGTAACCCATTCATTCTCTTTTGGATGCCCTCTTTGACCTCATCTTCTCATCCTTGCTCTGTTGGCCATCTTGTTTTTCTCTCTTCTTACAAAATTTTGTTTCATAGTTTGCTTCTTCACTCAACCTGTCTTTCTTAGCTTCTTGTCAATATTTTTCTTTTTGTTTTAAGATCAAATTCCTTCTTTGATACAATTGATGCAGAGGTGGGGGATGTCTCAATCACAATCTCAAAAAATTTGGCTAGAAAATTACTTGAGAATCCTTATTAGTTGAATGAAAACTACAATACCTCCAAAATGAATTTTTAGTCTTAACTACTCTTCAAACTATGATGAAATAATACCTTGCCTTCCTAACAACAATCAAAAATTTTTAAACCCAATTCGAATAAATAAAACCAACTTACTTGACTTCCCTTGTCCTTCTCATCTAGAATGGTTTTCTAGAAACATAAATTGCCTCTTGATCATAAGGTTTGCTTCTTGAAATTTTGAAAGGATTGAACCATATTTTTTCTTTAATTCCCTTTTCTTCGACATGCACTAACTCCTTTGATTGGGTTGATCAACCCAAGAAAATAAAGTTTCTATTACTACCTAGCTAACCTGCCATGTCTTCCTTCTAGCTCTTCTCACACTCAAATATTTTTTCCCAACATGAATTAGATAGACTTGGGAAAAATAAAAGTAGTTTTGGATACCCATCACCCCAATTAAGCTTCATATAAAATCCTGACCCTCAACTCCCAGTTTAACCCCTGATTTCGCTATCTTGGATTTTGTAATTAGGTATTTCATTAGGTCTCTTGCTCCTAGACACCAAATTGTCAAGAATATCGGATGTTTGGTCACTTGTAAGACTCTATCTCCTCCAAAATCAGTCTCAGGGGATTACAAAGATGGATTGTTGAAGGTTTGAGGCCAAAAATTAGTGGTTTAGCCCTTCAAACTTAATTTTTACACTAAACCCTACATAGGGTTTTTCACTAACCCGGTAGAGTTAGAAAAATCAATTCCCAACGTTTTATAAAATTTCAAGCCTCAAAATTTCACCTAGAGGTATTATCCTCCTATAGGTTCCTGAGTAGAATTCCTTCTAGGAAAATAAAAGAAAATGTATAAAAAGAGACCTTACCTTCTCAGAACAATATTCTTCACTCTCATACAAGCCTATACAAAGTCTTAAGGCTAATGGTTCTATTTTAAAACTCCCAAATTCATAAGAAAAAAATATCACACACCAAATGAATTAGATTGTAAAATTTCATTGTATTAACAGAGAACTTTGAATTTCATACTTTTAATTCAACCTTCTTGGTTGTTTCCATGTATGCAAAGTCCTCTTTTTCCATAGAAAACAGGGTTATTATTTTATTTCTTCCCCAAGTGAGATCATTCTCACATTCTCCTCCTTCCAAAAAGCTTCCTCTCCCTCTAATACTCATCCCTAACTACTTTTCTATGTAACTTACCTATCAACTAGACCCAGCTAGTCCACATAATCAAGTCACTAAAATAGAGTTTCAAAAATACTTATAAAGATGGTTTGTAATCCTCCAAAAGGGATTTATACATTGTACTAGCACTTCCTAACCACCTTATACTCCTACCAAGACACCAAAAAAGCTAAAAGTTTGTCAAAAAGTTAAAATACCTCCTTAAGAAATTCAAATAGAGTTTTAGAGGGAAAAATCACACAACCCAAAAAGTTGAAACACGAAGGTCTTAAAAGACCTAACATCACTTCTACTAGCCTTCTTAATACAATCAAAAGGAAAAATTTTACTCTACGAAGATTTTAAGATGGTACTCTTGCATCAACGTCTTGAAAGGGATGTGTAGATTGTATGGGCAGACAATCAGCTTGATTTGGATTTTGTGATGGCCCCTTGTTATATCATTGGCCGACATGTATATGAGATAGAGAGATATATATTGGATAGTGTACAAAGGTATTTTGGGTTATATCAGGGGATCCCCATGGATCTTATTCATATATTTTCCATGATGACTAGGGAGAGAGGCCCAATTGCCAATCATTTTTTGGATGATAGTTATGTTGAGATGGATAGGGTTAGAGCCAATTCAGAATGATCCATGTGTGGGTGTGGCAGATGTTGTGACCAATGTAGACTTCGATGCATGGTGGGTATAGGCTAGTCATGTTTGAATTATTAGGTTAGTGTAGGTGCCACACAACTTTAGAGGTTACGATAGATTCTTTGTGTGAGGCCATAGATTAGACAAATGTGACCCCGTGTGTATATTATTAGGTCAAGTGCATGACTACAACCAACATGACCCATACCACCCTAGTAGTCAACACAAGTAGGGCCATAAACACTAGTTCAACAAATAGGATTGTCATGGGGTAGTCCACAACTAATGGAGATATATCATAAACAAGGATAAGGTATGATAGGTGGTGAAAAATATGGTGGATCAAGTAGTGGCATTATGGGAGTAGGGTCATCATGAGTCAGATATGTAGATGACATATCTTTAATTGTGAGATTACAATAGGATATCAATGCATGAAATAAAGAGATTACAAGGTTAAACAATACCAAATTTTGGATACCACACAATTTATGCATATATCGTTTTAAGTAAAATAGTTAACAACACAAGTGGGTTGTAAGAGCACGAGACTAATTCTAATCAAAGAGGTTAGGCCGTTACTGAGAGATATTAGTTCAGGTTTGTATAGGATCAACTGGGAGCCATAATGCCTTAAGGTTATTCTTCTCTTTCTCGAGAGCTCGTACAATAAGGGAAGGAGGTAACATCCATTGTAATCAGTACACACATGCAACACACCAATTATGATAGAGAGGTAGTGTAGCATGTGAATTATGATATAGGGTGGTTGATCGCTTCACCTGATTTACAATGTAGTGGCCCTTTACCATACCTATATAAAGGGGACAAATCTATATTATATAATATATAGTTACCCTCTATATCTATGGGGGCTATCTAGAGTCAAGAAAGAAATATCTCAATCGATGGCCCTCAACCACCCCTATCTAGGTGCTCGACTAACCTTATCTATACTCTAATGGCATTCAATAGTCTATACCACTAGATCTACCAATCCCACTAGACCTTAATCCCAGGGTGAGGGCCCCTATAGATGTATGGCCCTTACTCTTAATCTCGGTCCAAAGGCCCCTATCTAGACTCCCCCACCCCTATATGGATTCTAGTTGAGTGACCTATCTATAATTACCACCTTCTCCTAAAGATTCTTGGAGTCAGGTGTGAGAGGATGATTACGTACCGTAGACACCTAAATTTCACTTTTGTAATCTTATTGCCAAAATTCAAGCAAATCACTCTCATTCTCACCAATTCCATTATAATTAGTGAGAGTTTTCCTTTGTGTCCTTTTTATTGCCCAATTTTGATCAAACATTTTGACATTTATAGCTACAACTTGTTGTCTGAACCTTGTTGGTTTGTCAAAATTGTGTCATTTCGACACCTATTTTTCTTAGATTCTCTTTAGAAAAATCAATCTATCTAGGTCTAGGAATTTATAGCCAATGACTGACTATTACATGACTCCTTATACGTACGACAATAGGGAACCTAGGTTTCTACATTCCCATCAAAGGATGCCTATCACAACTAAGCCTCATTTGGTTCTTCGTGGTTTTCAAGTACCCTATTCCCCACCTTCATCTCATAGTTAGTGTTATGGTTTGGACACTTCAGATCCAAATTATTATTTGGGTTCTTCTCACTCTTCTTCTGACTCCAATCCAAACTATTATTCTGATTCTTTAGATTCACCTCGATCTTCTGAAAATTCTCATCAGAGCTATTCACTTCATTTGACTCTTAAGTCCCAGTCCTCACTTTCTTCATAGGCCTCCCCTTATCAATCAGCTAAATGACATCTTCCTCCTTTGAAGATTCGTGTTGCCCCAAGTATCGCTACTCAAACATCTAATTTGGTTCTTGAGCCATGGTCCTCCCTTGTTTTGCAGGACCTCCCTTATTCGCTGCCTCAACAATCTCTTCCTCCATTGAAGATCTGAATGACTCCAAATTCATCCAAGTTGACTCCCATGTCACAATCATCAAATTTGATACCCACCGTCACATTCATCTAAGTCGACCCCCACGTCGCAATCGTCTCAGTCGACACTTACGTCGCAATCATCAAAGTTGACACCTATGTCACAATCTTCTAAGTTGACTCCCATATCACAATCATCTAAGTCGATGCATACATCGCAACCACCTCAAACGACTCCTATGTCGCAATCATATGCTAATTTTCTTCACGATCCTCATTGCTTCCTGACAATATGTCATCTTGTAGGAAAGCCAATACTAATAAGCTATTTTAAAGCCATGTCTTCTTCTACTTACGAGACATCTAGATCCAAATCTACTTCATCTTTTGAGTCATCATCTTCTCAAATTTCCACACCAGTTAGACCCACTTCTTCTAATCAACCTCCTATGGTCAAATAAAAAATACTCCTACCGACCAATTCATCTTGGGATGAGGAGACGATCACAAAATTCTTAGGGTCACATGATGGAATTCCCCTAGAGAATTACAATCAAAGATTTAATCTTGACTTTGATACACTTGCGTATTAGGAAGAAGAAATTGATTCCTTTTGTCAGAAAATAGAGGAAGATACTAAGACCATTGAGGAAGATCCCATATTTTCATCACTCAATCATTCTTTATCTGTCAAGATTCCTCAATCACAAACTCACCTTGGGTCACCACCTAGTATCCCATCGTTTTCTTCTAGGGCCACTTCCAATTATCCCTTCATCATCTATGTGCAACTCACTTCTCGGTAGCCCATTTTCTTTTATTCTGGGGGCACATCCTAGAGACTCCTCATCTTTGATTCTCGGGCCACGTCGTAGTAGCCTATCCTCTTCGATATATGGGACACCTCCAGGTAACCCTTCATCTTCAGTTTATGGGACACCTCCTAACAGTCCTTCATCCCCTTCTATACTGGGGGGCACATCCTAGAATTCCCTCATCTTCAATTCTTGGGCCACATCCTAGTATTCCATCATCTTATATCTATGGGACATCTCTAGGCAGTCCCTCATCTTCAATCTTAGGGCCATATCTTGGTAATCCTTTATCTTCATTCTATGGGACACCTCTTGGTAGCCCATCCTCTTTAATTATTGGACCATACCCTTCACGTCCATCACATTTTCCTTCTATTAATGATTATGGGAAACCCACCATCATTTCTCACACCAATTCTATTCGTCCACTTTCTTATCCCACTTCTAAGGATCAAACAAGTCAAGTAATAACTTGTAAAAAACCTAAATAGTTTCTTCATCAAGCTCAATAAAAACTTCCAAGAGCTCCAAAGCTCCCAACAATCTAAATAATATTAAAGTTTAGAATCCAACGTGATTCAAAAATGCACATCAACACACCCATCAAGTATGGCGTAAAGTACAAAAACCTATGGATAGGGACCTCAATCTTTCGAACAAAAAATCCATGTTTCATGATAAATCACAGTCATTTTTTGAGTATGAGCTCACCACGATCATCAAGATTGGGGATAATATGACTCTTGATGAGCAAAGAAAATTAATCTCCCTTATTAAGTAAATCATGAACATTGTTATTGGATATTATCACGTAAATTAATATTAGTTGGTCCCTGTTAGTGTAAAATCGCAACACCTCCAAAAGAGTTATGGATATGCTTTTATAAGGTAGGATCATTTGGTGTGATTGTATAACATTGAACTTTCCCCAAGGTGTGGGACCTTGCAAAAGTGGGAAAGCTCTCTAGAGAAGGTTGGTTCCTCTTCCTAAACTACCTACCACGAGCTACTCTAGTGCAGGAAAATTAAATCTAATCTAATATAACCATTCCAAGGAACCAATGAGAGAGAAAGAGGGAAAAAAAGATCCTACACTAAAGCGGTAATACACCAACAAAGGAAGCGAGATATTCTGTTGAGAGAGAAAGAAACAAAAAAATGGAGATGAGGGAGGTCAAACAAAAGTGACACGACCCAAATATGCAAATCATCCATTAAACTCCATGAAACACAACATCCTGCACCTGTAAATGTGAATTACATGCACAAAAAACCAATACTAAAAGGGAGAGGCATAGAGAAACAACAAAACGATGCAATGGGTTGAAGAACACAAAAACACATTTTTATTGCAGAAGGTGCACAGACCATTACATTTCTAGAATAAAGGCACAAATACATTTTCCAGGTGTGGGAGAAGGTTTGTTGCTCAAATATGGTGTCAAGAAACAAATTTGACAAAGTTTCTCTATGCCCAGAATGTCTCTCCTTCTCAAACGAGAAGTGTTACAATATATATAGAAAGAAAAGAGAGAGAAGAGGGAAAAGTCGAATCCTACTCCAACCACCATGAGATATGCATCGAATCCCACTTTGAAATTTCAACCACTGAATATCAATGCCTTCTGAAAATCCGCCCATGATATGTCGCTTCTTGTTCCCCAACGGATTGAATCGAATCAAATATGGTAGTTGAAGAGATTAGATTCTACGTTAATGGCCTGGAAGACTCTTCTTCATTTTTACCTACTAGGGCTTAAAAAATGATTTTTAATCCTTTCATGGCATAGAGGACGTCATGACGCTTCCAACGGTGTTAGATTCACAATATTTTGAGCCCTGAGTCAAAAGATATGCCCCTTCAAAGTTTGGACACATGGAGGCACCGCGATTACTTGAAAGTCTAACTCAAAGTTTTCCTTTGGAGGAGCGTCGAGTTGACACTTGTCAGCCTCTGTAGATCCTTAGACCTTTCAATGGCCCCTCTTTTTTTATTTTAGAGCCTGCCCGAGTATGTCAAATAGATTTAAGACACAAATTCACGCGACATAGTCGTTTCTTCTCTTTCTTCTCAAATAGGGTCGTTTAAACTTTTGCAAGCCCCACAATTCCATTATAGAGTCCCTTTGCAACCAGTTTGCAGGATTTAAACGTTTTTTCTCTAATTCTTTCTGTGCAGGGTCGTGGCTGATCCAATATTTTTCCTGAGGGTGAAATATGGATAACAGTCCCAATTTACCAAAATCTAAAAAATACAAAAATACAAAAAAAATAGAGAAAACATTTCAAATATATATATACTAAAGGTAAACAAACACACATTGCAATCAAGTATTGCATAAACATGGATGTTCTTTCTTCCCTTCCTTGCTATTCTTATGCAAGTCTTCCTACCATTTTGATCCTTTTGGTGATATTTTGTTTATCCAATTCACACACATTTTGTGACATTTATCTCTATGGTATCCGTTTGACCTTGGTCTTTTATCACCTTGGTAAATTAAAGAATGAATTACCTCATAGATATCCTATCACAATCAACATCTAAAAACTTGTTGTGAAGAACTTTTGGACATATTTGTTGACACTAGCTAATGTTGTCATCACAATCACTTCCGCCTCCTTCCATCAAGCCATCAATGGTTTTTAACCCCTTGTCAAACAAGAGATCTTAAATAAGTTTTTAGAAAGCAAAGCAAAAAAAAATCAATCAAATAAAAAAGAAAAAGCTAAAAGTAAAAGCAAATTAATATATAAATCTCTTGGGGTATTCCCAATAATCTCTACTGGGGCTATGATGCCTAACTGACAGTAGAACAATGTTACAATTAGAATCAAATTCATCTTTGTCGGGGCTATGGATTCATGTCTGACAATGGAGAAATGTATGACTCTCCTTCCACAAATCCATTTAAAAAAACAAAAAATCCACTCTAAAAAATAAATCATTCCTACACATATGTTAGGGTGTCTTCACTTATTGTCTATCAAAATTTCCCTCCAAGAGGTAATAAATTTCCACGCGCACACACTGGATCTCTATGAGAAAAAAAGATTAGTATGTTACCAAGTGTCTTTTTTTAGACCTTGTCCAGACTCTTACTCTAGTATGTATCTTGTCACACAATTCATGCCTTTCGCTAATCACTTCTTCATCACAAAGCTTCTAAGCTACATTCACAACATTTGCATTTTTCTTCTAATTCGTTCAGAACATCCATGTGTAAAATATTGCATTTTTTCCATATTTGTAGGAACCCTTTTCCCCCTTGCTCAAAACAATCTTCCACTTCTTTCTATCATGTGCTTCTTGTCCAGCTTACACTGGGGGCATCCTTGCTCCTTCCTAGCACTTTATGTGTTTAAGTTGATCATCATGTTTCAGAACCTATCCACATTGGCCCTGATCCAAATTTTGTGTGTGAAGATTTTTCCTTTGAATATTCTCAGCTAACGTTGGGGACAATTTTACATCTTTACTTTCTTGCATGTGTGTGGCATTGTACCCTTGTATGTCTCATCTAATGTTGGGGAAATCCACGCTTCTTTGTTATCCTGTACATAGCTTCAAAAAACTATCAAAATCATCAAAAACATTCAAATATGTTTCAAAAATAAAAAAATTCAAATATGTTTCAGAAAAACCCAAACAAATTAGTAAAACAATCAAAAACCCAAAAAATGGTAAAATCATTAAAAATCCAAAAAAATGTAATTTTTTTTTCAAAAATTGGTAAACAACGTGCATATAGCTAAAGCATGTATCACTTAAATTATCCTCGAACATCAATATTTGTCCTACAAAACCATCTTTCTAACGTTCTTGCTTGTTCTTGTATCAAATGACATGCAGATCATCGTGATCTACCTCCATTAACAAAGTTGGGTCTTCTTATTATGTCGATACTCCTGTGCAATAGTGAGTTGTTAGGTACTGTGTCATAATGCACGAATGCATTCCATGGGACTACTTGTGTCTTCTTTTTTTCCATCGCATGTGTTATTTCTTGGGGCATCATTTTTAACCCTTGTCATTGCAACATGAACATTCAGGAACTACAACTTGATAACAAAAACATTGGTACAACTGTTTTGAACATTGTTTGTTTGAGTATATGTGATTATGTTTGTTTCTCTATTAGGTTAGTTGGTTTACTTTCTCGTATTGTATTGCATAATGTATGTTGCATGGAATTAAACATCATTTTACTTTCTCATATTGTATTGCATAATGTATGTTGCATGGAGTTATGTATTTTTAGCAGTAAACAAATGTTAGTAATGTAGCTTTTCATGTTATATTATACTTTTTTTATTTTAAATAAAGGCCGATGATGTTGATCATAGGGGCAACGTGATGAAATAAGGTTACATATTGAAGACCAGATACAAAGATGAGCATGTTCCTATTCTCCACTTTCCTATCTTATCACTACTAATTTTTCTGCCCAATCACCTGGGGAAATAAACACCCATGTTTATCCTTATTCTTTTCCCATCTCCATAACCAAGGGTTTCACGTCCGTTTTATCCTATTTCTTCTATCCATTTTGATCATATTTTCGATCGTCAATTGACTTCTTCTATCACCCCCATCGACACTCGAGGGGGCATCCTTCGTCTCGCTAATTTTTCTTCAAAAATTTACCTGTTTATGATTTGTCTACTATATTTGAAGTGAATTCACTAACTTCACCTCAAACAAGGGCAAATGTAGACACCTAAATTCTGCTTTTGCAATCTTATTGCCAAAACACACGCAAATCACCATCATTCTTGCCAATTCCGTTATAATTAGTGATTTTCGCTAATTAACTACCATTTCTTGCCACTTTGGTTAATTAACAAGCACTTCGTTGATCACCAAACCTCTTTCACATCTAGGATTTCACTTTATGACGAAATGTAAGTCAAAATCCTCTTCAAAAAAGATAATTAGCATTTATTAGCTAATTAAGCCTATTTTGCCCTTGTTTTGGTCAATATACCCTAATATGGGCTTAAACCCCTCTTCCAACTACTCAAAATCACTCTACTTTCCTCCACAACATCTCAACAAGCTTCAAAAGCTTATCCTAGCCTCCTAGTTGACCCTAAGTGGTTGATTAAGGCTCCCACATCTTAATCACTTGGTCATTTACTAATTCACATTAACAATTCTAATCTAATTAGGGGCTTTTAGTCCCACATGCACCAAAATACAAGTTTCTCCTAAAAGGAAAACTAAAAAAAGAATGCACCTCTTACCTAAATACTTTACACCATGTTTTTATTAGTAGCCTCATATAATACATATGTTAAAGATCCTAAACTCCTTTAAGGATTCACATGCTCATCTTTGCCTAAAGCCTTCATTATGGTTAATAGGAGGGTATCTAACATGACATTGTAGTCTTGTGTTAGAGAGATCTCCTCACCATTTTTAGAGTAGCAAGCATTCCCAATTTTATTGCTCCTATATCTATTTAGGTCTATGTTAGTTAATCAAACATACTAGTAAACATGCTTAGATGTTAGATGTTAGTTTCATTTAATCTCCATTGTTATGCTATTAAGCTTTTATCATTGATGTTTCATTTCTTATCTTTTCATTTAACTTGAGATCATTATGGTGTTTATCTTGCTTTAAACTAGTTAATTTGTGTTAAAAGTTTGGGGTGTTATTACATACAAATGATTTTTTGTATAGATGATGTATGATTTTGTGGCTTATATGTATATTGACACACATTGTAGATACTTTATTTGAGCATTGTCTTGAATATTTTTTCATCATGGTGTATATGATGATGAACAATTCAATTATGTTATGTATGATGTTTATTAGTAGATGTTGATTATGATTATGGATCGATGTATATTATGATATTTTGGAACTTATATACATATATTTCATTTGCATATGGTTATGATGGATGTTGGGATGATGTTATGGATTATTGATGTAATTTGATTTCATGATGACATGATGGGATAAATTTAGGATTTTTGGATGATGTTATGATCCGATGATAATTTTAGACTTTATTGTTATCGTTATTTCTTGTATGATGTGATGATAATGGATGCCTTCTCTAGCTTTATGTTGTGATTTACACTTAGTCACGTGGATGATAAAAATGTTAGAAAACATTAAATGCAATATAAAATATTATGATGGTCTTAGATGGTTAGCAATGTGATGATGATTATTATGATGTGAGTATTAGATAGATGATATAAATGGTGTCAAAGCTATGTTATGTTGATGATTATGATGGATAAGATGTGACGATGTGGTATTGATTAGATAGATTATGGGATGTGGTTTTTGTGATGTGATGAGTCGTGGTGCCATATTATGAGCCATATGGGCAAACAATTTCATGTTTTTGATATAACATTAGGTAATATACACCATTATATATATTTGACCATGACGATTTGTGTGTCGTAATGCATATGGACTAACTCATAACCCTCCTCATATCATTGGGTAGATACTAAAATGTTCCAACTAACAAATATACAAACTAAAGATAATAAACAAACACCATAATGATCACAAATAAGAAACATGATAAGAAAAACAATATGTACAAAATACTCAAACACTTATGTTAAGAATGTGATTAATAGGAATACAAAATGGGTGATAGATAATTGATGCACAAGGATAAATTTGAATATGTATTGTGTTTATTTACATTTGAAGATGTGTGTTTACCCATTTCCCCATATGAAGATCCTTGGATGGTGAGAACGATTCACAATTCAACATAACTTGGTGTATTTTTGGGTCCTTGAGTAAGGATGTATGCCACAAAGTTAGATTTAAAAGGATGGTCGTAGTGACTTGCTTCAATGATAACAAGGATGTATGATTACATGGGGATTTTTATATGCTACAAAGATGAGGCTAGGATACATGGGGATTTTTATAGGATTTTATGATTTGGAGGGATATTTGGGATAAGAAGATGTGCATGGTAGGAAAAAAATTAGAAAAAGGATTAGAAACGACAAGGTTTAGTAGGGATGATGAATGATGGAAAATGATAATGGCGGGAGGATGGGATGAGATAATTCCAAGCTCAAGAGAGGCTCATCCAAGGGTTACCCCGTTACCATGATGATGGGCCCCTTGTGTTGCTTCCATTCTTCTCTTAACATGATTATTCTTTATTTCTTAGCTTGATTGTTATTTTTTGCTTAACTTGATTGTTATTTCTTTGATTTGATGTTAATTCAAGGCATGTTTCCCAAAGCTTATGTTTGGTGTGCAACTCAGCCAAGGTCAAAAAAGGAGACAATATTAGGAGATTAAGGATGGTGTGGGAAGAACAAGGTGGTATAGAAAAGATATGGATTTCCCCCAAGTGCATGGTGTACTCACAGGACACGTTTGTAGATGGATCATTACTACAAGTGACACCATAAACTAGTCTTCATCACCGTACTTGCCCAAGGCGCTAGGAAATTGGTCTTCATTGTTAGACATTTTTTTAATATTTTGATTTTGTGGATATTTGATATTTGATGGGATTTATGGATGACAACTGAAACAACACTCAAGTGTAGAACCACTTTAGATGCATTATGTTCATGGGTTCATAGAGCTCATAACCATCATGTAGCTAAATCGTATACCCCCAATCCATACTTTGTGATTATTTCATAAGGCTTGTGCTAATTAGGCTCAAACTTCCCCTTATTTTCTCATTCAACATTAATGTTTCTTTGATTTTATTTTAGGATAAGATCACCAATCTCAAATTCTCTTGCCCAAACTTTATTGTTGTAATGTTTACATAGCCTATTTTGATAGGATTTGATATGATTGAGATCATTCAATTGCCTCTCATCTAGGAATTCAAGATCTTTGAGTCTTGAAGCTTGATATTATTCTTCATTGGTTTGTAGTCACTAAATCACATACTTACTATATACATCTAGCCTCTAAATATTTCATTTATATGCATGATTCATAAGCAAGTGAATTACTCATAAAAAACTTGTATTTTTTTTATATTGATTTTGTCATTCTTATTTTTGTCACTTATCTTTTCTGGATCTACACCTCACAGTTTTACACACTAGCCAACATCTTATTTAGTTCACATTCCACTATTTTATCCTTCTAAAATCAAGCATGATGAGGAAGGTGTAAAATAACACATAATGAAACAAAAGCACCTATATAACATTGGGGGACTCCCCTAGAGTACTATCATAAGGAACCAAGATAGCTCCTATAATCATGTATCAACACGCATGTGTGTGTGTGTGTGTCCTACATCAAGCTCAATATACCTCATGAACACATATGTGTAAAGAGTAAATATGCTATCTATCAAACCCATGTGACAAACAACATGTATAAAGTAACAAACTAGTTCAGTAAACCATAAACAAGTCCTAATTTCATATTTTTTTACACATATTTTCCTATTTTTGTATCATGTGTTTATTTAAATGTTTTGAAAAATAGCCATGTATAAAAAAGAGGGTAATATAAGAGTTTAGTCGTCATCAAGAAGATCATTTGTGTCAGGGTCAAAGTCAATGAAATCTAAAGGAGTAAGGCCACCGAGAGGAGTGATGTTCGTGTTAGTATCCATAATAGGTAGATCAAGTGCCAAGTATTGTTCATGAACAATAAATATGTTTGTGGAAATATGAAGACATGGTCATTTTTTAGAGGCAACTTTGTCAAGTAAAGACAAACGTTTCAACCTTGGGGGTTCTTTTAGAATTATGGTGACAACACCATCAATTTTTAACATAGTAACGTTAGTAATGAGGTATTTACAATGAGTAGTGTCATGTCTAGATATACAATGATAGTCACAAAAGGGTTGACATAATTACCAAGATATTTTTAGTAGAGAGATGTTGCAAAGATAGTAAAGTAAGTGACTTAAGATCTAACAAGTAAAATAGTAAATCCTATGGGGCATCAAGATGTGCCAGAATAGTAAAAGATCAAACACTAGATATAATATCTAGTGTACATATATTATTTTGTAGAAGATCAAAGTTATCTTGAGTACACGTGTCAAGGAAAGCCATTATATCAGACAAAAAAGTGTTAAATGTAGCAGATTTAAGTTGATAATGTCTATAGCCAATAAAAACAAAAAGATATCGGAACATAGATTGATATTCATAAATGAGGTTGAAATTCAACTTACACAAGTTTTCATCAGTAAGTGAAGTAGTATCAATATCACCATTCAAGGAGTAATCTTTAATATTTTCATGTTGCATGAAATGAGCTAACATATTAGGAGTAGGAGATCTAACATTATTAACAAAGCAAGCAATAATATATAAATTTGTGGGTTGTTCCAACAATAGTTACGAAGAAGTGATATAATTAGAGTTGTGACTAGGTTCATTAAAAACCTAGGTGGTCAATTTATCCATAAGCATGGGTTCCTACAGGGGAATGATAATGTGTGCTTGATAAGAAAAGGTGTCAACATTGCAATATTTTAAGGGCTCAAGATAAAAAATCATGGTATACTCACATATGTCATGTATAAAATTGAGACATCGATGTATTATGGATGGGATAACTTACATAACATGAATCTAAGGACTTCACAAAATATATTATAATGTACATTTGTGTCCAAGATGTGAGATGTAGTGGGGAACATATTAGGACCAACAATGAGATCAAGAGTAATAGTGTCCAATGTAAAGTAGGTGATGTTATCAAAACCTCTCATACTATTGATGGTCTTGTCAATTGTGTACAGAGAATTCCCTTTTAAAGAAAAAACTAGGAAAAATGTTGAGGCCAGAGCCATTATCAATTAAAACACATTTGATAAGGAAACCTTGGATTTGTGTTGTAATAAGGAGGGGTACACACGGGTCATCACAAAGTGGTGGTGGTATACCAGCTAGACTAAAAGTTATGGACTTATCTATAGCTTTAAATTTATCCATAATAAGTGTAAAATAAACAAGCTAAGTAGTAGTAGATAAAGTGATGAGTTGTAAAGTCTCGTATAAAGTCTTTATATATAGGTGCCTTTTGGAGTAATTCCATAAGAGAGATCTTAACAAGTGTATTATTTAATTATTCTAATATATACAATCCTTTGGAAGAAACACTAAGTTTAGAAACATGACCTATAAGTGGTGGAGGCAACAGTAGGTTTCCCTTAACACTGTTCTTAGTTTAACGAGTTGGGAGAACGTTAACGTCAATAACCATGGAGGAAGAAGAAGAACAAGGTGGATGTTTTCATTTATGAGGAATATATTCAGTTTGTATATCAATGTATATAGGAGCCTCATCAATCATGAAACAAGTAGAATCATCATAAAGAGCCCCTTTTCCAAGAGGGATATGGATATGGACCCGGTGAGAGGGATAATAACCCATATTAGAATGAGGGAGTGACCCCTTGGGTTTGAAATTATTATCATAAAAGATTTAAGGAAGATGCATGATGATGTAAAATATCTTTATATCAGAATAATAAACCCTAGGGCCACTAGGGTTTGAGCAATATATTTAATTTAAGAGTCAGGCTGACCAAATGTTTACGCCCTAATTAAATTTTATGTGTTATGGGAATGTACAACAATAAGAATGATGTAAGGGTTTGCAATAAATGTACCATTATGAATTAATTAACTTGCAACATTAATCATTCACAAACTGAGTAATGTATTCATACATGTAATAATCAATAAACAATAAGTAATTACTCAAATACACAAGAGGAAAGAGAAACTTAGCTATATAGGTTAGAAAAAGAAGGATACATATGTGTAGGATGATGGAATAATAAGATAAGAAACTAGAAGTGGTTTGATACAAGTTCTAGAACTAAAAATTGAACAAGGGCAGGACCGTACAACTACTATATGGTCCAAACCTAATTTGTATGTTCATGACCTTGAACTATACGGTATTGGACCCTCTGAAAGTCTAGATACGAAAATTCATGCGTGTTTTTGTTTGTTAAGAAATGAGTTACATTGTATGTCTATCTTGCTTACACAATTTTGGGATGATGTGTAACCACATGCAATAAAGTAGGAACCCTATAAAATTGTAAAACCCTTCATCAGGGCATCATCAAACCAAA
Source organism: Taxus chinensis (assembly GCA_019776745.2). NCBI lineage: Eukaryota > Viridiplantae > Streptophyta > Pinopsida > Cupressales > Taxaceae > Taxus > Taxus chinensis. The sequence goes on from CM034155.1 coordinate 548,613,809, forward strand.
ATGAGAAAACACATGTGTGTGGTGTTGAGGTTTTACTACCCTTGGTTTTTAGATTCCCAATTACTGAACCAATCCAAGTGCTACACTGCATGCCCTTATTACAAGATCAAGTCTTGTGTAATTCTCCTAGGTGCTTACTAACCCCATAGGGGTTCCCTCGTGTCTCTTGACACCACGATAAAAGGCTAACTATTAAGTGTGGAATGTACCCAATGCAGTAATTGTGTGATGCAGTGTGCCTCAATTATGTGACTAACCCTTTTTTGTTTATTTAGGTAGATTTAGGAAACATTTTAAGTCCTTTTGAATGATATTTTCAATACGAGCTAGTAAGAGTGTCAGGTGAGTTATAAAGTGACGTTGACTTGCTTATATAGCCATCAGTAGGTTAAATAGTCTAATAAGGCTGACCCTATGAAGATGAAATGACCCAAAGAAGATACTCAAATTGAATACAAAGTTGGTGAACTTGAGAAGCCAAAACTGTACAAGTCCAACCAAGATCGAAACCCATATCTTGATCTATTTTATATTTGAACAGGGAAGGAAAAAACTAAAAAAAAAAAGTTTGGGACATGAAGAAAAAATGTTTTTTTTATATTTAAGGCGGGTTGAAGGGACCCGTTCCCTATTTACAAAAAGGAGGCATAACCTCAAGTGTGACCAGACAACATCCATAGTCATCAAAGTGGCATACTAACAAAAACCACTATTTATTCTATAACTATAACTATGCCCGAATTATGCTTACGGGGCTACATCGGCAGAAATATTAATACCCATGTTGGGTATGTCATGATCCAGCGCAGGCGCGCCATCAGATGCTCCATCCACCGAGATTCCTTTAAGCCAACCGCGCCAGAGGTAATCGAATGCATCGCCTGCAAAGGAGCGCAGATCACTCCAATTCGGAACAGGTACAAGCAGTGCCCCCAGAGCCTTGACGTTGGGCAACTGAATGTGGATACGCCCCGCCTTTTTATCTTTTGCGTAGGACACGAGGGATTGAACAAAACTCTAGTAGGACTTTGTAGCGGTGTTCAAGCTTCGGGAAGGCCGAGGCATCACCAACTGACGAGCCCGAGGTGACATCGTGAGCAGGCCATGAAGCTAGGTTGAAGTTGGCCACCTCCGATGCAAGGTTTCCGCAGAAGATGGGGCAAATCCAGTGAGCCGTGACTTTATTGACCTCCGCCTTCGAAGGATGCAGAACCAACAAGTTTTCCACGAAAATGGAGGCAATACCACTATTTACCCTTGGCCACCCCTCCAATTTTAGAATTCCAGACCCAGAACCAATTTAACTACCTCCAGGTCCTCAGCACAGGAGATGAGGAAAATCTTCCACAGCCTACCATCAGTACCCCTCTGGAGGCAGTACCCCTATAGATCAATTCGTCCCCGATTGGGCCTTCACACCTCCCTCGATCACCGCCAGCAGCATCAGATGCACACACGTACTAGAGGGCAGTCCAACTCCATTCCTCCCCCTGGTCATAGCGTCAGTCTTAGATCTCAGCTGGGGAGGAGGTTTTCACCCCCATCTTCGGATTGCCAGTCCATCAGGAGCTTCTTTTCGTCGGCCCCTAATGTTAGGAGGGGTGTGGCTACCATTCCTGATTAGACCTTTGGTCCTCATTTGCCCCCCCTTTCATTCTCTTCTTCGCTTCCGTTGCTTTTCTCCCCCGCTTGCTCCTTTGCCCCCGCTTGTGGGGGCATTGGCTTCAGGTTTCCTTTCTGCTATCTTTTCTCTTCTTTTCTGTTTTTGGGAACTCGTTTTGAATTGTCCCCGCTCGCACTTTGTATATTGTTTGGGCTGCAGTCCCATTGACCTACTTTTGTGGTCATTCGTTGGACATTAATATATTTATCTTTATCTTATCTTTATCTCACCTCACAAGAAAGAGCCAACACAAGAGCCCTAGGAGGAGCCATTTTGCAGAGCAAAGGGGAATGAATGAGACAACCGCCCAGCCGGTCATAAATAAGTGCCTTACATTTCACACGCGGGGAGGTTGCCGTCGATTTTATAATGGGCCGAGTCCTTCGAGGAAATCATTTGCAAGTCCTCCCACGCAGAACAGTTATTAGCCACCCTCTCCACTATCTTGCTCGACGCCTTTATTCGCTAACCAGTCAGCACACTGATTGCCTTCACGGTAAATGTGTTTAATACTCCATTTTTTGAATTTAGACAATGTCCATAAGACCTTCTGAACTTCAAGATCCAACTTCCATGACAAAGTTCTTTTTTTGAAGATGGCGTTTATGATTATCATGGAGTCCCCTTCAATTTCCAGATTTTCAATATTAAGGGAAGCAGCGAGAAGCAAACCTTTGCTAACGGCTTGTAGCTCGGCAGCATTGCAAGTACCCTCCTTGAGTTTGTATGAAGCAACTTTAACCACCACACCAGAGGAATTGCAAACGAGAACCCAGCACCGGAGGCCCCTGGATTACCCCTAGAAGCCCCATCAAAATTTAGTTTTAAAAACCCACTGGGAGGGGGAGCCCATTTTGTATTTCTTTTAGCTAGGGAGGAAGATGCGGAAGATTTCATGGCACCATCCCCAGGCTTGATTATCATTAGCCAGCTTCTTTCAAGCAACCTGTCATGGGAAGTAAAAGGACAAGATCTAGACTAGTTAGCGGACACAACTTTGGATATAGCCCTTTCCAGCCTTAGGAGAACCGATTCCATTGAGCCATATTCCTCCCTAAAAAGCCTTTTATTTCTCTCCCACCATATGTGCCACAATAGAAGCACCAGACTACACAACCAAATAGAAGAAAAAGACCTTGAGTGAGAATTAATAGGCTAGGCTAGGATAGCATCCAGGAGGGATTAGGCTGGATCCACGGAAGGTTAAGCTTGACACACAACTAGTTCCAACATTCAACAACGAAGGGGCAATGTAGAAGCAAATGGTCTTTGTCTTCCACATCCTTTTTACATAGAAGGCATCTGGTAGGACCTTGAATACCGATTTTTTTCCTTCTTTCTTGAGTTAAAATCTTACCCTTAAAGGCCATCCAGGCGAAAAGACCAGCTTTAGGGGGGCATTGGGAATCCCAACAATCCTTCCATACGGGTTTCTCAGAAGCAACATCCTCATGTAGCAGGAGGTAGCCAAGATGGGGGGAATAAGATCCCAAGGGAGCTGCAGTCCAAACAATTTCATCCTGCTTATTTGAGATTAGAAACACCTTTCCTACAAAATAGATAAAAAGTTAGCTTTTAAATCAGGAGAGAGATTCAAATGGTCCACATTTTTCCATTGCAACATGGAGGGAAGGGAATCATTTAGCTCCCCATAGTTAGAAATGAAAGGACCCCATTCGCCTAACAATCTCCTCTTAATGTCTTCAAAAGCAAGAGAGTCCCCAAGGGCAGGGTATCCATTCCATGGATCATCCCAGAAGAGAGCTTTCTCTCCATTACCCACTCTCCAATCCGCATAAAAGACAAATAGAGATTTGCATTCAATCATAAAATTCCATATATGCGAGCCCTTAGGAGGGTTCGCCACCTGGAGGATGGACTCAGGAAGGGGAGCACCCAGATATTTCTTCTCGAAGACCAGGCTGAGAAGACTGTTGGGATTGGAGATAAGCCTCCAGACCAATTTAGCACCAAGTGCCATGTTTTGCAAACCCAAATTTAGGATGCCTGCGCCACCAAGCTCTTTAGGCTTTGTTAATGTATCCCAGCGGATCAGGGGAAGCTTCTTTTCCTCGGAGAGACCTTGCCACAGGAATTTTCTCAAAATGCCCTTAACTTTATCAAGAACACCCTTAGGGATTTTAAGAACCGAAAGAAGATACAAAGGAGCAACACATAGAACTGATTTAATCAACATAAGTCTCTCGGCGAGGGAGAGCCATTTACCTTTCCAAGCATTCAGTTTAACATCTAGAGAACTGAGTAAATCATTCCACAGGGAATTCTTACCTGCACCTTTAAACAAAGGAATACCGAGATATTTGATAGGCAGGTGTCCTTTTTTGAAATTGAAAATATTCAGAATTCTTGACTCCGTTTGCAAGGCAACATTGAAGAAGAAAATGCAGGATTTAGCCACACTAACATCTTTCCCTTGCCACCTTAGAGTATTTGTCCAAAGAATCCTTTAACTCCTTAGCTTCCCGGGTGGAGGCCCTGCCGAACAGAAAAGTGTCATCTGCAAATTGCTGGTGAGTAAGAGGAGGAATACCATCCGCAATCTTTAAGCCATTAATCTTACCTTCCCCCAATTTGACTTTGATAGATCTGCCAAGGGCTTCCGCCACAAGAATATACAAGAAGGAGGACAGGGGATCCCCCTGCCTAATACCACGATTACTACCAAAGAAACCCTTAACACTCCATTAATAAGAATAGAGAGGAGGGGCCGAAAATGCAAATGAAAATCCACTCACAAAGGTGCTTGGAGAAGCCAAACTTTAGAAGGACCCTAATGAGAAACCTCCAGTTTAGCTTATCGTAAGCTTGTTGATGTCTAATTTTAGCATCATACCAGGGGTGTTAGAGGAAGAGAGAGAGAGAGTGAGTCAGCTCATGAGACAAGATGACACCATCAAGGATAGATCGACCAGGCATGAATCTAGTTTGTTCATGAGAAATGAGGGGATCCAAAATAGGTTTCAAACGAAGGGAAATGGCCTTGGAAATGATTTTGTATGACGTATTACAGAGGGAAATTGGCCTGAAGTCCCTGAAGGAGGAAGGTTGATGCATTTTAGGAAAGAGGCAGATGAAGGTATTATTAAGCATTCTGAGCACCGAGCGGGATCTTCTTGAAGCCTCAACAACCGCCCATACATCATAACCCACAATGCCCCAAAACTTCTGAAAAAAATCGGCAGGGAAGCCATCCGGGCCAGGGGCTTTATTCTTCTCCAAGGAGAATACAAATTTCTCAATTTCTAAGAAGGAGAAAGGCTTCAAGAGCTCTGCATTTTGATTCTCGGAGATAAGAGCAGGGATGCCATCCAGGAGGGAGGTCTGCTCGGCCTCAAGGGAGGCAACATCCCCGGCTAGCAAGGAGGAGAAGAAATTAATCCCTTCAGAGATGATATCCTTCTGCTCCACCAGACGAACCCCTTCACTATTCTTAATTTCTGAAATGAAATTCCAATTCCTTTTTGCTTTTATAGAGGCATGAAAGAATTTAGTGTTTCTATCACCGTCCTTCAGCCAGAGCTCCCTAGATTTTTATTTCTAATAGATTTCCTCCCTGAGAAGCAGTTCTCCTAACTCACCTAAGAGAGCTTTTTCAAGAGCAAAATCTTCTTGGTGCATCACGTCACTGAAAACTTTTAGATTAAGGGCTTTCAACTCAGCTTCAACTCTAGCTTTTTCTTGAAAGAGGTTTTTGAAATACTTGACAGTTCCACTCCTGCAAATCCTTTTTTAATCTTTTCAGTTTTTGAGCCAGCACAAACATCTTGGAACCCTCGATTTTATAAGAGTTCCACCAAAGGTCGACCCAACCTTCAAGAGAAGCATCCCTTAACCACATTAGCTCGAATTTGAATGGGGATCTAGGAGGGGAAACATCGAAATTAATAGACAGGGACATCGGAAAATGATCGACCCAGACCACGGCAAAATGGAACTTTCAAGCACAATGTCATTTAGATTCCAGCTGGGACTAACTAGAAATCTATCTAGTCTTTCCGCAATGTTGCTAAAGCCCTTACACTTATTACTCCAGGTAAACCAACCCTGCTTAGGCTCTAAATCCAAAAGGGCCCCCTCCCTAATGAAGGAGCAGAAATCTTTTTGGGACTGAAGGTTTCAGATGATCCCCCCCTTCTTGTCCCTACTATCAGAGATAACATTAAAGTCCCCACCAAGAATGAACATCTGATCACCCAGGGCAGAGACCAAATGAAGCAAATCCCTCCAGAGGTTTTTTTACCCAATATGCTAGAGGAGCATAAACATTATACAAAAGAAAATTAAGCTGAGAGCACCGGAAAATTACTCTTACAAGTTGCCAGTTGAGGGATTGAGCTTGCAATTCCACCATAACAACACCTTCCTTCCAAACAATCCCGAGCCCCCCCGAAAGCACCAATTGAGTCCAAAAAGACTCCTTTCCAGCCTCTAAAAGACCTATTCCAAAGGCACTCGGCTTCAACAGTGGGTAACTTAGTTTCTTGAAGAAGAACCAGACAAGCCTCTGAGGAGAGGATATAACGCTTGATCAAGCATTGTTTGTCAGAGGAATTAAGACCTCTGACGTTTCAGGAGAAGAACTTCATTGAACACAGGGAAGGGGTTTCACCTTCCCGAGATCAGTAAGATCAAATTTCAGGGTTCTTTGCTTCCCTGCATCGACCTCCAATTGGGCCACCTCCTGCTTTGACTTTCTCCCCCTTTTACTTGCAGAGCCACACATAGCAGCCCCCATACCATCTTGACATGAGGCTAGTTTAGATGGAACCAAGACGGGAACTAAACCTTTTGGAACAATCTCACCATCTTCCAGATTCCTGACTGAGGAGTTGGGCAGATCCAAAGCCTGACAGTTATTATTCGAAATCCACCCGTTAAGAGTTTCCATTGAGGAGGCTTGTCTGTGCATGATTCCTTCCTTAATCAAGGAGACAAGAGTTCCTGAATCCCTATGAACATCCTCCGTCTCCTTTAACAATGAGCGAGGACTTATGTTTTCTGAAAGGCTAGCAAGGGGCAACAGAGAGACTACTAACCCTTCCGAACCTCCTTCAACAACGAAAGACAATGGGGGGGAAGGGGTAGAGGATTGAGCCAGAACCAATCTCGATCCAGACGAATGAGAGGAAAAGAGGGATCCATCCTTTTTTCCAAAACCCTGACAATCCTTCTTCAAATGGCCTAAGGCCCCGCAAGAGAAGCACTTAAAGCTCAGCCCTTCATAGATTATTTTTGACGATCTGGGACCCTTAGGAGAAGGCAGCAATACAGAACTCGGCAGGGGGGAAGATAAGTCCATATCAACACAAATGCGCGCCGAAGGGTTTCTCCATTTTAAAAGAGACGGATTGGAAATAGGCACCCAAGAACCAAGTGAGCTGGCGATGGATTTTAGAGAGGCAGAGTTCCGGAACTCCGTGGGGAGATTCGGGAAATTTAGCCAGAGCGGAGCTCTATGAATAGCTTCCACCTTTGGATTGAAGTCAGGGGACCAAGGTCTCATATATAAGCTGGAGGAGTTTAGAAACCAGGGCCCCCCTTTAAAAACTTTTTCCACAGAGGTCACAAAATGAAATAAGACTTGAAAGAAGCCATTCCGAAGAAAGAGGACCTTGAGGTTTCCCTCCTTGCCCAGAACCAGTAAATCAAGTTCCAAATTTTCCTCTTGGAGAATTTGGCACCAACGAATTTGCAGCAAATTGCCCTCCTTACTCGGATATCCACAAAGTCCTTTTTTCTCTCACAGTGAAGATCAACAGGAACCGATTCCTTGGAGATTTTGAATTCGATCCCACCCACCTTGAATTCCTCTGGAGGGCATAGACCACACACCTCAAGCCCGCCAGCTGAAGAGGGGATCTCCTTGAGGGCTGGGAAGAAGGGGACCCTTTGCCAGGATCAATTTCCTCGATCAGATTTTTTACCCGAGAACCCTAGTTGCAAGACCAGAAATTTAACGACCACCCCAGGGCCACAAGACCTTACCAATGAAGACACCCTTTCCTTTGCCAGAGCTTCCGCGCCAGGCCCATTACATTCCTCTCTACTACTTAGACCGAGCGGGATCCTGTTCGCGCCAGTGACGGCCACCTTCAACTTAGGCGCCTCAAGATCAAAAGGCTCCTCCGCAACGGTCTCTTCAGGCTGCGAAAATTTAAAATTTTCGCGGGATTCGCACCTAGGTCGCATCACTTCCTCCATTATCCTAAGTAGTTTTCAACGAAAAATCATTCATTTTTTGTGACTAATAGATCGACCTTTGTCAGGTCAGATAAGTGTACTCCTTTCATGCTTTCCTTTTGATTCAATTTTAATTTTCAAATCTCAAGTTCAATTTCAATTCTAAGTTTAAGTTCAATTATTCTCCATGGACATTGGCCATAGTATGTGTTTCAGGTTTCATTTCGGAGATTCATGTCAACACTTAAGTGAATCAAAACACCTTTAGAAAAGATAGTGTGTGTCTATACACTTAGGTATCTTATCCTGTAAGTGAGAAAAATTTCATTTCTTAGCTTAAAGGGAGGATTCTACAAATGATTAAATTCAGCAATTAATCACTTGATAATGTTAATTTTGGCTTAATCCCTAAATCATAAAAAATTGTGCACATATTTTGAGCCCAATTTCCTATCCTTAACCCTATTATAGAAATTTATCTCCTCATTTAACTACTCATAAATACTCTAAATTAGGTTCTAGGGTCAAACTTCCTAAGCCAAAGAATGCCAAAGCCAACTCAAGCACAAACAAACAAGCCACTAAAAGTCATTATCAAATGAATAGGTCTGGAAAAGGTAGTTGCATCCATATACATATCACATTCTTTAAGTGGATGAACTATGTGCCATTTGAGGCCTCTATTGGGGTACTGCCAATGTAGGTGTTGTATGGATTACACTTCAACCCAAACGCTAAACTTTTTGTATGGGTTTTACCTGTAGTTAGGGTTTAAGGTCATTTTGGGTTATTACAGAGGGTGTAAGCTAGGAAAAATACACTACTAATAAGGAAGTAAAATACTAAAAATCATACCTCCTGCTTCACATTCGTAGAAAACCTTTGAATGTCCAGGAAACATGGATTGAGCCCCGATTGCTGTGATATGCAGGTGCTTTTCTTCAAGACGGAGCAAGGCCTTCCTACAACAATGATCCACTTACTTTACACCAGATGGGTAAAAGGATTATGGACATGGGGTGTTTTCAGAATGAGGCTGTTTGCGCATTAGGACGAGGTAGAAGGATGTTATTTTCTCAAAGGATGCAAGAACTTAGATAGGGCATTCAAGCTTATTATCCGTGTCTTTAGACAGGAGGGGAAAGGTTGTATTTATAGCTTGGGGGAGTGATTAACTTAGAGTAATTTAAGTAATCATGGTTTGAAAATGTGGGAAAGATCAGGTGAGTGGGGACCACGAAGAATGGGTGAGGATTTAATTTTAGATTTTTAATTCATAAGTGGAGGATTTTAGGTGAGTGGGGACCACGAAGAGTGGTTAAGTATTTGATTTTGAATTTTTAATTCACTAGTAGAAAAACATGGAGAATAATGACATGTGGTGAGGATTGGGTTATTTTCTTGGATTTTGAAATGGATAATTAATCAAATTATATTTGCTCTAATTTGAAATGTAGTTTCCTGGGAAATGAGGAAGGGGAATTAATCGATTTTGGGACAGATGGTGACATTAGGGTGTCTACAGAGGGTGTCTGATCTGTAAACTCTTCAACTTTGGAATCATCCACAAAATCACAAATTAAACGTTGTCGTTCTACTTTCTATTAGAAAATGATAGAGTTAGCTAGTGAATGAATTTTTCTTGTGCTTAGAATCAACAATTACAGGAAAGGAAAGAATATAAACTCACAAACACCAACAAGTTTTATCCTGGAAACCTCTAGAGGAGGCACAACTAGTCAAGAAGGGCAATTGCTCTTTCTTCTCACTTTTATTGGCCAATTCAAGCAATTAGTACATAAATTACAGTAGGTATGCAAAGAGAAGTAGATAATATCTCACACTTCCTCCCAATTACTTCTTGCTCTGTTCTCAACACTCCTTTCTTCTACAAATCATAATTACAGCACTGGAGAACTTCTTGCTCACTTGCTTTCATGCTTCGATGATATTTTTCTCTTCTACAAACATGTATTTATAGCCTTTCTCATGTCCTCCTGTGCACTGGAGAATGGGAAACTGCCATGTAGGTGTTGATACATGGATAACCTTTCAAATTTTGGGGCTGTTCATTTCATGTTTTTTTAATTTTCTATCTGAAAGAGCTAGGACTTGCCGCCCAATGCAGACCGGTGGTCTCAGGACCGCCGCCCTTGTTAGGCGGGCAATTTTATAACCACCGCTTTGCACAAAGCGGCGGTTATGTTACTATAAATACATAACCTTCGTGTATTTATTTTCCATCTTTGTGCTGACTTATCTAATGAAGTAGAGTTATTTTGGATCCCTATGGATCAATGTCACACATTTTTGAGACTTAAGGTTTCATAGAGAAACATATTCTAGTTGATCACATAGGCATAAACCAAATTATAAAAATGCTAGTATCTCCTGATACAAAAATCCCAAACAAGTATGTAATTACTAAAACAATTTCATACCTAAGCAACAATTTCACCCTTGCTCGCTATGGGCTCGCAGAAAAAACTGAAAGATGTGTAGAGCATTTCTAGTCATCTCATCCTTATATCATAGTCATATTATCTCCTTGAATAACATAATAACTAAGTGCATCTATCTCCTTGTGTCTTCTTCCATTTAACATGTGTTTCTATTGATCTATCTTGCAAATTGCTATCTATGTATATTTTGGTCTGCATTGTTGATTAATAAACTGAATAGACATCTTGGATCTAAGCTTTGATGTGAAATAAAATAAAATAAAATGAGTTAACCCCCCTTTCCTACTCTCCCTTTCATACATTATTTGGGTTAAATCACTAATATGTATTGATTCATTTTTTCCACAGTAAGTGAGTTTTTGAAACACAACAAACTAGGACATATAAACCTTGGTATATATTATGTAAAAATATGAAATTCAACAAATCAGAGCTAAGTGAGAGCCTAAATAGGGTAAATAATGAAATCCTAGGTTGTGTAGATGAATATTAAGAGGGTTTACTAAAATGTAATAGAGAAATCAAGGTTTAGTCTAACTCAACCTGTTTACTAAAATATACCAATCCAAAACAAAAAAAGAGATTCATAAACAATCTTAAACGGTCCTAAGTTATTATGAATATTTCATAATTTACCTTATGCTAATTAAAATCCAACAAAGGATAACCGAGGCTAAAGAGAGGAGGTTTTATTTTGTGTTCAAAGCAAGGAGGAGTTGCTCAAAACATGCATTAAGGTGGATTAAATTGTTTCCAAACTATCCAAAAATAACAGATGACATGTAAATGATTTGTATGGGTTTATGGGTGACAAACAATGCCATATTTGAACCATTTTAGGGTACTACAAACTTGTCTTAAGGTGTCTTCTTGGTGCAAATTAATATATTTCTGCTCTACTCTACTTTTTATGACTAGATATGTGTGATGACTATGTCTGGACCAAATTGAGCCTCTTTTTCACCCAAAACCTCAACTCTCTATGCTTTATACGAGTAAAGGGGTTAGTAACGGTTTGAGTTGAATTGACCTCCACATACCCCTATGACGACTGATCATTACCTACATAACACTACTCCAAAGAGGCCTTGGACTCATGTAACTCTCTATCTTATGTGGTGTATGAGAACATGTGAGCAAGATAAGGAAATTAGCATGATATTTTCCTCATTCCAAGTGTCACAAACATGCAATAATACTTCAAATTTTAACAATAATATATTCAGTCCTTTAGATTATATGTGTAATGAACTTCATTAAATGATTTCCCTTTTGGATCTTGTTAGTTTCCTTATGTGCTCTTTCCCTTAAAATTCCAATTCGTGTTTTTTTTATACAACGATCAGCCTTGAATTAAGAACCATTTGGTGCACAACCGACTCAACAAATAATTTACAAATACCAAAAACCAACAAGGGTAAGTTGACTTTTAAAAGTTAGAATTAAGATACACAAGGGACATGTTCGTATCCCCTTAGAAAATATTGGTTCTACTAATGTCCAGGACCTCTAAGCTTGTCCACGACATAGAATAATGACTAGAAAACATAGAGATAGAATAGGGATCCCCTAAAACCACATTAAAACATTTTTTTAAGACTATAGAGTTATTTAGGGACCGACAGATAGGAAATAGAGAGTTGGAAGGGAAGGCACACACAAATTAGTCACTATTCCAAATCACTTCTCTGTATTTACAATTTTTTCTAAAAAACATTACCAAGAGAAGGTTTGTGCCAAATTTGGGTATCCACACATACCTAATTAATTTATCCAGAAAATAAAAAGAGGTGGCATGCAAGGTTTATAAATGCATCTATAAAATTAGAATGTCATGTGATAATCACCAAGAATTGATCGTTGAAATGAACATCTAGATGTAAGACATAGCCAACTTGAGAACATTCGAGAGAAATATAGAAAAAAATCTCTATAGCATTTTGTACTTTCCTGGTAGTGTCTACACATTGGACATATTTGTTAATAGGTGCAATTTTTTTTGACATATATGTATTTTCTGATCCCCAAGAACCTTGTTAAGATTCCTGCACTTTTTCTTGGGTGACCTAGAAAATAAAAAACTCCATCTTACTCTGATTAGACACTAAATATTTGGAAAAGTGTAAGGAAACCAAATGTTTTTTGGGATCAACATTGAACCAGAGGATAACATAACTTTCAAAATATTTGTTGGTCCTCTTAATGGTGAAAAATATTGTATGACCATTCCCTTTCCAATAAATTATTTAATAATTTCTTGATTGTGTTCAATATAATTGATCTATCTAACCCTTCAATAAAAAAAGAAATATATTTCTTGATTCTCTAAAAATGCTTGGATTCTCTTATGAATGCTAAAAATTCTTCTTGAATTGCTATATTTTCAAATAAAGGCTAGACTAGTGTTTGTAGAAACATTGGATTCAAACTAGGATCCTATTGGCACCCCAACCAACGTCAAACACTTAGAAAGTGAAAAGGTAGGGAATAACGACACATAAGCTAAAAGAGGCCACAAAACATCTCATCAAAGTTTGGATGCTCCAAATATGGGCCAGAAAACACCTTCACATCAAAGTTTGGATGCTCTTGATAGGTCCCAAGAGCATACAAATACTCCCAAATGATGGTGTTAAATAGGAGAAACTCTAAGGAGGGAGAATCTAGAGTGGAGGGAATTGGAGAAATTGACAAATGCGCACATAACACCTAATTTAAACTGATAATGTTGTAATCTATTAGAAAATTTAAGGGATAGATAATGCTACAAATTATAAATCCACAATATAAATTGCCAAATATTATAGTTTATGAAGTGAATTAATTAAAAACATAAAATAAGTTGTTTATAACATAAATTACATAATGTAAACACCATGAACAAGAAGTAAATGAACGCAATGACACAAGATATAAGTGGGAAAACCTTGGAAGGTAAAAAACCCATTGAAAAAAACACTTATCTTTATTGAGAATAAACTTTCACCCAACACTCCCACTATTTCCACAAATCCACTTGTAGTTACACCTTCAATAAGGGATTACAAACCACCTCATACATTTGTTCATGAGCTTTACATCATTCACTTCTTGTATCTATGATCAAGTCACACATATAGCTCACATTCATATGTACACTTGATATTTCTCATATATGTGTTTTATATAAGATGACTGGCCGCCTGTTTTCACTCTTATATTTTAAATACTGCAGACAACAATGTGGATATGTCATGCTTATATTTTAAATATAAGTTACAAACCAAAAACATGTAATCTTTGAGGGGTTTCTAAATAAGCAGTTTCCTACTTAATATTATAAACCCAACACTCCCCCTTAATGTTAAGCAGGGAAACATCAAAATTGATTTTTATATGTCAAATATTGTTCCAACTAATACATGTCAAGTGATATTTTGGTACAAAAGGAATTACATTCCATAAATCAACAAGTGATTTAGGCTAGCATGCAATAAACACTTGTTATGTGGGTTTTACAGTTCCGTAGTGCACTACAACAATGTCCCATGGGTTTTTGAACTCTACGATATGCTACCGCAGTGTCCTACAAACTTATACAAGCCGCGAAGAACTATACATGCATTGCGGGTTTTGGAGAAGCCGCATGACATTGTTTTTCCATGATTCAAAGTAGTGTTCCATGGATTTTATAAAAACTGAAATACAAAGGAACATTACAAATTCTCAAGCTAAAGTGATTAACGATGAAGTATTACATAATACTATGAAGTTAATAAACTCTTCAATCTAATGCTTCGTTGGGGATTGCAAGTAAACTTCAAGTACATGACAATTTACTTAAACAACATATAAATAGTCTTGGGAGTATCCATTTTGACACAATCAAGTTGTTAAGAGATGACATTGCAGAAGAAAAATATAAACATGCTCATTTCTTATTTCCCCCTCAAGGGCAACTCTGAAAGTCCAAAACTCATATGATTTAGAGGTGAAGATCAATGTCATTCACATGATCATAAGAGTTAAACAACACACACTCAACTGACTCAGAGGTGGAGATCAACGTCATCCACATGATCATAAGAGCTAATATCTAAAATGCTCAACATAACATGAAATTTGTAGAGTTTTGTAGCACCTAAGGACTTAGTAAAAATTTCTGCAACCTTCTCTTCATTAGAAAAAAAATTGAGATCTATATCACCTTTGAGAAAGTTTTCCTGGATGAAGTGCATATGTAACAAACCGTTACACCAAAACCTTGAGGCGTTAGTGAAATCCACACATGAGGATCATAACATCCCACCACACTTCTGTATCCTAGACCCCGGGCTAGATTTGCACCTGTATAGCGGGACCCCGCCCTGCCCTATACGAGCCCCGGGCGAACACTACAATGCCAGTGTAGTTACCTGTGCCGGGACTTGAGCCTGGGTGGTCACTCTGATACCAAATGTAATGAACCGTTACACCAAAACCTCAAGGCATTAGTGAAATCCGCACATGAGGATCATAACATCATACATATCCCAATATACTTGTTCTTTTATGCTAGACTGGATTGTTTGTAAGAGTAATATAACTTTGGCTGTCACATAAAAGTAGAGTGCTTCCTTTGAAACCCATATGAAGTTATTCTAACAGTATTTTGAGCCACATGACTTCTTTTGTTACTTTCATAACACTTCTATACTTTGCTTTATTAGAAGAGATGGATACTGTTGTTTGCTTCTTGCTACTCCAAGTTAATGTACCTGCACCCAACTTGAAAACATATCCATAAATAAATTTTCTATCCACAATATCATTGGCATGGTCAGAATCACAATAGCCAAATAGAATTTGTGTCTTGCCTCTCCCGGAGCACCAAAAAGAACACACCAAACATGACTAAAACTTCAGAGTAAATTTTTTTTTGAAGTGTTGAATTAATACTAATCCCTCACTTACTCCATTCTCGATAATAACTAATTTTAATCTAATTTAATTAATTACTAGCAAGAACCCGTCTTTAATTATTTACTTATCTTTTAAATTTGCACAACTTTAATATCTCTTTCTTTTAATTAAAAATTGTCATGGGAACAATAATCTACTCATTCTTAAATAGAATTAATTTCCCCTTGGATATATTTATCCACAACCCCTTTTTAAATTATTTAATTCATCACACTCTTCCTCTTTGTTATATTTCCCATTAAAACCTTATGACTAAAAAAAAAGTGCAGGATTTAAAAATGACCCTAGGATTAAATCCATCTGGGCCCTTGGTTTTGGAAAAGCCCTAAAGTTTTGCCCTAATCCTCTAATGGCCTTTTTCTTCTCTTTCTCTTTATTCTATTTCTAATTTTTCTTTGGTTTTTGTTTCTTCATGCAGGTTGTTTGGAGAGATATGGAGTTTTTTTATTGAATTTGCATGGCCATGTTGAAGATTTCAAGCAATTTGAATACACCTTTCTTATTTTTTTTTGCTCAACACATACAAATTTATTTATTGTTTTTATACACATATATTTTTTTATATTGTTTTGTTTTGTGATTTGTTTCAGGCAGGGGAAACACAATCTTCATGGACAGCACAGGGGGAAGGGCGTAGCTGGGTGCGCGCGGGGGTGGCGTGTGGAGGAGGGGGGGTGAGGGCGGTGCTGTGTGGGCGGCCATGGGGGCTAGGTCGGAACAAGTGGGGGAAGCGTTGAGGGGTGTGGGACAGGGGCAATGGCCTGAGATACGGTGCGGGGTGGGGGCAATGCCCATTGGAGCAGCGTAGGGGTTTAGGGGGGCAGCGCCCCCCAGGGACAATACATGGGTGGGGGGGTGTTCGGCCCCCCCACCATATGTTTTTTTTTGTAATTTTTTGTTTGTTTTTGTTTATATATTATTGTTTAAACGTATACACACACACACACATATCCTCTTTTTTTCTTTTTTTTGTTAAATATTAATACAAAATAATATATATATATATATATATGTATATATTTAACATACTTTAAAATATGGAAGATTATTTTATATACACACACACGTAATACATTATTACAATTGATATAATATATGTAGGTATATATATATATATATATATATATATATATATATATATATATATATATATATATATATATATATATCAACTGCAATAAAATGAATATCAAATAAGGAATTCTTTGTACATCACACTTACGTTATGTTTAAAATAAAACTATAAGAGGTGTAATATATCCTCTTCACAAGCTATGAGAAAACGATAACAATGGTTGCAAGTTGTAAAATAATGAGTTTAAAGTATATGTATATATATCCTTTTTAAAAAAAATAAACAAGTAAACCTTCCTTTCCACATACACAAAACTAAGAGGAAATGTACATTTCAAAACCAATAATAGTTTCTAACAATGTTAAAACAGAACAAGTTTCATATAGCCAGGTAGATTTCATTTCTTATGAAATGCCAAAAGATTATTCCAGTTTTACACACATGTAGGATTCTTCAACAAGTAATATGTCCTCTTTGTAAGTAAAATATGAGAGATACATCAAGTTACATTTGTCTGAAACATTTGATACATTACTTCTCTTCCACAAACTTAGACTAAATGGGTGATGTAAAAATATTCCCAAATATGCAAACAACCAAAAATTTCTATTACAAGTTTCTTGCAAGTTGGGAGAGAGATTTCTCATTTTAATCACCATGTCTCAAGTTTACATGTGAATGCAAGATATACAAAATGGAGAATTTACAAGGAGATGAAACTATTCTCATGACCATATCCAAATGGAGTTACAATACAATAGAGTTTCATAAGGAGAGAAAAGAACAATAAGATCCCAAGCGACCACCCACTCCAACTTGAGAGCTAACTTCCATGTCTTCCCAAAAACCATGCAAGGAGAAAAAAGAGTTTGTTTGCCACCCAACCATAGGCATCATTACATGCCTCTCCCAAGGTTGGGATGCATGATAGCCTACCCCAAGCCCATGGGAAAGAGGACAACTAGCCAAAACTTGCACAAGATGGAGGGTGAACTAACAATGATACAAGCACACAAAAATAGGACAAATACAAAACAAGACTCCAAAATTTACGAGGAGAACCCATGTTCTTCCTCAAAAGTGGGGAAGAGAGGAGAAAGTTCTCCAAAAGTTATATTCCAAATTACTTGCACAAAGCAAAAATCTCCATACCCACCTTATTGCTCCTAAATTCAATCAAAACCCTCCTTATTCCTCCACCCTTTCTCCAAGTCCTTCTTGGAAGGATTTTCAAACCCAAAAGGGGTTTCCTTACCAAGAATGGGGAAGGAGATTCAAGCCAAATGAATCAACTTCCCCACCTCAACCATTTGAGGGGAAACACTAAGACTCTACAAGGCTTGTCCATCAAGCCTTGAGGATTGAGAGGGAAAATTCCCTCTCTTCCCCCACAAAATCCAAAACCCCATCATGCCATATGATGGAGGGAGAAAAGAAACAAACAACAACCAAATTTCACATGCAAAAATAATAAAATCATACAACCCATCTAATAACTAAGATAAATGCAACACAAGCAAAAGACATAAGAGCCTACCTCAAGGAAAGCTCTCCAACTTCAAATTTCTCCACTCCTTGACTCAAGCCAATCTCAAGCTCCAAATTCCACAAGCATCCCAAGCAAGAAGTCCTAAAAAAAAGTCCCTCTCTTTTCCCATGAATGAGAATTTGAAGAGGAGCAAGCAAGAATCCTCACAAATGAGGGGGTGACATGTGTCACCCCTCTCCTTCTTAAAGTCAAAGATGCCAAAACAAAAGAGAGAAAGAGTAAAATTGTCTTTTTGCCCTCTTCTCCCAAAATTCCCTAAAAGTTAACAAGACAAAATTAGTGAAACTTTTAATAAGCACTCAAATCCACATCCCTTACATGGATGTGACCAAACAAGAGGTAAAAAGGGAGGGAAAAATCTCTCTAGCCTTGAAAATAAGCCCCCATACCCATTAGGTAGGGTCTAAGGGCTCATTTTTATGTTAGGGGAACTCCCAAGCTAAAAAGGGGTCCCCAAAAATGCCTAAAATAACCTAATTTCGGGTTTTGCATTTTTGGCACAAGGGTAGAGGGTGTGGGGACCACCCAAGGGTCTCACATGTGACCCTAAACGCTTGTGATTAAGTGACTCATTAAACAAAATCAAAATTTTAATGAAAGTGGGATTATTATCTCCCAAAACAAGTTTACAACATATCTAATTACCCTAAACAAAATTAATAATTCTAGGTACAATACATTACAAAAATTGGGGTCACTCATAGTGCCCAAAATAATAATCTCCTATACTAAGGCTTCACACAATGAATATGGCTAGGACTCATCCCGTGGGCTGCTTGTGCAAGATTGTGTAGCTGGTCTGAGTCCCACGTTCTCTTGTAACCCTGTCACCTGCACACTCATTGCACACATTAACCACACATGTCCGATACAATATAAATCAATGACACAGTAAGATATCAATGAGTTCTAAACTAGCCTAACATCCTACTGAAATCAAAATGTGGCAACGTGAACAATTATACTCAATTCTCCAAAGTTAGACAAGATGATAGAGTGACATATAACCATAGGATCCCAACATGCAACAACTATCGATCAATATAATTATGTTCCAAACACAACATCATATCTATTAGTATCCATGACATCATAAGAAAATGCGACAACATAGAAATTAAGATAAATTGGCACTATACGCCTGAATGTCCACATATGTCTAATAAGATCCAATCTCTAATATAATGTCCATGATATAACAAAACTCTGTCAAAACAGTCTATGAGCCAGAGAAACAACAAGCTACTGAGCTATAAAAAGTGTGGGCACTACAATTACATTATCTTAAGAAGCATAACACAACCATAATTGATTGTACCTTTGATATACCTTAAATTAATTTTTGCCAGTTTCCAATGGTTCTCATAAGGATCTTGCATGGATCTATAAATACTTTCCAACTACATAAGAAATATCAGGCCTAGTGATAGTTAAATAAATCAAACCGCCAACCAACTGTCTATATAAAGTAGGATTAAATTTATCATAAGAAGGTTTTGTATCTAATTTAACACCAACTTCCATAGGAGTAGAGATAGACTTACAATCAATCATATTAAACCTTTTAAGAAGGATAGAAGCATACTGTGTTTGTGATGTAATAATATATTTGTGATTTTTGACAAATAACCATGCCTAGAAAATAATTTAATAGTCCTAAATTAGTCATTTCAAAGCATTGTCTTAACTTCTCTTTAATTCTAAGAATCATATTCTTATCACTAATAGTAATCAAAAGATCATCAACATATAAGACAATAATGATAACATGGTTATTTTCATACTTGACAAATAAATCATTATAAACAAAACAATTAGAGAAACCAAGTTTGTGAAAGAAACTATTTATCTTAGCATACCAAGCTCTAGGAGCTTGTTTAAGACCATACAAATATTTCTTAAGTTTACACGCAAATAATTATTTTCCAGGTTCTTCAAAACATTTAGGTTGATGCAAATAAATTTATTCTTTCAAGTCACCACTTAAAAACACATTTTTAAACATCCATTTGGTGAATCTCCCAACCATGTTGAGTAAATAAAGCTAGAAGAATTCTAACAGTTCTTATTTTGGCAACATGAGCAAAGGTTTCAACATAATCCAAGCTGGGTTTTTGAGTAAACCCTCTAGCAACTAATCTAGCCTTGAATTTTTCAATCGTACCAACATAGTTATATTTGATTTTATACAACTATTTAGAGCCTACAATGTTTCTTTTGGGAGGAAGAGGGACTAAGTCACAAGTTTGATTCTTGATTAGAGCATTGTATTCAACTTCCATAACTGTAATCCATCTTTCACCTAGTTTGGATTCTTCAAAATATTAAGGTTTAACCTTATAAACAATTGACAAGGCATGATAAGAATGCTAACCACACGCCATCTTTCTCAATTCATTAGGTTGAGAGTTTGAAACTAGTTTTTTGGCCCATTTAGGAATCTTAGACTAAGACAAGGATTGAGAAGACTCCCCCTCAATGTCTACATCCATCATATCATAAGAAGGATGATTAGTCTCTTGCAAATCAATTTCCATATTGTCTAAGCAAGGATTATCATCTAAAAAAATCAGTTTTAGACTTAGGAAACTCAGAAGAGGGAAGAGAGACAAATTTACAAAAAGGTTTTTAAAAAACATACACATTACTATTTTCTACAATCACATGCTTAACTATATCATAGACTCTTAATCCTTTTAATTCACCACCATACCTAACAAAAATGCATGAGCACAAAGTAGGATCAAGCTTTTGTCTTTTAACTTTAGGAATAAGAAGAGAAGTAGGGCTGCCAAATATATTTAAATAATAGATATAAGGTTTTTTCTTAGTCCATACTTCACGAGGTATGGTTTGATGCAACACTTTGGTAGGAATTCTATTTAGAATATGAACATCGATGCTCATAGCTTCAGCCTAAAGAAATTTAGGCACCTTAGAAGCATGAACCATGGTCCTAGCCATTTCTATGATTGTTATATTATTTCTTTCAAGTATATTGTTTTGCTAAGGAGAATAGGGAGTTAATAAATCCATTTGAATTCCATTAGGTACACAAAACTCATCAAAATTCTTATCAACATACTCACCTCCATTACTAGTTCTGATTCTTTTAATTTTTAGATTAGCCATGTTTTCACAAGGGCTTTAAACTCTTGAAACTTAGATAAGACATTAAAATTTTTCCTAATGTAATAAGACTAAGCCATTCTCGAGAAATCATCAATAAAACTAACAACATATAAATCATAACTAAGAGAAGGTACTTCCAAAGGACCTCTAACATCACTATGAATTAACTCAAGCAAACAAGAGGAATTATACTCATATTGTTTGTGAAATGGTTGTATATGTTGCTTGTCACACAAAAAAATTTCACAAGATTCATGATTTAATTTTAACTTAGGAAGACGTATAACAAGGTTAAGGCGGGACATCTCATACCCTCAAAGTTTACATGCCTAATCCTTTCATGCCATAATTGAACAACATTACATGAAGAAGTTGAAAGAAAAGATTCAACAAAAAATCCATCAAAAACGTACAATCCAGTATTTTGTAAACCAACAATAATTATTTTACCAAACTCATTCTTAACATACCATTTATCTTGTAATAACAAAACTTTACAATCATATTTAGTTAATTTGAAAAATAAAGTGTTAGGCGGTTTTTCAGAAGTTACAAAGATCTATAGTACAAAAGAGCGGTATACAGTGGATTAAAACTCAAATAAAATATCTGGAACTTGATGAAAACACCCAAACAAGGTTTTAACACAAATATTTATGTCTACAGAACACAAATAAATAACCACAAGAGGCCGCAAGGAACTGAGAAAATAGATATGACCTTTTGAAAAAATTCAACATACCGTAATACACTGAAACAATGTTCCGCGGGACAATGGAAATTTTCAAAATAGAGGCACACCTTCAAAAGAAGTCGTGAAGCATGAAAGACATATCATGAAGGTCTAAAATACAACACACAAGTAAAAATTACATGAAAAATATTTGAGACCGTGGAACAAAGAATCCACATAACACAAAAAAGAGTCGCAAAATACTAAAAGTCTGTGTAACATAACAAAAAGCCGCAGAACACTAGAAGTCCACGTAACAAAAAAATGAAGCCACAAAAAATAACCTACGTAATAAGCAGGTGAAATACTACAAAACAAGGAATTCCACACAAAAATCAGGTGAAGGCTGTGAAATAGAGAAATAATGTCACGCAAGTCAAAAATGCTGCAAAAGATTTGGAAGATTCGCTGAACAAAAAGGTTGTAAAAGACTTGGAAGAGCTACGGAACAAAGAAATAGTATTGCACAAGTCAAAAAGGCTGAAAAACAAAGAAATAGTGTTGCGCAAGTCAAAAAGGTTGCGAAAGACTTGGATGATCCCAGAACAAAGAAATAGTGTTGCACAAGTTAAAAAGGCCAAAACCATTCAAATAAGACGCACAATGGTTATAAAAGGAGCAAAACATTCAAATAAGCCGTAAAAACCTAATTCAGGTGAAAAGTGGTTGTGGATCATACAAAATAAAGATCTAAGTATGCATAATCAATGACAACTTACATTATGATCAATCATACTGAACTAGAGAAACCGAACATACCACATTTATCTTAAAACATACGAATTGGATATGTGCACCTAATGAACTTTAAAGAGGGTCGTGAAACAAGCTAGGGTTTCACAAATTTGAAAATTCTTCAAGTTTCTTTGCACTTGCAGTTCACAGACAACCAAATCTATCATGCACAAATATAAACACAAGCTTTAATACCATGTTAAGAAATTTAAGGGATAGATAATGTTACAAATTATAAATCCACAATATAAACTGTCTAAGATTATAGTTTAGGAAATGCAATAATTAAAAACATAGAATAAAAATGTTTATAATGCAAGTTACAAAATTTAAACACCATGAACATAAAGTAAATGAACACAATGACACAAGATATAAGTGGTAAAAACTTGGAAGGGAAAAATCCACTGAAAAAAACACTTATATTTATTGAGAATAAACTTTCACCCATCACTCCAATCTCCCATTATTTCCACAGATCCACTTGCAATTACACCTTCAATAAGGGATTACAAACTGCCTCATAAACTCACTCATGATTTTTACATTATTCACTTCATGTATCTACGATCAACTTCCACGTATAGCTCATATTCATATGTTACACTTGATGTTTCTCATATCTTTGTTCTAACTGATCTCTAATGAGATCACCTTGTTTTATACAAGGTGGGTGACCTATTTTTGGTCACTCTTATATTTTATATACTACCGAAAACCGTAGTGGATCCGCCATGCTTTTATTTTAAATATAAGTTATAAGCCAAAAACATACAGTCTTTGGCAGGTTCTAAATAAATAGTTTCTTGCTTAATATTATCAACCCAACATAATCGACAAATACACAAAAATACTAAAATCTTGCAAGTAAAATTCCTTGTGGCCAAGTGTCTACACTTTTAAAAAAATGTCGTGACTCCATTACCCAGGGGTAGGGCTTAAATCTAACGACATTAAGATGTTTTTAATGATTTCAACCATTAAGTGCTTACAATAATTAAGTTAATAATGACATTTGACTTGCATATATAAAAAAGTGATCGTCATTTTTTATATAAATATATATATGAATTATATTAATATATATTAAAAATAGTTAAACTAGCAATCGCATGTGTACAATGCAATATGAACACCGAACAATATATGTTATTAGATTTAGAAAGACAATTATTACTTTTGTAGTTGATGTTGATAAGGGGTGTGGTTGACAATACTGATTTTCTATTAAAGCTAGAACAAATGTTGTGAAATACATTAGAAAGGTTGTTATATAATAGTTAGTTGTGTAATAATTGAATACAAATGCAAGTGAGACATGTAAGTTTGCTAATACTCACTCTCAAGAATGTAGTGAATGCGAAGTGTTGTTGTTAAAGTAGATTGAAAGAATGACTAAGTGCTTTAACATATTATCTCTCCATGAAACTAAAATGAGACAAAATATGCAATTATATATAAACAAATCTGAAATGGTTATGGTACATTCCAAATTTCTTTATTACCTCAACGAGTTTGAGAGCATAATTGTTAGAGCTATTTTGTGCATATCTTACAATCATAACATTTCATGAGACCACATTTCTTTGAGGCATTTTTCAAACAAAAAATGGTATATGTTATTTGTGTTATAGAGATAGTTTTTTTGTAGTTGTGTTTGTTTAAACTATGGGTGATTGATTTTGTATGAGTAGAAATATAAATGACTCACTTCATTTAAAGAGCGCAAACATGAGGTGTAACCCTTAAAAATATTCAAAATGCAAAAAAGTGATATAATGTACAAAGCTTTGGATGTAAACAACTATAAAATGCACGGTCCTTTCTCGGCATTTTAAATTTCTAGGTATTTGTGTGTAGATGAAGACATTAAAAATGTGTTGTTGTTGGTTAACATAAAGAAACGGGCAAAAATAAAAAGGAAAAATTGAACATGTATGTTGAAAAGTGTAATTTTGTAATTGTAGATATATAGACGAACCACTTCATTTAAAGGTTTCATCTCTTCATTTCAAATTGTTACAAATTCATACATATACATTTACAAATCTCATATCACGAGTGGTATCATTTTGTGGACTATTTTATTTGAACTTAACATGAGAAGAATTATATCATGAATACTCAACAGATACAAATAACTGAAACCCCTTCAAGGAAGTGCATTATCTTCTTTTCAAGAGTCACTGAAACATATAGATTATCTTCTTATTGATGAAATTAGTTTCATGGGCCCAAAGTTACTAAGCAAAATTGATAGTAGGCTATGCGAAGCTTTCCCACAATTAAGAACATTTGAATTTGGGAATAGGTCAATCATCCTCCTCAGCGATCTCGACTAATTACCACCGGTTTTGGATAGTCCTCTTTACGCAAGTAATTCCTACGGAGCCACCCTTTGGAAGGGATTCCATTCTTCCATTACATTGCAAACAATATTTTTGCAACAAGGAACAACCAATGCACAAGTTTAATTCCATAGTTTACTGCTCCACATGTGAGATTCAACCCCTCTTATTGAGGATTGGTAACTCATAATGTTTTGCACAGACACACACCTAACGCAACAAAAGCTCAACATTTTTAAGGATGCACCACATTTGTTTGCAAAAAATGATCTAGTGGACTCCCACAACCTTCAACATCTCTTGAAAATATGGATAGAATTTGGTGATATGTTTTTGAACATTGCTCGAATTTCGAAACATATTTTGCAGTATACAATAAAAAAAACCAAATGTAAACTGCCTTTATAGCTCATGGTATTGATGCTTCCACATACTCTGACGAAACATATGAACAATCATCGTATTTTGTGTTAGTACCCCACAATTTAGGAACAAAAGAATAGGAAATTGAACAGTTCTTGCTCAACCACGACGTTAACACCCCATTTACCATGCCATGGCTAGAGCTTAATTTTCCCATCACTTTCAATGAGCAGGGATGAAGTAGGTTGTGTGGCCCATGGTGTGTTGTACCTGCATTGCAGTTGTGATTACTTTCTACGCAGGCATGTCTATTCTGAACATTTTTTGTGGCGCTAAACATGATTAATCAGTTCTTCAAGGTATACATGTAGGGAAGAAGATAGTATTTGTGTTGTATTTAGCAAACAAGGGTCATCTAGTAGTGACCTGTGAACAAAATCCAAGTGGTTGCAAGAAGGACGGGGGTTCCAGGAAGACACGAACTTATCAAAGTATTGTTTTGTTGCCTCAATAACTATTGTATTTTCTCAGTCCATTGCGTCAAATTTAGATGCGTTCTCAAGCCACAATAAATTGTGGACATGTGCGGAGCCTCTATGTTGTCATTCATACCTGCGAGATGAGAGAGCATAAATATTAGCTATGTAGTCTGGAAAAACTTATTAAATAGTAGATTTTATTACCTGTACCAATAGTCTACTGCTCCAAGTTCCTTTTGCAATATTTCACCTGAAGTTTGTTTAGAGACAACACTCTCTTCTTTACTGCGGGAGAATGAGAATCACAAATACCCTACAAAAAATTGAAAAAAGAAGTTAATAAAACTAAATATATCTATATTTATTCAATTAGTTACATAAAAAACAACCCTATTTTCGATGAGATTATAAATTGATTAATGAATAATTGAGCACCAATTTTCAAAGGTACAAATTAATATAGAGGTAATTTTACAATATTTTAAATGAATTATATATGCAATGTAGTTCAAAGCACTTCTAGAACATAAACAACGACACATTTAATACATTGAAGATGAACTCCTCTAAGTTTTTGGAACAAGGACGAGATAGAGGTGGTGGGGGTGGGGGGGGGGGAAGATGAAAAAGTGACCAAGTAATAAGATTTAGACAAATTTGTGTACACTTGATATCTATTTGTATCTGAGCTTGATAGGTGAAGGTCCTTAATAATGTCATGTTTCTATTGAGCTACCTTGATTTAACACTAGTCCATAGTTGTTGCTCCTTTAAAGTTGTACATAAATGTAGTTGTTTCTTTTGCCAGTATATAACTGTAGTTGTACAAATTAAGTGATGAAATGGATACTATCAGATGCATCTATCTACATATTCTGGCTCTGCATGTTTCTATGCAAATCAAACAATTTGTTTGAGTAGGAGAAGCTTCAAAATGCTTGGTGAGATCAAGATAGATATATAGTAAAATATCCAATATCAAAAAGGGTTGTAAAGTTTGTAAGATTGATAATTTTCATGGCATCCCCTGATTCCATAGACTATTTTCTAGATTGTAGATGTTATTAAAATCTTATCTTTCTTTCATTCATTCCATACCAGCAAAACAAAGGTATAATTGTTTTTTACATTATATAGATACTTAAGCTCATTCTCACTACACCACACTCTATACATATATTGCACACATACACCACAGTCACTGATATACTTGCCTTCTAGAATAGTGTGACCGAAAAAGTTGTCATTGACTACTTTAAGAAAGCAAGAGTTTGCAAGTAAAACATAGTAAGAAAAGATGGAGATTGCCAAATACAAATAAACTTCTTCAAGATCAAAAAATCCACACCAAATGAGCGCATAAAAACATATTTTCAAGATTGCATCAGTGCCATTCTTTAAATAGATAGCTGCACAATTTTGTAAAATGATAAGAATTTTGTACAAAAATAAGACAACAAAATGTGATGTGCAGTCTTCATAATACATAATCAAGAGATAATGCATTTCATAGGTAAATGCATTAAAACATTTAATTATAACCAGTACCCAAAAAATGCACAAAAAAATTGTTTTTTTGTCAACAAATTAGAAACAAATGCTTAAATGATTACTAGCCCCAAGTCCAAGGATCATGATCAAAGACAAAATTCGAAAAAGTGAGAAATTTACAATCAGAAAGTGGAGTGCAACTTCAAAAAGGGACTATCCTCCTCAAATTATTAAAACTGTGTTACTTTACATTCAATGCAGACATGTTAAATAACCAATCTACATACATTACAAGGCTCCAAACACAACCATATATATTTCCCAAGAATCCCACATTACATAATCTAAGCAACAAGAGCCTCTATTTTGGACATTCTAACCAAACAATGGGGATGCCAATTGTTAGTGGCAAGAGAGATTACAACCAAATACATAAGACCTTGCAAAAAAAATTAAGACATACAATTATATGTCCTCACATGAAAAGTGCACAAATCTCTACAAAATACCCTTTCCACTACACTGGATCAAAAAACAATATCCCACCAGCCTCATTTTCAGAAATCAAGAAAATCTAATGGAGATTAACATGAAATAAACTAATTGGAATAACCTAGGAACTAATGAATATATAATACACAAGAACTACGACCATAAATGCAACAACATAATTTAAAGCATAATTGTAAAGCAAATTTGGCATAACTTGCAATGGACATATCCTACAGAAACAAATAAAAAATTAAAATTATGAAAACCAATATAAAATATGTAATTTACAATGGACAATAATTTAAATATCACAGTAAATGCCTTCTCAGGATACTCTGCAGTTATTGTCAAATGATATAATAGGATATCTGATGTGAGAACTGACAACCAAAAATTCATTATAGAAACTCACCAAAACATAAACGTCTACATTTGGCTAATAAAATCAAAATCCTGATTACAGTAAAGGATATTTTATTGGTATTTGTGTAATCTTATATAATCCCTTGTCATAGTTCTTAAAATTGCTTTGATATAACAACAATTGTGAAATATGAGAAAAGCACCTAGAAGCTCATCCCCTAGATTAAGGTACCAAACAAACTTATAATATCACACCTTACAAAAATAAATTCAAAGAGGCAAGACTATCAAAATAAAGTCTTACCAGCATTTAGGGCAACCAAAACATATGAAGACATGTCAAAATAAAACAATAGCATTGTTATACACATCACCATTGTTATAATAGCATTGGTAAGCACCACTTATAAAGACAAGAGACCATCAGACTACCTAACAATTTTGACATACTTTTAGCTGGTACAAGAAAGAAAACCTTTACATAAAGACAAAATCATCAATCTACATACTAAACCTTGCACATAAGGGGAAAAGGCTTGAGAGTACGAGGAGCCTGGGTTCAATGAAGATGCCAAAGAAGGATTCATAGAAGCTAAATATGTCGGGTTCATATACATGTTTGTATTCATGCCAGTAACATTCTGATTTTGGCTAGCTAAAATTGCATTAAAGGCTGAGCTAAATTCTGGTGCCACTCCCTGAATAAATGGCAATACACAGTGCATAAGTGCCAGGTCGTTAGGATCCAGAGGACCAATGACACCAGACTGGGTTTGTGTATTATTCTTCTACTGTTGATTATTAGTTTCTCTTTTACAATGCAGGGAATATCCATTAATATTCTTATTAGGAACCTCCAGAGCCTTTTTGGCTCCTTTAGCGACCTTATATATAAAAAGAGAAAACCCTTTGGATTTTCCCGACTGTTTATCAAACCCCATCAGATTTTTGATTTCTTGTTCCGAAAATTTGGCTTCGGCTTCGGCTTCGGTTTTGGCTTTGGCTTCATCTTGTTCTTCTTCCATCTCCTCATTTCCGTTGGTGTTTCCATTTGCAATTTCTTCTTCCTCTTCGAATCTGTCAATCATCATTTTTCACAGGCTGAGGCTCTGCCTCTGCAATGGTCTCTTCTACTACTTGACATGTGACCTTTCTCTTCTTCACCATGTCTACTCTTGTTTTGTTGTTTGTTATGATCAGAAACCCTACCAACCCTTGAAACCCTTGTAACCTTTGAAATCAACTTCGGCAAAACCTAGTTTGAATGATGAGCTCTCTTGTGCGACTCAAAAAGAAACTGAAGTAGTATAGATATCTTAAATATATCTAGGTATCTATGGAGATATATTTGAAGCACCTATCTAATTATGTAAGTGTAATATAAGTATATCAAAAATAGTAACAATTAAAAAAAATTAAAGTCAAAGCAACATGCAAAATCAAAAAAGTAAAATTGTTAGAAAAGCAAAAAGTAAAATTGTTAAAAATAGCAAAAGCAAAGGTTAATGTATGCATACACTATAAAATAAAATTTAAAATTGTTAGAAAAGAAAAAAACAAAATTGTTAAAAATAATAAAAGCAAAATTGTTAAAAATAGCAAAACCATCATTTAGGCCATGTCAAATTTAACACAGTCCCATGAATGTCCGCAAAGCCTTTTCCCATAGGAGTAACGCCTTCGGCGTAATAATATACTAGTAATCGCATGTGTACAATGCAATGTGAATGCCGAATGGTATTTGTTATTTGATTTAGAAAGACAGTTATTACTTTTGTAATTGATGGTGATAAGGGTTGTGATTGACATTAAAGCTAGAACAAATGTTGTAAAACACACTTAGAAGGGATGTTAGATAATAGTTAGTTGTGTAATAATTGAATTCAAATGCAAGTGAGACATGTAAGTTTGCTAATACTCACTCTCAAGAATGTTGTGAATGTGAAGTGTTGTTGTCAAAGTAGATTGAAAGAATGACTAAGTGCTTTAACATATTATCTCTCCATGAAACTAAAATGAGACACAATATGCAATTATATATAAACAAATCTGAAATGGTTATGATACATTCCAAATTTCTTTATTACCTCAACGAGTTTGAGAGCATCATTGTTAGAGATATTTTGTGCATATCTTACAATCATAGCATTCCATGAGACCAACATTTCTTTGAGGCATTTTGCAAACAAAAAATGGTATATGTTATTTGTGTTATACGGATAGTTTTTACTTTGGTATTTGTGTTTGTTTAAAACTATGGGTGATTGATTTTGTATGTGTAGAAATATAGATGAGTCATTTCATTTAAATAGCGCAAACATGTGGTCTAACCCTTAAAACTATTCAAAATACAAAAAAGTGATATAATGCACAAAGCTTTGGATGGAAACAACTATAAATGCATAGTTCTTTCTCGGCATTTTAAAATTGTAGGTATTTGTGTGTAGATGAAGACATTAAAAATGTGTTGTTGTTGGTTAACATAAAGAAACATGCAACGATAAAAAGGAAAAATCAAACATGTATGTTGAAAAGTGTATTTTTGTAATTGTAGATATATAGACGAACCACTTCATTTAAAGGTTTCATCTCTTCATTTTAAACTTGTTACAAATTCGTACATATGCATTTTCAAATCTCATATCATGAGTGGTATCATTTTGTGGACTATTTCATTTGAACTTAACATCAGAAGAATTATATCATGAATGGTAGCCTTTTGAGGGCAATTTTATATCTGGTAAACATTGGTAAATTTGATACCCCTTAAACGGAAATGTCGTCTAGGATAGAAGAATAGTTGACTAATGTAGTAGCGGAGGTGCTATCAAAGTAGAGTGTAGTATTTACGAAGGGTTGAGTGATAATAGTATTTCTTCTTCCTTTTTTCTTGCTCCAAGTGTTGGTACGTGCGCCATTTTTTACTACCTTTCAAATGAAAAAGGAGGTGAAATGCATAGATTTGCAAGCGATAGAAATCTGGAGAAAGATGTGAATGTCAGAACCTACCTTTCATTGGTTCCAATGTCGACAGTTGCTCTATGCATGGTGAGTCCTTGGGAATTGTGGTTAGTTAATCTTAAAGCCATTTTGAGCGGCAATTGTCTTCGATTCCCTCTCAAAATAAGGGGTATCAGAATATGTAACGGGTTAGAGGGATCCCAACATGGGCCGTTGTATCTATCAAATTTGATAACAACAAATAAAGGTAATGCTGGTGGTGAAATTGATGCGTTGTAGACAATGTGGGTGATTGTTCTTGTAGCATCATTTATGAGGCCTGCATCAACCCATAAATTTGCAATAAACATGATTTTTTGTTGTTTGCACAACAAAAATTTGTGCTCCAACTGATCATCATTAGGATTTCTTTGTCTAGCCCACTTGTTACTTTCAGCAATGGATTGGGTGATCGAAACCTTCAATGTCTTTAGCATCTGAAGGTTGTGGGAGTCCACGAGGTCATTTTTTCTAAACAAATGTGGCGCGTCCTTAAAAATTTTGAACTCTTGCTAAGTTAGGTTTGTGTCTATGAGAGACATTAGGAGTTCCCAGTCCTCAATAAGAGGGGTTGAATCTCACATGTTGAGTACTAAATTCTGGAATGAAACTTGTGCATCGGTTGTTCCTTGTTGCCGAAATATTGTTTGCAATGTAATGGATGAATGAAATCACTTCCAAAGGATGGATCTATAGGATTTACTTACATAAAGAGGATTTTCTATAACCAGTAGTAATTGTCTAAGGTTGCCAAGGAGGATGAGTGATCTGTTTCTAAATTTAGATGTTTTTGAGGGTGGGAAAGCCTTGCGTAGCCTACTGTCAATTTTTCCTAGCAAATTTGGGTCGATGAAACTCATTTCATCAATAAGAACATATTCTATATGTTTTAGCGACTCCTAAAAAGACGATAATGCTTGGCCCTTCAAGGGGTTTTAATTCTTTGTTTGGAATACGAAGGGGTTACATGGATTGTGGGCATGAAGATGTTGAATGCTGAAACACCGGTAGGGGTGAGAAGAAGGAGGGGCAAGGGAGATGTGGTTGATACTGTTGTAAATGAATTCTATATTTTATTTATCAGAAATGATTTTCCTGTGCCATATGTTCTTTGAATTATCAATCTTAGTGGAGGTAGAAGTGTTTTGTTTGTTGAATGGTGCAATATGGTATCAAGAGCTAGTTATTGTTCTGAAGACAAAGGTAGTGTGGTAGATGGTGGTGTGGCCTGCATGTTGTTGTTATTTGTGTTTGCCTTTTATCTCTTGATGAATGATGAACCAATTAGTGTAAATCATGTGCAATGCCATGTATGTTTCAATTATTGTGTATGTAAAAATCTCATTTCCCCAACATTTCAAGACTGTCAAGACCCGTGTTTTTTCTCGGAAGAAGTTGTGCGAAGACCTTCCATTCTTGTAATGGTTCATGTTGGATATTGCATTCAACCTTAGAGTCATAACTAACATCTGTATCATGTCTTGTGTCTGCGGTAGTGTGTAAAACATGTCATGGTCTATAGTTATGTTTGAGCATGCCCTAAGTGCTGTTGATGTCATGTGGGATTGAGCCAAATTCAGAGGTAATATTTCTTAAAGGCTTGTATAAAAGGAGTTCTAACCAATAGAAAAGATCGTACGATGTTGAATCTTGAGTTGGGACATCCACAAATCTTGGGTGGACCCGAACAATTGCTTTAGTGGATCGCAATTTCCATTTATCTCCTTTAAGGTTCCTGTTGTAGCTCCAATCTTGAGCAACCTGAATTAGTGGCAGGTGTTCCATGGTTACATGGTGAACTCTATATGCATCCAAGGAAGTGGTTGTTTCTTGTACTCTATATATTGGCGTAAAAGCTTGCAGAGGTCCAATCACATCCACAAGCTCAAATCTCACGAAGGAAGCTTTTACTTGGCTTCTAACCCACACCACTTTATTAATTATGCCTATGATGACCAACTAATTCAAATTGCATAAGTTGCGTAACCAAAAAACTTTCCATGAATATAACCAACCAAATAATATCAGTGAAAACAAAAAATAATATAGAGGTAACTTTACACCCATGAGCCCAAATCTTATTAATCAAGCTTCCAAGGCTTTACATCTTTCCAGTTTCTGTTAAATTGACATATCAGCTGCATAAACATTGCCTACTTTTTTTTCTATGATTAAGATAGAATAGAACACATATGGCCTAACAAAATAGTTTTCTATGATAAGAATATTATAGAAAAACACACACACATAGAGAGATATATACAAGAGAGGTCCAGAAGAGCTAAGAATCAAGATCAGTTACTCAATGTTTTCCGCATAGGAAAATTCATTATATAAGACTACAAAAGCTATGCTTATCAAGATATAACTAAGTAAAGGAATCTTAACAATGACAAAATCTTCTTAAGCTTCTAATCCACCACCTTCTTGATTATTTCTATGATTGGCCACAAAGTGCATAAAAACATGTTAGTTAATAGCTAATACTTATTATGATTAGAATGATATACCCATATATATTGGCATAAAAGCTTGTAGAGGTCCAATCACATCCACAAGCTCAAATCTCATGAAGGAAGCTTCTACTTGGCTTTTAACCCACACCACTTTATTAATTATGCCTATGATGACCAACTAATTCAAATTGCATAAGCTGTGTAACCAAAAAACTTGCCATTCATATAACTAACCAAATAATATCATTGAAAACAAAAAATAATATAGAGGTAATTTTGCAATATTTTCACACACACGAGCCCAAATCTCATTAATCAAGCTTCCAAGGTTTTACATCTTCCTAATTTTTGTTAAATTGACATATCAGCTGCATAAACATTACCTAAAAAATTGCTATTTAAGACATAATAGAACACATTTGGCCTAACAAAATACTTTTCTATGATAAGAATATTATAGACGAACACACACACACACACACACACACACACACACACACACACACACACACACAAAGATATATACAAGAGAGGTCCAGAAGAGCTGAGAATCAAAATCAATTACTTAATGTTTTCTGCATAGGAAAATTCATTATATAGGACTACAAAAGCTATGCACAAGATGTAACTAAGTAAGGGAATCTTAATGATGAAAAAATATTTTTAAGCTTCTAATCCACTATCTTCTTGATTATTTCTATGATTGGCCACAAAGTGCATAAATAATAGGTTATTTAATAGCTAATACTTATTATGATTAGAACCGTTTACCCATATATATTGGCATAAAATCTTGTAGAGGTCCAATCACATCCACAAGCTGGCAAATCTCATGAAGCAAGCTTCTACTTGGATTCTAACCCACACCACTTTATTAATTATGCCTATGATGACCAACTAATTCAAATTGCATAAGCTGCGTAACCAAAAAACTTTTCATACATATAACCAACCAAATAATATCATTGAAAACAAAAAATAATATAGAGGTAATTTTACAATATTTTCACACCCACGAGCCCAAATCTCATTAATCAAGCTTCAAATGTTTTACATCTTCCTAATTTATGTTAAATTGACATATCAGCTGCATAAACATTACCTAACAAATTGCTATGTTTAAGACATAATAGAACACATTTGGCCTAACAAAATACTTTTCTATGATAAGAATATTATAGACGAACACACACACACACACACACACACACACACACACACAGTTCACACACACACACACACACACACACACACACACACACACACACACACAGACAAAGATATATACAAGAGAGGTCCAAAAGAGCTGAGAATCAAAATCAATTACTTTTCAATGTTTTCTGCATAGGAAAATTCATTATATAGGACTACAAAAGCTATGCACAAGATGTAACTAAGTAAAGGAATCTTAACGATGAAAAAATCTTCTTAAGCTTCTAATCCACTACCTTCTTGATTATTTCTATGATTGGCCACAAAGTTCATGAAAAACAAGTTATTTAATAGCTAATACTTATTATGATTAGAACCGTATACCCATATATATTGGCATAAAATCTTGTAGAGGTCCAATCACATTTACAAGCTCAAATCTCATGAAGGAAGCTTCCACTTGGATTCTAACCCACACCACTTTATTAATTATGCCTATGATGACCAACTAATTCAAATTGCATAAGTTGCGTAACCGAAAAAACCCCACTAATGAAAATAATTACCATATATTTTTTTTATCAAAACGGGGCTTAAAAACCAACTCAAACTTAGTAACGACACAAGATGATGTTCAATAAAGATTTTAATTGTTTACTTCTTGTATTTATCAACATCTTGTGCCTTTGGTCCATCAAGAAATAATGGTTCACCATGCAATTGTTAAAAATGGAAAAACTAAAAATATCTTTTAAAAAATTAAAAAAATTAAAAACATCAAAACCTTCACATTAAAAGTAAAGTCAATACATCATGAAAAATCAAAAAAGTAAAATTGTTAAAAATAGTAAAACCATCATTTAGGCCGTCAAATTTGACACAGTCCCATGAATGTCCGCAAAGCCCTTCCCATAGGGTTAACGCCTTTGGCACGTAATAATATTTTACTAGCAATCGCATGTATACAATGTAATGTGATTGCCAAATGGTATATGGTATTAGATTTAGAAAGACAATTATTACTTTTGTAGTTGATGTTGATAAAGGGTTTGATTGACAATACTGATTTTCTATTAAAGCCAGAACAAATGTTGTAAAATACATTAGAATGAATGTTAGATAATAGTTGTGTAATAATTGAATACAAATGCAAGTGACACATGTAAGTTTGCTATTACTCACTCTCAAAAATGTAGTGAACGTGAAGTGTTGTTGTCAAAGTAGATTGAAAGAATGACTAAGTGCTTTAACATATTATCTTTCCATGAAACTAAAATGAGACAGAATATGCAATTATATATAAACAAATTTGAAATGGTTATGGTACATTCCAAATTTATTTATTATCTCAACGAGTTTGAGAGCATCATTGTTAGAGCTATTTTGTGCATATCTTACAATCATAGCATTCCATGAGACCACATCTCTTTGA
The DNA here is from genome assembly GCA_019776745.2 of Taxus chinensis. NCBI lineage: Eukaryota > Viridiplantae > Streptophyta > Pinopsida > Cupressales > Taxaceae > Taxus > Taxus chinensis. Next base: position 548,649,876 of record CM034155.1, read on the forward strand.
GGCATTTTGCAAACAAAAAACAGTATATGTTGAGCTCCTGTTGAGTTAGGTGTGAGTTGGTGCGAGACATTAGGAGTTCCCAGTCCTCAATAAGAGGAGTTGAATTTCGCATGTGGAGCATCAAATTCCGGAATGAAACTTGTGCTTTGGTTGTTCCTTGTTTTCATGGCAAATTTTATATTGCAATGCCACACAAACACGAGATCTACTGACATAGAAATCACATAAAGGGGATAGTTTGTCTTTTGGATTAAACACAATTTTTGGGTTCTTTCGACATATAAATTGCATAGTTTTTGTAATATGTGTTTTCATTTTTATTTTGTATGTCTAATATATAGGATATCAGGTTTTAACCATAGTGGGAAAAACCTCCAAATTAAATAGGATATCAGGGTCTAATCCTAGTGGCAATACCCCTATATAACAAAAAAACCACCTCTTTTTTTCATTTTCTTTAGCTGCTTAAAAGACCTCTTTTTTTAGAGAGGGGCCAATTTGAATTTACATTTATTTAACCTTAATTGACTTCATTTTTTGAATTTAAAGATGAAATCCAGTTTTAAACTTCATAACTTTCAAATAAAAAGAAAAGTCAATTAGAGTTAAAGAAATGTGGATCAATAACCTCGAGGAAGAAGAGGGTTCTGTTCACATGGCTCTAGAAAACAAAATAATGCGGTTTCTTTCAATTTGGAGATTTTTTCAATTTCACTACAAGGCTTGAAGACATTTAATTGAAAAAAAATGTGGAGTTAAAATGTGCAAATAAAAATCATATACATAAGCTCAAATACCTCAACAAGAATTAAGATTCCATTTGCCAATACTTGAGTAAATAAGGAAAAAATAGCCAACTAGCTAATATTGGCCACTAAACTCATTCCTAGTCTTTTCTCAATATCAACCGCAAATAGTGCTGGATTAGAAGTTTTCTGCTAACTATGTACTTGCAAATATTCGTGTCAGTCAAGAGGAATCAAAACACATTTAATTCGAACTGATTTCCCTTCACTAGTGAAAACACTTAGCCCATGTAGAGCATGTGAAGTACATTCCAGGGAAAAAATCAGAGAAAAATCAAGCAAAAACAACAACATAATTTTTTCTAGCAAACATTGCAAAGCATGTAGAACTTGATTTGTATAGAAATATCAATTTAGGGAAATTAAAATCAAAAGAAGTCCATTTAGGTTAGATAATGTTGATAAAACTTGACCAACTCCTTAAAAAATTAAGAGTTTTACTTGTACAACAGAAAAATCAATAATTTTTTTTTTCATTTTTAGGGGTTTTTTGCTATTGTGATTAAAAGTAATTAGGAAAAGATATCCAATAAAAGGAACTACTGTCCACGTAAAAATACTCAAAACACCTCAACAACCATTAGGGTTCCTTTCGTTCAAATGCCAATTTATCATCTCTAGTATTAGTGTTTCAACATTGAATTCCTAAAATAGGATTATTGTAAGTAATATATATGTTATAGAAATTGAGGCAAAACTTCATTTTCAAATTGCCAATACCGTTTTGAGAAAACGGAAATAATAGCCAGCGAACCAATAGTAGTCACTAAAATTATCCTTGGAAAAGACAAAACATTCAAGTTAATAAAAGAAACATACAGGAGGAAAATAATGAATTGGGAGATGAAAACAATACATTGCAATATGAATAGATAAAATATCTATTACAGAGGCTAGAAAATCCATTTTGGATTTTGTGTTTTGTCTTTGATTGACAACAACCCTATTTGTATCCCCTGCCTTTTGCTCTCTCTTTTAGTTAGACACAAAAGAGAATATATAAAAAAAACATCTCAAATTAAATGCAGCGAACTAAAAAACTTAAAACACGCATCTTCCATTTACCATCTCCTTTACTTACCCCAATGTGGTATCAATAGCCATCATGCCTGAACTGATCATGCATCCTCTGGATACTTTATGGAGGGAATCTAGAGTGGTATTCTTTGGTTCTCTGCCCAGAGCAGTGGAGGTGTTATTTAATAGTTGAATATAAGGTCTTGTTATGCCTATCTTCTGATTTTGCCTTCCTGACAATTGCATCTCGCATTTTCCTACCTGCATCTTGATTGATAAAAATTTCGGCTATTATATTGTGATAAAACCAAAAATTTATTAGGATTTCTTGGCATTGGTCTTGCTATGCCGATCTTCTGATTCTGCCTTCCTGACAATTACATCCTGCATTTTCCTACCTGCATCTTGATTGATAAAACTTTTGGCTATTATATTGTAATAAAACCAAAAATTTATTGATTCAAGGGGCTTTACCTGTGTGTCATGACCATTTGGGAGTTGAAATCCTTTGAACATTAATTATTTTTTTGTAGAACTATCATCATCAAATAACAAAGTAAACTTTTGAGTAGTTTTTGACTATATATATACGCAACATTCACCATGCAATTGTGTCAAAACCTTCACATTAAAAGTAAAGTCAAAGCAACATGCAAAATCAGAAAAGTAAAATTGTTAGAAAAACAAAAAAACAAAATTGTTAAAAATAGAAAAAACAAAGGTTAATGCATGCAAAAGCTATAAAATAAAATTTAAAAATAAAAGCAAAATTTGTAGAAAAGCAAATTTTTTTTTTTTGTTAAAAATAGCAAAAACAAAGGTTAATGCATGCAAAAGCTATAAAATAAAATTTAAAAATAAAAGTAAAATAGTTAGAAAAGCAAAAAACAAAATTGTTAAAAATAGCAAAAACAAAGGTTAATGCATGCAAAAGCTATAAAATAAATTTTAAAAATAAAAGCAAAATTGTTAGAAAAATTAAAAACAAAATTGTTAAAAATAGCATAACAGTCATTTAAGCCATTAAATTTGACACAATCCCATGAATGTCTGCAAAATCTTTTTCCATAGGGGTAACACCTTTGACATAATTACGCCGAAAAGTGTTTTCCAAAGGGGATAGGAACCTCTTCCTGCTGACACGCGTTAGAATAATCAAGGATGGAAATTAAACAATAGAAAAAGTGGATGTACGCATCAGATCCAACTGTCCATGGAGAATGTGGTGTAAGCGAAGGCAAACTGAATTACATGTATTGAATTCCACGTCATTATGATAAATGATACAACAGAGAGCAATGATCTTTTCCGCGGGCATTGAAAAGTAACAGGGCGAAGGTTCAAATTTCAAAGAAAAAGTGAAAAAAGCTTTAAAGGATTGTGTGCTGCTTGCTTCAACTATTTTGTTTATCATTTTTTTCCTTGTTCTCCGAGTTCATCGCTTGTAACGGCTAGATTTTTTTTTTTTTTTGGGCAATTTAGCAGTTTAACATTTGGAATTTTTTTTGTATAAATTTAATCTCTGTAGTGTCTTCATTTGAATGAGAATAGTATAGCGTGTTGTAGACGCATTACCATTCAAGTTAGGATGAATAATGGAGAATGTCAACTTTGGTTGAGGTTATATGCTTATTTGGGTGTTTGCCTTCGGCTTCAATAAATCTCGAATTTTTTTAGAGTAGTTGTATAGATCTGCAAGTTGTATGTGAAAAGCACACAATAAAATATTAGAAATAATTGTGAACGTAAAATTCTTGACGTTGATGACTTCTTCAGGTAGTGGTTATTAGAAAATATGATTTCACTCCTTTCATATATGATGAGCACACAATCCTTCATAATTTATATGATGTTTATTTGTTATTTGAGTAGCTCTTCATGCAATCCTTCAAATTTTACATGGTGTTTGATTGTTTTTTAGCAGGTCTTCATATACGTTTGAGGTCGTCCAGAGTACTATGGGCAGGTGGAATTGCTACAATCCAAATCCCTGTACCCACCGTTATAGAATACCTGCTGGAATATAATAGTTTTCGAGTGGAGGAATTTATTTTGCTTCTATCAAATATATGATGAATGTTTTGTAAAGTATAAGAAATTTAATAAGTTTAGTCACATGATCATGTATAAGTCGTTGAGTTTGTCTGATTGAAAAAATGCTTTCATTATTAAGAAATAATGCCTGCCCAAACTAGTATTGTGTTATACATATATGATCCTCAAGAATGTTGATAACAAGAAAAAATATTTTTTATTTTATTTTGGGTTAGCTAAAATTGAATGTTTCCATGTTTCGTTGGTTTTTGTGTGGCGATGGGACCATACCAGATTGGGCGAACGAATATCATGTCTGGTTGTACTACAAGAAGGGTTTCATGTTTTCGGGATGACCTGCATTGAAGAAGGGTTGCATGCTTTTAAGATGGCGTGCATTAAAAAAGGGTTTAGTGCTTTTGAGATGATGTGCATTGAAGAAGGGTTGCATTCAATGAAATCTATGCATTATAGTTGCGTTGGGTGGGTTTTTTCAATTTATAACTTGTATTTCCATACAAGTTTGTTTTCTTTGTCTTTGATTGTGGTTATCGGTGTTGTTCGTGTTTCTTGTTGTTGCTGGATCAGGGATTCTAAAACGTTGCTTGCAAGGCTACCTTCTTTTGGAGTTTGAAGCATGCATGTGTTTTCAGTTGTATACAAAAAAATTCCACAATATTTAGAAAATGAGCAAGTCGTTTTGAGATTAATTATTTCTCCTTGACTCTCCTTTAAATGGTTGTTTTTATATTTATTTTTGGCTTGCAAAAAGAAAGGTTAGTTTTGGTTTCAAGGAGCATTTAGACTCTAAGTTAATTGCATTATTTGTATTTGTTGATAGGCATTGATGGTTATGATAAATTAAATGCGAAAACCTAAAATCTTAACCATACATGTTATTCATCTTCAATTTTTCCTCCATATTCAATATTATATAAATTTATGGAATGATTTAAAAATAAAGTTTAGGTTGTGTGTCAGTTTTACTTCCATTAGAAACATGCATTACAAGAACAATGTTTCTTGCATACAATGTCAAACTTAAAGCATGCACATTTAAATCATTTTAGTTCCCTCCACCCAAAAGAACAAAAGAAAATTATAATAAGACTGCATAGCAATGAACAAACTTTATTATAGTAGATTTAGATCAGGGTCTGCAAGGGTTGCTATCTTGCCGATAGTCAAAAATCCATTTTCCTAATTAAGAATATTTGTAAAGAGAAAGACAATGACATTTCAGTCTGTGTTGTGGAAAAAGGAATAGAAGTGGGTAAGTTTTTGCTTGTTCATTTTTTAGTTTAATTAGATTTTTGTTTCAAGCCATGCCATTTTATTCCTATGTTATTAAAAGCAATATACCCAAAATTTGAAACGAGACTAAAATGCAGAAGTGTGTACTTTTGTGTTGATCATATAAATTGTTGATTGGAAACAAGTTACAACAAGAAAATGGACTTCCACTGCCAACAAGCCATTTTAATCCTATGTTATAAAAAGTAATTAATATACCCAAAAATTGTAATCAAACTTGAGCAAAGTGGGTATGTTGTTTGTTCATTTAATTTTTTAATTGGAAACGAGTACATTTATTACCGGTGGCAATAGATCTATAATTTTTGTTCGTGACCTTGGCCAATTACCTCCTGTCAAAGACATTCCTTTATATGCGGGTCACTCATATGGAGCTAGAGGAGTTTTCCCGCGTCCATCACATTGCGAACAATATTTTACCAACAAGGGACCAACCCTACACAAATTCAATTCAATGAACTCCTTCACATTTGAGATGCATCTTCTTGCATTGAAGATTGGAAAATGCTCATGGCATGCAGTGATACACACCTTTAAGAACAAAAGATTCATGGTTTCCAATCGACCCCCATCTGTTTGCAAAAAATGAACTTGTCGACCACCACAACCTTCACATGTTGAAATCTTTGAACCTACCTGTGGCCTGCACTATTGCACACGTGAATAGGTAGAACTATTTAGGAGAGCCCGATGATAAACTCCAACATAAAATTCTTCTTTGCAAACATAAAAAAACTATTCTTACATCAAATTTGTGGGTTGAAGTTGGACTTGTAAATGGTGCAATCGGGACCATTGTTGACATCATCTACAAGTCCTCAACATCCCCATCATATATTCCCTTTTTGTTGTGGTCAATTTTGACAAACACATTGGGCCTTGTTGGGACAAAAATAATGCATCACATGTTCCAGTCCCTCCTATTTCAAGAGGCAACCGCATGCAACTTCCACTCAAAATGGCTTGGGCTCTAACAATCCACAAGTCATAAGGTCTTACTTTGGAAAAGACAACGATCAACATTGAGAGCACTGAAAGACAAGGGCTTACATTCACTGATATCTCTAGGGACTTGTCCATTCAGGACCGAAATAGTCTATATTACTTTATGAAATATTACAACCTATCCACAAAAAAATATGGGTGGTAAAGGGCACACCCCAAGAACAAACTAGCCATGACGGCTAGGAGACTAACGTATCAAGCCCAAGGGCCAACAACAAACTTAACAACAATGCCAGAAAACCAAAGGAAAAAACTAGGCCGCTCGCATCAAACATAGTGGCAGGGGGTGGTGGAGGCCCCTTATCCTCCAAATTACTACTAGGAAGATCATTGCCATCTAGAAGGGGCAGCTAGCCTGAAGCAACTTCTTCATCTTTGTCTTCATGCTGGTTAGGAGAAAAATCCAGAGCCAACCCGGGAACTTTGCTAAATTCCCACCCATCCCTCTACACAGGAGGCGAGGAGTGGTGGTGGAAACCCCAGCCACTGTGGTGCACAGAATGGTGAGGGGACCCCTAACCACCGCGATTGGCAGGGCCATGCTGTTGCTCGGGCCACCGCCTAGGAGAGCGATGATGATGAGCTTGGTCTACCGATCGGCCACGGCCATGATGCCCTCTTGAACGAACACTCCCAAAAGAGGAGGTAGGGGTTTCCCGTGCCACAGTGCAAGGAGCATTGGCCCAATGATCCAGAAGGGTCTGAAGGTGTCACACCTCTAGCTCCACCTTGTGGGCCTGGTCCTGGATCTGTAAGAACACATTCGAGATAAGCATGGCCTTATCATAATGTGAAAGAATACAAGAAATTGTGGAATTAGCAAAAACAATAGAATTTCATTCTTTCCGTATAAAAAAAGGATCTCCACTTTGAAAGTATGCCACACTTACGCAAAAGCATGGGGAATGGAAATAGAATCCCCCAGCAAAGCATGTTGCTAATGAAATTGAGCTGGTCTAAACGACCAAAAAAATCATGGATCCAAGCCCAAATAACTTGAGCTTTTAGGCAATACCAGAACAGATGTATAAGCATCTCAATGTGCCCATAAAAAGGGCATAGCCAAGGAGCAATCCTGTAATGAGCTAATCTGTGCCCAAGAGGGAGGCCTTGATAAAGTAGACACCAAGCAAAACAGGCTAACTTGGGCTGAATGATGGCTTTCCAAACGATATGAAATCTAGCTTCCCAGGGTGACCATCTAGAATTGATCGACCATTTGGAGTTAATCAAGGCCACCATCGGTAACCTGGGGTTGAGCAGAGCATAACCTTTGCTTGGGGAGTAATTTAAAAAAGGGGTATTTGGAAACCATTTCCAATCCTTCCACCAAGGCCTGAGAGAGATGACACCAACTTTGCGAAGCATCTCTGTAGGAATGGAAGCAAGAACTTCCTGATAAGACTCTTTGTCAGCAGAAGCAAGCCAAAACTTGTCTTTAGCTTGAGGCCAAGTGAGAAGTAATCTAGTATGCCTGCGAAATATGTCTTTAAGAGTGTGCAAGCCTCGATGATACAGCTTAAGAGCATGAACCCAAGGCACCTGGGCAAGCGACACATCATGAAAATTGATGAGAGGAGACCACCAAATGATGTGGTCATTAATGGATAGCCCATTTTTGAATCCATCCCCTTCCAAGATTAAAAAGGGTTTGAGAAACTCCCAAGCTTTCCATATGCTTTTGACAACAAAGGTGCCCACAACCTTAACCAGGGCTTTGATAATGAGCAGACTATGAAAATCCAACCCTTGCCAATTTTACACCCTATGGGGAGCCTTGACAAATACAGTTGCGAATCAACACTTTCCAAGCTTCGTTGCTAGTGCAGGCCCGAATGATCCACATGGCTGCAAGAGTAGACCCCTAGCGGCCAATGTCAGTCAAACCAAGACCTCCAAAATCCCTAGGAAGACAAAAATACTCCCAGGCAACTCTGTGAAAGCCTTTGGCAAGGTCCGAGCTAGCCCAAAGGAAATCTCTGAGGAGTTTCTCCAATTTCTTGTAAGAGGCTTTAGCTAGCACACAACACGAAGAATAATAAACATGTGTGGCTAACCAATATCTTGGAGAAAATCTAAAATTTTCCTACAAGCGAAAGGGGTTTAGTAATCCAGTACTCCAATTTGCGAGAAACCTTGTCAATAACATATCGCCAAAGATGACTGGGAGAAGCATCGAAAGCAAAGGGAATGCCCATAAATTTAAATTTTTCTCCATGCTGGATATACTTCCAGTCAAAATGATTTAGCCAACCAGGTTTAGGGAGAAAAGATTTCCTGAAGCACTGGGTCTTTCTCAATTGGATACTAGAACCTGAAGCTAAACAATACGTGTCCAAACATTGCATGACATTGTTGATATTCGCTTACTCCTCCAAGAGCGTGAGGAAGGAATCATCTGTAAAATGCCCATTGACAAGCTGAAGGGGAGTCGTAAAAGGGAGTTGAATACTCCTCACAAGCCCTTGATCACGAGCATGGGCAAGGAGGAACCTGACACCTTCAGCGGCTAGCACATAAAGAGGAGGTGCTAAAGGAAAACCTTGTCTGATAGAATGAAAAAACCCAAATTGCTCGGAACTATGACCATTAACAGATAAAGAGGTCGTGGCATCTGCAAAAAGCATTTTGACAGAGGCAATGAAAATTGAACCGAAGCCCAACGCTTCAAGCATCGCAAGAATGAAATGTCATTCAATCCTGTCATAGGCTTTTTCAAAGTCAATTTTGACAAAAATGGCTAACTGTTTAGAGGTTCTTACCCACTCCATACCTTCCCAGACAACCAAAATATTATCCAGAATGTACCTTCTTTAAATGAAATCAGTCTGCTAGGACTGACTGATAATGGGAAAATGGGCCGAAGCCAAAGAGCTAAAGCCTTAGCTATGATTTTGTATGAAACATTGAGCAAGGTAATCAGCCGCCAATTGCAGATGAGCTCCGGGTCTCCTACTTTAGGGATGAACTTTATGTGACCCCGATTAATAAGGGCACTGAGGGACCTTGAGTGGAGAGCCTCGAGGTAGACTTGCAATAAATCCCGACCAACCATGTCCCAAAGGGCTTTGTAAAACTCACAAGGGAAGCCATCCATTCCAGGAGCTTTATCATTGGCCATAAGGGAAACAAATTCATATAAGTCCTCTAGAGTAAGCAATCTATCACAGATAACTCTGTGAGCAGGTGAAAGCTTGCAAGGAACTACCGAGAGGCATTCAACGAGCGTGAATTTTTGCTCAGGAGACTCGTCCTGCGCTTTGAAAACCTGAACATAGTGCCTAAAAAGGCTTGGACCATCTAAGGAGTGTCTTAAATCCGAACACCAACATCAACAATGGCAAAAATTTGTTGGTTCATGTGTTTGGCCTTGAGCCACTGGTAAAACTCTTTGGTGTTACGGTCTCCAATTTTAAGCCAGTGGAGTCGAGCCTTAATCTGAGCACCCCAAGTTGTGTAGTCATCAACAATGCAATTTTTTTGCCGCAGTTTAACCACTTGGAGTTGCAGAGCCACATTGAAAGGAGCCTGTTCGAGTGCCATCGTTGAGCGGCTCAACTCGCTGGAGGTGGTGGAATAGGCCTACCACTGGAATTTAGCGAGCTGAACACCATACATCTAGAGGAATTTAGTGAGCTGAATTATAGTGTCTTTCCACCAACTTATCCAACCCACCTTACCAAGAGGGCGAGGTGCAAGGTTCCAAATTTGGCGGATGTGCCCCAAAGTTGGGTCATGATGCAGTAAAATAGTATTTAAATAAAACTGTGTCTTTTTAATTTTTGGCAGTTGAAAAGTCCATTCAATCCGGAACCGAATCAGAATGTGGTCGGAAAGAACAACGACCAATAAAGCTTCCACCGAAAGAGAGTAACAACTGGCAAATTTAAAGAAAGGCTGTAACATAGATCATGACACGATCTAGCCTTTTAAAAACTCGATCTTGGCCATTTCTAAGATTAGACCAAGTGTACCATGGCAGCACGCTAGTGTGACGTGAATAATTAGGGTCATAAAACCCAAATTTATTACGCATGTAAAACCAAGCTTCCCTTTCGCCAGCTGGCCATCTCATGGGTAGAAGGCCCATTTTGTCTTTGGGATGCTCAACCATATTAAAATCCCCATTGATTAACCAATGTGCATTTGGAAGGTCGTCAGCCACCCACTGCCAAAGTGACGTCCTTTTAGACTGTCATTAGGTGCATAAACATTAATAATCCCAAAGGAGATATTTTCAATATTGAATAGCACCTAGAGAATACGGTTGTCAGGGTCACATCCATGATTGACGTAATGCGGCCGCCACTTCGGAGAAATAAATGTGATCATTCCACCTATGCCAGTTGCATGGTTGCTAGGGATAGCTAAATTGTTTGGCCAAATAGTCTTGGCGACAGAAGCAAGCAAAAAACCTGTAACTTTGATTTCCTATAAACACAAAATATCCATATCTGGGAAGATTTTCCTAAAATCTCGCACTATGTATTTGCAAGTGGAGTCTGTGAGACCCTAAACATTCCATGAGTAGCAATTCATGAGGAAACATTGTCCAGATGCATTTCTGAGTCTAGCTCACTCAAACCATCAAGGGCCCCAAAATTGTTCTGCAAAAACCGTTGTTGGTTAACTATAAAGAAATCAGACAGTTGAGTAGCCCACCGACTGTTAGGGCTATACTCCCCCTCCTCGTGCTCGTGAGGAGGGCTGTGAGAACGCCAAACCGCCTGCTTTCGTGGTGAAACCACTTTGTTAGAAACAAGTAACGGTTGAAGACCACTCTCATTCTGCAAAAGAGCAGGCTGAGTGTTTGAGGCCAAAGGAGCCAATTTTCTTGAAGAACCAACCATACTGCTAGCCATAACCTTCGTATGAACCAGAGGCAACTTGGTATCCGAAGGTTGCTTTGCAACTGAGCTGGAGGCATTTGGAAGTGTCTTTCCAGCTTGAATAGTTGAACCAGGTTGCAAAGGCCCGACATGAGTGGCTTTGTTCTTGTTGGCTTTTCGGCCACCCACTGTGTGTCAGCCCTCCTCTTTAGGTTGAGGGTGAGGATCGCCAAGAGGCTTTGAAGTGGCTCTACGAGCGGCCAACAAGGGACAGTCCCAAATTTTATGCTCAAAAGATTGACATCGGAAACAAGTATTCGGAAGATTGATGTATACCACCTTCTGAGTGAAATACTCATCACCAACCTGGATGGCAATGGACTCTTTTAGGTCCTTCGAAAGATCAAGTTCTATGCAAACCCTCTTCTACGGACGAGCTGCAAAAAAACCTGTTAGGCTCTGTGTAGATAACATGGTCGAGGGTGGCAACAATACGCTCTAAAAAATGCCAGCAAGGCATAGGAATCCCTGGGAACTCAACCCAAATGGGGACCTTAAGAGCCGTCTGGTCAGAGACTACAAAGTCCCTGGTCTAGGGAGACAAAACCAGCAGGGAGCTTCTTACATACCAAGTTTGTTGCTTATGCAAGATAAGGGAAGCATGACTAGGATCAACAAAATGAAGGCAAAAAAAACCACGGGTTAGGTTCTGGATAGAATCCAGTTTAATACCATGCGTCGTCCAAGCAGTTTGGACCCATGATTTAAGCATACTTTCACAGGGAGTCCTTCCAACAAAATACCCTATTAAGCATAGAATTGTTCTAGCCATTTACAGGCGGAATCAAATTCTGAAAGTCGGTAAAACAATATCAGGGGAAGTATCATTACCTCGTGGAATACTTTCAGCATTAACTTGCGAGGGCATTTCCCTGAGAGCCATTTTTCGCAGAATCATCACTCTCCGTCGTAGTTGAAATAACTGGACTAGAGTCGAGCGAAGTCATAATTAAAGCTCCCGCTAAGTGGCTAGGCTCTAGAAAAGAGGCCGAATAAATACATTAATGGCAATAGATCTCTCACTGCAGATAAACTCTCTGCTCTCGGCATGCAGAACCCTAATTTCGCCACAGCACTCTCTCATCCCCTGAAGGGCAATATTGAAAAATCAACGTCACTAACAAATTGTTTGACAGGCTTAGGTGGCCGTCAAATTTAATGTGAGCCCGGGGGTTTAGCAGTTGAAACAATGCGTCGTACATACAGAGGACCAAATTTCCCAAAGCGCTGAAGGTCAAAATTATAGGCGATAGGTGAAGATGGGTTTCAAAGGGATCAGGTGCTGTATTGGGTGCCATAATTTCAAGGGCAAGCAGAATTCAGCAGAAGCTGGAGTCCACATTGGAGCCCACTTTGCTTGAGGTTGAGGATGTCTCATATCAGCATGCAGGTCATGAGGCTGTCAAGGCCAATCCCAATGCCACTGAAACTCATTTCAATCTCAAGATTGTCTCTAATAAATTTGAAGGGCAGAACCTTGTGAAACGCCATAGGGTTGTTTACGATCTTCTGAATGACGAGCTCAAGACCGGATTGCATGCCCTCTCCATTGTTGCAAAGACTCCTGCAGAAGTTGGGGCAAAGTGATGCTTGAACCTTCATATGGGTATGTTTTTTAATTCATCGTTTTAAAACCGTTCATGAAATTTTCTGGTGCTCTGCAAAGCTAAAGTGATGTTTGGATTCAGAATTGCTTTTTAATTTTATGGGCGTTTTAAACTGATTGCAATAATTCAAAAATAGCAAATGGAATTCAGGATTAAGTTCATATCTGGGCGTGTCTCTATCCTTTAATTTAAGGTAGTATATGGGTGTTTCGATCTTATTGCCAAAACTCGAAAAATTTGGATTTGGGGATGAAGCTTTTACGTGGGGTGTTTTAATCTAATTGCTAAAATTCAGAAAATAAAAATGAAATTGGGATTAAACTTTTATGTGGGTTTCTTTGTAATTGTGAATCTGACCTCAGATGTAGGTGTCTGTGATTTCTATTTTTTTCTTTTAGTTTTTTGATTCCGAGTCAGGCTTAGGCCATTAGACACACTCATTGAGCTGCCACCACGGTTTTGTAATCTCTAGTAGGTGGTTAGCTTGTATGCCATCGCAGTGACCTGGGGAACACTCTATGTCGCAGGAGAAACCACCGCAGCCCTGGGAATGATTAAGCCTAGTAGTCTCAATCCTCTGAACCCTACCTGAATTGGCTCAAATGGCATGTTTATGTCAAAATAGATCCAATTTTGCAGAAGTAAATGTGCATCATCATCATAAAAAACAACATGAAATTTATATGCACAGAAAAGTAAAACCAATGAATATGATTTCATATGGATTGAATACTTTATAAGGGAGCAATGGCCCAAGACACCAATCAGTTACTCATTGGTAGCTTGCAAGCAATCCTGATGACCTGGGGAGTACTCCAAATTGCAGGAGGAATTACCCTAGCCCTGAGAATGGTAAAGCCTACCTCGGCGTACCTGGCAAAAGGGCTTGCCCTACATTAATCGGCATTGACTTGAATGTAGGTGTCTATGTCAAAAACAGGGCTCCAATTTTGCAATAGTGAACTTGAATCATCAGCATAAAAAAAGTATGAAATTTAATACACAGAGAAAACCAATAATTATGATTTCTTATGCATTGGATGCATTAGCAGGAAGCAATGGCCAAATGAAAGCACAAAAATAATCAACTAGGTAAAGGTAGTTTTTAGATCACCATCAAGCCAGAAACCAGTAAGGTTCCAATTGGTTACGCATAGATAGCTCACAAGCAATCCCAATGAACTGGGGAGCTCTCCAAATCACGGGAGGAATCGCCACAGCCCTGTGAACGGTAGTCTCAGCTCTGCGCACCCGGAAAAAAAAAGGTTTACCCTGCCCAGATGAGCATTGGCTTGAATGTAGGTATCTGTGTCAAAAAACAGGCTTCAGTTTTGCAGCAACAAACTCGGATCGTAAGCATTAAAAAAACACATGAAATCTATATTAAGAGAAAAGCAATAATTAAGTCTATGTTGCCAGGAAACGGAAACGGAAACGGAAACGGAAACGGAAACGGGCACGAAACGCGGAAACGGCAATTTTCAAGAAACCTTGGATATGAAACGTCGACGGAAACGTCCATACACTATATTATTAAAAAAATAAAATATATGTATATATATATATATATATATATATGCATAATACTCATTTTATAATTGTAAATTTGTAGACCATAAGAGATAATTGATAAAGCACTCAAAATATTTTGTATTCATTGAAAGAACTTCTAAAGAGTCATAACTCATCATTCAACATAGTTACAATTTCAATGATTCACATATACATGATAATAATCTAGATAAGTTGGACATTCAGCATGAAAAAAAAAAAAATCGGAAACGTTTCGTACCCGTTTCGCATTTCCGAAACGTTTCCAGGCAGAAACGTGGGCCCCTTAGGCGTTTCCTAGCTACATAGCTTGGAGTTAGAATGATGCTAGCAACCTCAATTACTGATAATCAGTTGCCTCCTTCATGCTAAGCATAAAATGCAACAAAAAGAAACACTCAAAGCCAGTTGAACACAAGAAGAGGTTACAATGTTTGAGAAGTTCAATAGTAACTACCTTTGTCAGACCTTGATCTCTCGCAAGCAAAGACAGCAAGTGCCTTTGTGGACAGAACTCCAGGGTGCTTTTCCATTCTAGAGTAAAAACTATAGCTTGTCTGGCAACATTGTACAAAGAAAATGTTGAGCATAAGCAAATCCTCAGTTACCCAATTGCATAAGATAAATCCAAACAGACAAGTGTAATGGTTGCTAGATTTTCTTTTGCATTATAATGGTTCCTACTGGCCAGTTTCTTGGACATAGCTTGAACTCTGAAGCAATGTTGCAACTTCATTTACATTTGTTAAAATACTGCAGAATTTTCTCAAACAAGATATATCTTACAGATGCATCCAGATATTCTTGACCATTAAAAGTGCCTATCTACATGGATCTGAGGTATTTGTGGTTCCCTTGCTTGAACACTGAGAAAACGAGTAATGTGGGTGTCTCAGACACATCTTGCCAGTAGAAAATGATGAACAAATCATTGAATGGTGTTATTATCACTTTTCCCGGGCAGAACCAAAACAAATCTCTGTTTAGAACTAGGAACAATATCATAGAAGAACCCAGACCTGTATATCCTTAGCAAGTATATCCAAACCATAAATTTTGGCAGCTCTTGCACTAGCAACTGCATCCCGTATCATAAAGTTTGTGAACCAACAAACTGCAGATTGCCAACTAAAGTCTTTTTGGTGAGTTAAACTAAAAAACTTGAAAATAAAGATTACCTAAACCCTAAAAGAATGTCTTCAAATCTATCAGTGGCAAAGTCACAGACATTTATGACATACCATACTTACTCATAATAGCAAACAATAGAAACAACATACACCAACAAACCTGTGCTGCACCTGCAGTGTCATAGACAGCATCACCTGATAACACCCAACCTTGATAATGTGTACTCACATTGTGAGAGAGCCTGAACCAATGTATGCAGTGAATCAGAAAAGATGCAGAAACATGGACATAAAGCACAAAATTAATCTAAATCCAGAACTAATGCTTTTTTAGTTGCCTGTGGATGACATTGTAAGGACTCGCCGAAGCTCCTCCTTCACGTTCCACGAACTCCTATCATGACATTTGGCATTGAATTGCACTATGTTTTGTGGTTATGCAATTTATTCTGTTTACTCCATGAGTATTATATGGTTAATTTGCTATTTGGCTTTAAGCGAATTTTCAATATTTTATATATTTTTTGTATGGTTGTGCCCAGCAGCCATACTCCAAGCCTACACAAAAAATTGTCAAACCAGCGTTACCAAATTTCCCCATACCTGTATCCACACCTGTATAATTTCGTACAAGCAAGTGAAATACCCTAATGTGTTGATACCTAAAGGTAAAGCACAGTCTGTATAGACCCATTTCATATCAATAAAATCATTATTCTGATTTCTAACAGCTTGACAAGCGACCTTCCAAATAGGGTCCAACTTAACTCACAGAAAGCTATGCCCATTAATGCATGCTTAAATTTTCAAGGTGTCAGTTTGTAATAATTTAAATAACATGTAAACAAATTTTTTAAGTATTAAAACCTTTGTATATAACTAAATGACCAGAAAATAATTGAATGAGACATGTTTATCAGATGTATGTGTGTATGTTGGACACTTCAGTTTGTTTTCTATTAATTGGTCGAGATCTAGTTTATTTGAAATTAGTTGGTCAATTACATTGTGTGGTTATGGAGACCATGCCAATTGACTCCACCTCGCTCTCAGAAATTGCAGTGGAGCGAATTCCTCCAAAAAGGTGCTTCAAGAGCTCCAATAACGTTTCCCCCTTGGAAATGTTGATCTAAAATTTGGACCAGATGAGTTATGGATAATAAAACAGTCCCAGGCGTTTTCTAACGCTCTGTATATAATGCTTTAAGCAAATTTATAAATACTTAAAATTCCTTTATACTATACTAACTAATGCAATAAAAAATTATAGTAATTACAGAAACTACCTTTAAAAAAAGTCTACACCTATTGGTCTAGTGCTTTGGGAAAAACCAAAAGGCCAAGTATTCAGCCTTCATGTTGCTCTACAAACAAGCATTCTCCTCAACCAACAGAATCCTAAAGCCTTAGCAACTGATTGGATCCATGCCTAACTAATATTTTTTCCAATGCATTTAATGCCAGAAAGTTCCAGATAATGTTTATGGAAAATTTCCTGTGCTTTCTCCACGATCCTTCTTGTAATTCTCTTCCAATAAGACCTTTCCATCATCGGGATCTCATTACCTTTCAGACTAGTCCTCGTGCTCTTCAAAATGTTAAATAGATTAATAAAAGATACTTCATTTAAGCTCGAGTCAGATTTGACTCTATTTCCAAGATTTTAGTCTTGAGTCAAGTTTTCAATTTCCGATTCTGCAGCCCAAAACAAATAGTTGGAATGATTCTAATTTAATCTGGCACTGGGAATTGCTGCTAGTGCCCTATACACCGTAGCAGCATTAACAAAATAAATTATTTTCACTTCACAGGTGCCTGATGCAGATTTGGCAAGCCATAAACTTGGATGACCAAATCCATGAGAAATGTACAGGATTGTCAAAAAAAAGTATGCATGGAGTTTACCTGCAAAAGCAGTATCCCAAACTGTTCACAAGGACCTGCTTCACAAATGGGAAAGAGCTTTAGCAGCAGCATGCTGGGCACCAGGAACACCCTGGATTCTCAATCAGATGAGAGAAGTCAGAGGATTGTGCAGGAGATTTGCGTTACAACTGCCTTTGAGACAATATTTTATTCAACCTTTAATATGAACCAGCAAATCCATATGTGGTAGGCAACACGTTCATGCTGATCTCTGATTCACTCAAAACTCCAAAATCCAATAATGACAAAGACCCTAAAATGTTCATGTTACAAGCATATATACAAATCTCCTTATTGATGTACCGTGCTATGATCACAATCACCCATACATATAAAGCATAACAATCCAGAATTAAAACAAACAACCCTTAATGCCACTCTAATATTAGCATACAGAGCCTCATGTTCCATTGACGTGGCACAGTATTTGATATACCTCCAAACCCTTCTACAATGCATGCATAGAAGGCATCCTAGTCAGTCTTCTCATGCACTTGACTCATTCCACTGCTATACTCAGTTTACTTTCAATCCCACAATGTCTTGAAGAACCACTGCTATGATCAATAGGAATGATAGAAAAAGATTAAATCTATGTACCATATGAAGCATATTAAATCTCTGAAGGGATATATCTGCAATAGCATGATTTGTTGCTGCAGTGAAAGAAAGAGTAGCTTAGGTCATGTGATCCTAAACGCATCTGGAAGAAATATCCTCTAAAAACTTAATCATTTTATCACTTATCCCTCAAATCTAAACCTTTATGTGATTGACTCATGCAATCACCTGACAACCAATCTACCTACATACTTATCTCAAAGCTCGTAACAAGCTGTATCAACTATTTGTAGTATGCCTGTGATACTATTTAACAATTGAGGAGGGCACAAGGGACAACTGAAGCCTACCTCTGAAACATATCAGTCATAAGTGTTAAATCCTTGCAATTATGCCAAAATGGAACTCAATGCATGAAGATATTACCATTTATCCCTCCATCTTTACTTAACTTTCATTGTGTCCCAGGTACAATTCAGCATTGCATTACACCTCTTAAATTATCTAGATGTCCTTACACAATGTAATGCTGAAGACTAGCCTTATGCAGAATTATCTGAGTATATAATCTATCTACTTTAGAGCACAAATCTGAATCTACAATAGCTGGGTACAAATAGTAATCATCATTGGGATGAGTGAGCCTGAAAAGATGTGCTTCAATCTGTCCTGTCAAAACAAGGACACCTTTTATAAATCATCTCACACCATATGAGAGATGTTTAATTAAATTTTCGCACTCATTAAGATATTTACAAATTGGTAGGCCAAAGGGTTCTGCATTTGAGAAAAGCCTAGCAAATTGAATAAAAAAAGGTTGATTTGCCTCCTTAGAAATGAAGCAGATGTACTTTATAGGCCTAACTAGATCTAGAGGTCAATCTTTAATGACTTCCTTTCAAGCTTCTTGGTGTACATAGATTTACAATTATCATGAAATTTTCCTCAACAATGATTTGAACCTACTTTTCTACCAATTTGGGGCTGTTTTGGCAACCACAACAGCAATACAGCTTAGGATGCCTCCTCTTTGGGAACAAAATTCAGCGCTCGCACCACCTTGGGGGCAGATTTCAGTCAAAGCAGTTTGCACGCAGTTTATCTTAACAAACATCTTCCTTGCGTTACCAAGATTTCCTCTTTGATGCTCCGCCAAAATTAATTCGAAAAATTCAGGGCAGGGCCTCCCACTGTTACCTTTTCCAGCAGATTAAATTTATTTAACCCCTAATAATTGGGGATGTCTAAAGCATGTTTTACTGTTGCATATATGAATTCAGTTTATTGTTGCTGTCTAAAAGTGCATAAAAATTCTTCAATACAATTGATGCCCTAGGGCTCTGATAAAATCATCTCTTGTTCAGAATCTTATTTACCTCAACATTTGGGACAGCTGTGCTATATGAGCAAATTGTCCTCCCATAGCTATTTGGAGAAGAGTTTGTAGACCGCTCAAGTAGAACATGTGGTTTCAAGGACAGATGTCCATGCCAAAGAACCTGTTTGAACCAATGATTTTTTAAAAATCAATCAACAATAAAATGAAACCGGTCGAGGGTTGGACCCCATGCCGGAACTATTTGGATATTGGAATCGGACCAACCGTTTTAAAAGTCAGGAACTCGAACCGGAAGGGTTGGACAGGAATCGGACCAGTTTAAAATTTATGAACCGGTTTACTAAAAAATACATAAAATATTGCATTTTTAATGAAAACAATATATTTTAAAGATTCCAAACCATGATTACAAACAATTACACACAAAATATGCAAAGTATGTTCATGTATATACTATATAACATGTAAGGGTAAATGTTTATAGCAAAATGGCACGCACTCCAAGTCCAATACACAATACATATATTAGATTCCGAAACAAAATACGTAAATATTGAGGCTCTAAATGGCCTCTAGATTCCAAAAAGCAATTTGCTACAAGCTACTACATGTTTGATATTAATCATCAAACTCAACACCACAAGTGCTAAGAATGGGATCCTCATCCTCATCCATGTCATCATGTTCCTCTGGCTCAGACTCATTAGACTCCTCAGGGACATTTGCAGTAGCTGTAGTAGCATGGACTAGTGCCTGCCATGTCTCATGCTACTAGTGGTTCATCATCCAAAGCCATCCAACCCAAGTTATCAAGATCAAACTCTACTGGGTGACTCTCCTCTACCCATTATGAGTTTGGATCAATATCATTCAAGACAACGGGGTTTGTATCAGGTCTTTTATTGAGTACTGGTTTTGCCTTAGCCAAAGGTTATATTGTACGAAGATGAGATCATTTAATCGTTGTTGTTCCAAAAGGTTTCTCTTCTTCGTGTGAATCCGCCAAAAAACAGACCAACTGCGCTCATTGTTAGGAATAATCCTATTATTGTGCTCACATTATATATTTATAT
This sequence comes from Taxus chinensis, assembly GCA_019776745.2. Taxonomy (NCBI): domain Eukaryota; kingdom Viridiplantae; phylum Streptophyta; class Pinopsida; order Cupressales; family Taxaceae; genus Taxus; species Taxus chinensis. The sequence continues at coordinate 548,670,128 of CM034155.1, forward strand.
GGGTTGATTATATTTACATAGTGGTAAATATAATAAATTGTTGTAAAAGAGTTGTTATTAACAACTCATGTTATTTAGAGTGTATATTGTTAAGTGAGTAACAATCACTTTTGATATGGAGTTTTGGGTGGTTGAGTAGTTAGCCAAACTCCTTAAATATAGGAGATACTTGGCCTATATATTTGTGTATCATACCTCAAATGAATTAATATAAGTTTATTGTGTTTATTCTCTGAAAATCTGCTGATCCAATTTCACTCACAATTGGAAGCACTGCAAATTTGACTTAGGATTCGAATTTCAAATTCGTTACCAAATGATTCCCATCAATGTGCTGTGATAAACGATTAAACCACGACAAAATAAGTTAGATTAAACGATTAAACCACGACAAAATAAGTTAGTTAATTGAGCAAATTAGATTGTGACTTACACTAAATTTTTGAAGTTTTTAAAGTTTAAACAACTAAACTTAAAAAACTTTGGAATTGCTTACGTGGTTGGTCCACTTCTCTTGAAAACTTTGCTAGGTTTTTGCCAAAGGCACCTGTGGCTTTACTGAAAGAATTGATCTGTCGGTGTATTTCCAGCTGCTGACTCTCATCGAGGACCATGCCCTCTAGGCACTTGTAGTACAATCCTTCTTTGACCTCCCCAGTTTGATTTTCTCTAAGCTGAGCTTTGTAAGATACTTTGGGTTTAAGAAATACCTAGTTGCATGTATAGGGCGATGGAGTTGATTATTCCATTTGTTATCAATGATTTTCCATATAGGCCCATACTTTGTTACTCTAACATTGTATGTTGCCCTTATCCACTCCTTTGCTTGATCCATAGCCTCATAATGTAACCCATGCCCAATTTTTCCCCTTCCACCAACTGCAACACTTTAAAAAGGGACTCAATTATCACAACCTCTACTGCTTTTTTCCAAAATGAGTTGTCAAAAACTTTATTTTTGATGTCTTTCGTATCTTGTTTGTGGCTCCACGGAGATGCATTCCACTCATCACTTGAAAACATATTTTTTAAGTTTTGTCTCTGAGAAAGGAGAGATTGCAACGTGAGGAAGTTTATTGCAAATCTCGTGATGGCTGACCTAACAAGTTGCTTGCCCTTGGTGTTTTTCCTCATCAACTTCAATACCCATGAGTTGTTATACATGTATTTTGTAATGCCCTTGGCATGATCTACAATGTTCCTGATCCAATCCTCTTTGCCTATATCCTCAAGCATGAAAGCTTTGACAATGTGCAACACATGGCGTCCAAAATCTGGTTTTGTATTTGTTCTCTAACATCTTATCAACAAGAACATAGTTAGAGGCATTATCTGTGATGATTTGTACAACATTTTCCACCCCCACCTCTACAACAACCTCATCCGAAAGTTGAAACAACAAGTTTGCATCATTTTGTAATGCTCCTCCCGTTACCACCTTTTCGACTCTTGTTGCGTGATCTTGCATTGGCCTTGGTCTGATTGAGTTGGTTGTTCCAAGTGTCGTGATTACGATTGGGTTGATTCGGAGATTGAAACAATTAAATAGAGTGTTATTTTTGGCTGCAAATAAATGCAGATGTGCACAAATTTGTGCAAGAGTGTAGAGTATGCCAATTGGCCAAAGGAAGATAACAGAACGCGAGGTTGTACCAACCTTTGCCCATCCCAAAGAGGCCTTGGGAGGATACAATCATAGATTTTCTCTTAGGCTTATCCAAGACACAACAAGGAGTTGATTCCATCTATGTTGTGGTGGATAGGATTTCAAAGTTAGCATATTTTGTTGCTTGCAGGAAGATAAGTGATGCAAGAAACAATCTAAAAAAAAATCAAAGACGGCAGTAAGGTTGCATGGACCTATCACACACTATTGTGTCTAACAAGGACACCAAAATTATTGGCTAGTTTTGGCAGACATTGTGGAAGAAGTTGAATACAAAGTTGCAATTCAACTCAACATACCATTTGAAGATGAACAGATAGCCAGAGGTGGTGAATAGAAGTTACTCAAATGTTTGGTAGGGGATAAGCCAGGAACACTAGATTTGATATAGGCACAGGCAGAATTTGCATATAATAACTTCGTCGATAGGAATATCAAGAATATGCCATTTCAGATAGTAGGTGGTAATAGCCCGCATGGAATGGTAGAGTTGTAGAATGTCACCGATGACATAGGTAAGAGAGTAGAGGTTGAAATTTTTACAGAACTTGAGAAGAATGTGCAACAAGTATGCAAGTACATGAAACAACTACGCAGTACAAACAACATGATGATGTGGAGAAGAAGGAAGTCAAATCCCATGTTAGAGACTTGGTTTTAGCTCATTTACAGAAGGATTTCCTAAAGTCACATATAACAAGTTGAAGTGGAAAAAATTAGGGCCATGCAAAGTAAAGTTTTGTGAGAAACTGAGGAAGTTTACGAAAAACGCATGAGATTGAATTGCTAGAAGGCATAAATATCTTGAACACATTCAATATAGTAGATATATACCCATATCATGAAGGGAAGAACGATGTAGAAGATGGAGAATTGACTCAAGACAACAAATGTCGTATAATGTGTGAGAAGAAGTAAAAGGGGTGGTTGACACCATGATAAAGAAGACATGCAACAAAGAATATAGAGAATACCTAGTTAAGTGGAAGGGAATAGAGATAGAAGATTCAACTTGAAATCAGTGTCGTGAAAGCTATACAACACAAAACTTAAAAGGAAAGGTGTGCATGAGTAGGAGCTCATGTTTTCAATTTACCAAAGGTGTAAGATGCAAGAGTATTCAGGTCCACAAGCAATCTTGTATCAACTAAAATAGTTAGAGTTGATTTGTATTTTATGTATTGTCGTGTGATGCGAGTCTAAGTCATGCCACAAGGATCTACCAATGTCGCGGAAGCCTACCAAATCCCTAATGATATGGCCATGCCATGACAGCTTACCAATGTTGCAAAGGTCAACATAAGCCGCAATGGTTTTGTTGACAATGTGGAGGTTTACCAAAGTCGCGATGATATGCTAACATCCGTGCAAAGCCGCAAATGGAAGTGTGTGGTCCATGGAAGTCCACGGTCAAGCCGACTCACTTTGTATGGGTCAAGCCAACTCACTTTTATAACATTTTGTAGTTTTAGGAGTCTTAATGGGTAGAGTGTAGCTAAGCTCAAAAATGCCTTTGGGTGGCTTACATGCCTATATAAACAAACCCATGAACCTCATAGTATTAGAACACCTATGACAAGAGAGATTTAAAATTTGTGGGTTATTAGACATTTTGTGATGGCACGAGTTCTTTAAGTGAGATTGCCCAATTGTGATTGTATATGTTAGGAGATTGTTGAGGCTCATCATTGGCGATCGGTCTATTTTTATGTGATCTTTTATGAATCAAGTTATCAACAATAAAGTTGCCGTGTTTCTGTGTTGTTATATTTTGTTCCGTGTGTTAACTTTTAGAGCTGTGTGGTTGAAGGACGCCCTTAATTGGGTTGCCTGACCGTGTCTGCATCAGTCATCATCAAGGTAATGTCTATTTCTTCTTGCTAGAGTAAGATCCAATGTATGCCTTAGAAAAGTAGTTTTTTCAAATGAATACGGGCCAAAGACACTTGTACACTCATTTGTTTCAACCATATAATATTTGTTGCATTTGAGAAAAATACCATGGGACTATATTACCGTAAAAGTTCCATGAGTTCCCAGCCGGATGAGCTTAGAAAATTTTGAAGCATCCTCTTCAAGCTACATGATGTGATACCAACCTAATCTCAATTATACATCGTGATGTTATATTTGGAGGTTGAAGAAATTGAATATGGAGTAACTAGGCTATGGTATATCAGTCTTATGATTAAGTTTCTGTGCTGTTTAAACCTTCTCTATGTAGCATAATACACATATCTTGATTTGGATTAAACAAATGAATCCATGGAATATGTGTACATGCTCCATTAGATCGAATCATACTCACTAGGACATTCTACATCTCTTTTTTTAACATGTAACAGTTTTCACGGTTATATTGTTTTACTTTTCTTGTGCCTCATAAATTTTATGGTGAATGTTAATATCACGGACAACTAAAGATTACTTACGTCTCTGCCCATGCATTTTGGACTGCAGCCTTAAAGTACTTACATTTGTCATTTCAGCAAAAACACTGCTGTGATTTGAATTGCATTATTCTTTTCTATGCCTGAATCATATGATAGTAAAGGCAGAGCAATCATCCAGGTAATTAGAAACAATTATGAACATTTGACTGGAGATTGCTTTTTCTCATAAATATTAAAATATTTGACTTGCATTGGAAAATTTGATGAAGCACTAGGGAAACAGGAAATGGTTTATTTTTTCCCCATATGCTAGGGCATGGCTGCGGGAAATGGTGGGAGACTCACCTGGAGGCGTCTCCTGATGTTCAGAGATGTTCCTGTCTGTGTTTCCCGTACCCAAAACATGCACCCATCGGGGAGATGCATCTCCCAGTTAGTATGGAGATAACCAAGCACATGTAAAACTAAGAGTTGATAAGCTTGTTGTTTTCTTTAAATTTTTATATATATTTATATTTTTTACTTTTTAAAAATATATTGTATGAAGGTACCCACAGCGTACCGTACCCGAGGTTTTTAAAAATTTGCCGTTTCAGCATACCGTACCCGTACCGAAGCAGTCTAGGGTCCCACATAGAAGGCTTCAAGCTTCAATTTGATTCGGTAATCAGAGCTACATAGTAAGCACTTTGGCCATAACCAATCAACCTAACAAGAAGTTTGGCAACTGGATGTATAGGACTAATGAGAGTTTTCAGGGAATAGTGAGGGGTTCAAGTGTTATGGTTCTTTGGTTTGGTGACCTCAATGGCCGATTCTTCGGGGAAAGGGGAGTTTTCTTTACATGCTTCTTCATTTTTGGGCAGTGAGACTTTCGTTAGATCCAGAGGAGTTATGACATATTTTGCACCAAAACCATAAGGAGGAGCTCAGCACAACATTTTCTTTAGGGGAAAGGTGACTCCCCTCTCCATAGGATGTTTCACCTGAAAATGATATGCTGTTCTGTCCAGAGTCTAAATCCAGGGGAGAGCTGCAAAAGCTTTTAAACAGGATGACATCTAAAATTCAGAATCCTCCAAGGCAAGTAGCTAGTGGTCGCCATATGGAATTAGAACCTGTCTCTAACCTATTAGTGGATGTTTAACTGGTAGAATGTTCTAATGTTCTATATGGTATCTCTAAGTGCATTCTCTAGCTTGCTGGTTTATGGGATTGTGGGTGTCTTCGAAAACCCTAGAATGGATTCAGCAGCATTGGAGAGTTTTAAGTTGCACTGTGTGATGAGTGCTAGCGGTTATTGTGTAATTTTCAATGATATTTACCCCTATGTTTATCTCTGGGTGTTCCGTGATATGTCAATAATCAATAAAAAAAAGATTCCTTGTGGATATTATCTAGGATATACATAAATATAATTATGTCCATGCTTACTAATGTGGCCAATATTTTCGTTTTGTTTATGTTGTATGATTGAATAACATTGTCTATTCTCTTGATACCATGAAGGACATGAATATTTCTTTGGTTTTTTTGTTTGGCTAAATGTTTTTATTTACGTTCCACCAAGTTTCTGGGACGGGGACAGCAGGGGACGGAGGGACATGTTTCTGGGACGGTTTTTTTTAGGCCTTTTTTTAGGGGACGACTATTAAAAAATAAGGGAAAGTTTAAAAAATATAGAAAATTTCTAATATTCATATGATAACATTGCTAAAGCATTCATCACACACAATATAGAACCTTAATAAATATAATTAGAGTTGAATTGAGATTTCACATAAGATTTAACCTTTTAAATATAGAAAATTTCAAATATTCATATGAATAATCTTATAATGATAAGTATAACACATTGATAAACTTAATAAAGCATTCATCACACACATCATAAAACTTTAGTCTTTAATACATAAAATTGGAGCTGAACTGAGATTGTACACAAGATTCAAGTTTCAATTACAATGAAATGCCCAAGGGCAACAAAATGTTTTAAACATAGAAAATCAAAATGAAAATATATAGCTGTCCCTAATCAAACTCTGCTAAAGTGGCATCAAAATCAGACTCTGAGTCTGAGTCACTGGAACTATGAGGGGCTGCCCCATCCAATGGAACCTCAACCAATCCCACCTGTGCCTCCTCATCAATCTGTGAAGCATCTTCGGGATCAACATCTGAACGTGCGGCTGGAGTCTGATGATACTCAGGAGTCTGTCGACCTTGAAGTCTCAAGGCACTATGATGGCTACTAACTTCTCTGCTCGTCGAGAGGTAAGGTGGTTCCTCTTAATTGTGTGGATGAGGCCATATATGGACCAATTCCTCTCTACAGTAGAGGAACTAGCAACCTGTGAAAGGAGGCGAGTGGCAAGAATCCTCAAGTCTGGTGCATCCTTGTCATGCCATGTCCACCATCCAATAGGGTCTAGTTGAGCTAATGTAGCTCATCTGTCCTTGCTTCTGGCTTGCTAATTGTTGGTCCACGGAGATTGACAAAGGATAGCCATTGGGTCTGCAATAAAGTGGACTCCTCATCAGTGTACATCTTTCGAAAGGCCTTCATGAGCCCTTTTTTCACCTCTTCATCATTAGATGGAGGCATTCTCCCAGGTCGTGTTGCATACCATTTGGGATTTAGAGCATAGGCTATCATATGAAGCGGGTGTTCATTGTGTTCCACCGTTGTGTCACAATGGGCGTAATATGCTCCTCATTAAATCCCAAAGTAGGATCCCTGCTATGAATGGCTTGCTTCATCTGTCCAAGCATGCTGTCAAATGTCTCATAAATCTCTTCAAGGCTAGGAGAGTCTGTATTATCATATCTTATGACCCCCACTATAGGTGAGATGAAGGAGCAAACATATTTGCAAACAATTTACAAAAAAATTAGAAAACATTAAGATTCAAGAATGAAAAACTAAACTAATTTACAAGTTATAAACATGGATAAAAATATTTAAAAATTAAAAACTAAACTTACATATATAAAATCAACAATAGCTTACCTGACTGTGGTCCACCAATCATCGTTGAGGATCTTTTGTTTCACACCTTTTCCTTCAGAAGTGTTTGCCTCTGGCCATCTATCCCACTCCTGATTAACCATCATTAATTGCAAAGCCTCTTGCACCTCAAGCATCCTCTCTAACAAAATGAAATAGTTGACATATCTAGTGTCCACGAGCTTGAGGAATTCCTTCCTCGAAAAAGACCTGAATAGAGCAAGTGAGGTGTGATGGTTGTAAATGAACATTTGTATGTGTCTAGCCTCTGCCACCATTGCCTTCACGCAATCTATCTTTCCAATGTCTTTCAATGCGTTGTTCAATGCATGAACACAACATGGAGTCCAGAAAATGTGCTTGTAAGCACCCTCAACCATCATGCCAGCTAACTTACATACGCGGGCTGAATCAGTCACTACTTATACAATATTAAAGGGCCCAATCTCCTCTATGGCATCCTTCAAAATTTGAAATTGGAAGGTTGCATCCTTCCTCTTCCCTATACAATCAATAGCTCTAAGAAAATAAGGGCCAGTAGGACATGTGACAATGATATTGATGAGTGGCCGATGTTTAATATCGGTCCACCCATCCATGATGATAGAGCAACCCACCCGTATCCAAGTTTGCCTCATCTCCTCCATCACCACACTCACCTTAGAATATTCTTTATCAAGGAGGCTGGTTCGTAGTTTGTGTTCTCTAGGAGGGACATATGAGGAACCAACAGCAATTACATCTTTGAACATTTGTTTGAAGTAAAGTGGAATGTGACACATGAAATGATATTGCATTGGCAAGGAAGAATTTGACAATAGAAGAGTCAACTACTTCCTGTGATTGCACATTGAACATCCCCGCAACAGTATTAGCCTTTCTCTTTCCCTTGGGAGAATCCTCTCCTATTTGACTTTCAACATCCACGGATTGGGTAGGCAATTGTGTACCATGCATAGTCTTCAATGACATCCCTTTTTTTCTTGCCTCACCTTCCATGTGCAACCTAGTCACTTTGGCCTTCTCAGTTAATGTTATTTTTTCACAACCTTTTACCCCCTGTCTAGTTATATCCAAAAGATGACCATAAACCCTTGTGTAGTTGCCCCTAAAATCTTTGTTGTAAATATGACACGACCACACTCTACTCCCCCCCTGAGTTTTTTTATTTATTTGTCAATGGCTGTTGTAAATTGTGAAAGAGGCTTTTTAGGATTCAATGGGCCCTTTGCATAGATTTTGAGGAGTTGAGAAGGGCATTCAAATGTATTATTTGAACCTACAGTTGCTACAACACCCTCTAAAAAACCATAGTTCTACCTCTATGTTGCATTTGAATCTCTTCACCCTCACTACCCTCACTGCTGCTCATTGTTTTTTATTGAAAATGCAACACTTAATTGCAAGTGTTAACAAAATAAAGACAAAAAATAAAACCTCCTTAAGTCTTTGAAGTTTGAAACCTTGAAAAAAAAAACAAAAAACAAATGAAAAATAATGTGTAAATTGCAAAATGAACAAAGGATGTGAAACATACGTCAAATGGTGTAGAATACTGCTCTCTTGCCTTCTTCTCACTATTCTCTTTTCTTCTCTCTGCTGTTTTCTTTCATTGTCCTCTCCTTCACAACATGGGAAATGACAAAATGAGTTTTTTTTTGTTTAGTTGTAAGAGAGGTTGTTTTAGGTTTAGGTTAGTTATGAATGAGTGTGGGGGTCCTTGTGGCCCCCCACATTCCTTTTTTTAATTAACTTTGAGTTAAAAAAAACCAAAGTTTGCCTTCAAATTTATGAGATTTCCACATGAACTCATCTTTGAAATATATATGGATTTCACTGTGTATGTAATTTATGGCACCGATGTTTTGGGTCTGACTTCTAGACCCATCATCAGGGATGAGATAGGATTAGGATAGCACGATTGAATACACACACACACACACACACACACACACACACACACCAATTTAAACCAAAGTGCAGAGGGTCGCTAGGTAACAAAATGTGTTAGCTGTCACTAAGCCGAAAAAGGTTAGCGACCGCTAACCAAAAGGGTAGGAGATCAACAAATAATCAACTACCCATTAAGCTGCTCTTGTTACCTGCAAAGATTTTTAAGGCATCATTACTAGAATAAAGTTAATAAAATTAATATAAAGGTGACAAAAGCTTGGAGGGTTAGTGGTCTTTAAGCCATAAACGGCTAGTGGCTGCTAGGAAACAAAATGGGTTAGCGGTCGCTAATCCGAAAAAGGTTAGCGGGCTGCTAAGCAAAAAGGTTAAAAAAATCAACAAATAATCAAGCACCCTTTAAGTTGCTCTTGTTACCTACAACTTTTTTTAGACATCATCACTTAAGACAACACCTAATAAGAGACAAAGGGAGCTAGCGGCCGCTAAGCTTTAGAAGGTTAGCGGCCGCTAAGCAAAAAATATATAAAGGAGTAATCAGTTCACAAGGTTGCAGATTAAAAGCTTCCAGGTATTACTGGTAAACCATCCAGTGTCTCTATTGAGGTTGTTGTCATGATGCATAATTTCTATAGTCTCTCTCAAGTGTCTTTTAACATAGTGGTCTTCTGAGGCTAAAAATTTAATGTTATCCATGCAAATGGGGTGTTTAGTAGCTAATGAGTGCTCAGTCAATGCAGATTTTTGAACTCTGTTAAATTAAATGTCCTTGCTATGTTCCTTAATTCTTGTGTTGTTAGATCAACTTGTTTCACCAACTATAGGGTTTTCTGTAAGCACATTCAATCATTTACTCTCCACCGTTGAGCTTATCTTTAGCGGACCTGAGATTATTAGAGAGAGTATTGGAAGGAAGAAAGGAAGTAACAATGTCTTTTTTATTTAGAATTTTAACAATCTTGTCAGTAGTGCCTTTTATGTAGGGTAAATAAGCTTTTCGTTTATTATTATTCTCATTATGTTGAGTTTTATTTGCTAGAAGGTTAGGATTTCGATTTGCTTTGGAGAAAGCCAAATTGATTTGTTTGTTATAACCATTTTTCTTAAAAACTTTGGCGAGATAGGAGATTTCATCATCCACATGATCAGAGTCAACAATCCTAAATACTCTTGTAGCAAGAGTATTTAGGACTCCTGCTTTTTGAGAGGGATGATGATCAGAGTCAGCTCTATGATAAAGATCTGTGTGTGTTTTCTTTCTATAAACCTCATGGGAAAGAAACCCATTGGTTTTCCTTCTAAGGAGAACATCATAGGAATGGAATAGAGTCCTCGATTTCAGATTCTATAGTGAATTGGATATGAGGTGTCAAGCTGTTATGGTGTAAAGGAAGGCCCCAATAGTGTCTTTTCCATTGTGCCAATAAACGTTAGTGTCATCAACAAACCTTTTCCACCATTGAGGCTTTAATGCATAAGATGCCAATGCTTTTTGCTCGAAATTTTCCATAAAGAGGTTGGCAATAACTGGTGAGAGAGGAGAACCCATGGGAATGCCCTCTGTTTGCTCATAAATTTCGCCATCAAAGCAAAAGAATGTAGATTTAAGACAATTCTCAACCAATATAGTGGTTTTTCTTTGTTGGGACATAGGGGACACCCAAACGTCCCCTATACAGTCGGGGGACTTGTAGAAGTCCTTTGGTCGTATTGGGGACGTCTAGGCGTCCCTTGCCTCCCCCGCCCCTTTTTTTGGCGTCCCAGGGACGTTCCCTATTTTTTGTGTGAATTGGGGACGGGTAGGGGATGTTTCCTACCCGTCCCCACATCCCCGAAACATCCCCTACTGGGGAGGGACCTAAATATACAGGGGACGCATTCCCATGGAACATAGTTTTTAGGTCATTACTTGGCTTGCGAGTATTGTGGCAAGTTATTGTTTGACACGCGAGTAGCGAGTTTCTTACCGAGTTTTGCAGAGTTTTAAAACACTGACTTAAACCAATGGTGTCACCCTTTGAGAAGTAGAATCTCATTAGATGGGCTCCTCAATTGATTCTCTTTGCATGTAGGCGCTTTTGTATCATTCTTTGTCACATTTGGATGATTTCAGCCTGGGACAAACTTGTTTGTTTGAATTCTGACAAGTTTGGTCCGGAAATCTGTTATGCCTTTGTCTTTAGGGTGATGTGTTTGGTAGGGACCAAACCCATCAAGATTACCTTGGCCAAATATTGTGAACCTGCCATGGGGGTCCCGACATTACCCAAGATCTGGTCATTTTTCTTCCAGCATCAAGCTTCGTAAATCCATGTTTACTGTTGTCTTGTCAGTTTTGGTCTTCAACTCGGTCAGTATTTTGAGTATGAGTATGTTTTGTTTGAGTGTGGGGGTGATGATCATATTTTCTGAATCTTAATGTTTTCTAATTTTTTTGTAAATTGTTTGCAGATATGTTTGCTCCTTCATCTCACCTGTAGTGGGGGTCATAAGATATATGCTAATACAGACTCTCCTAGCCTTAGAGAGATTTATGAGACATTTGACAGCATGCTTGGACAGATGAAGCAAGCCATTCATAGCAGGGATTCTACTTTGAGATTTAATGAGGAGCATATTACGCTCATTGTGACACGACGGTGGAACACAATGAACACCCGCTTCATATAGCAGCCTATGCTCTAAATCTCAAATGGTATGCAACACGACCTGGGAGAATGCCTCCATTTGATGATGAAGAGGTGAAAGAAGGGCTCATGAGGCCTTTCGAAAGATGTACACTGATGAGGAGTCCACTTTATTGCGGACCCAATGGCTATCCTTTGTCAATCTCTGTGGACCAACAGTTAACATGCCATCAGCAACGACAGATGAGCTACATTAGCTCAACTAGACCCTATTGGATGGTGGACATGGCATGACAAGGATGCACCAGACTTGAGGATTCTTGCCACTCGCCTCCTTTCACAGGTTGCTAGTTCCTCTGCTGCATAGAGGAATTGGTCCATATATGGCCTCATCCACACAATTAAGAGGAACCACCTTACCTCTCGACGAGGAGAGAAGTTAGTAGCCGTGCATAGTGCTTTGAGACTTTAGGGTCGATAGACTCCTGAGTATCGTCAGATTCCAGCCGCACATTCGGATGTTGATCCCGAAGATGCTTCACAGATTGATGAGGAGGAGGCATAGGTGGGATTGGATGGGGTTCCATTGGATGAGGCAGCCCCGCATACTTGTGACTCAGACTCAGAGTCTGATTTTGATGCCACTTTAGCGGAGTTTGATTAGGGGCAGCTATATATTTTCATTTTGATTTTCTATGTTGTAGACATTTTGTTGCCCTTGGGCATTTCATTGTAATTGAAACTTGAATCTTATGTGCAATCTCAATACAGCTCCAATTTTATGTATTAAAGACTAAAGTTTTATGATGTGTGTGATGAATGCTTTATTAAGTTTATCAATGTGTTATACTTATCATTATAAGATTATTCATATAAATATTTGAAATTTCCTATATTTTTAAGGTTAAATCTTATGTGAAATCTCAATTCAACTCTAATTTTATTTAGTAAGGTTCTATATTGTGTGTGATGAATGCTTTAGCAATGTTATCATATGAATATTAGAAATTTCCTATATTTTTTAAATTTTCCTTTATTTTTTAATAGCCATCCCCTAAAAAAAGGCCTAAAAATAATCCGTCCTGGAAACACGTCCTCCTGTCCCCTGCCGTCCCCGTGCCGGAAACTTGGTGGAACATAAAATATTATGGCCAATATTGTTGTTTTGTAAAATATTATAAATTCTCTTGATGGCATGAAGGGCATGAATATTTATTTTTTGTTTTTGGGTTTGGACAAAGGCTTTTATTCTTTACTCAATGAGCTTCATCCCTCATGAATGTTTTTTAATGTCTAAGTTCTCTATGGTCTATCAATAATAAGTATCATAGTGCCCAGGTCAATGCTGAGATCAATCTAGTGAATTGGAGAAGCTTTTAGGCAAGCTTAGCACTATCAGAAGATGCTTTTACAGAACCATAAAATTCCTTACTCCCATGGGACATTATTAGTGCATTTTTCGAGTTAGAAAGCACTACTTTTCTCATGAGCAAGGATGCTATTATGAAGGGGTCATGGAAGCTGAGAATTGACGTGAGGCATGGAGATGTAAGTCTCATTATTGGAAGTCTTGTGAGAATGATTCATCAGTGAACTCCTGTTCATCGAAACTGTTGTGTGTATATAAAGGAGGAGGCAAAGAATGCAACCACTGTTTATTTGATGCAATATCATACACCATTGCATGGTTGATGTATTGGTTGTTTTTTCTACTTCTTGAAGTGCCAAATTTTACGGCCACATGCATCTTTTTTTGCAAATTTTGGAGTTAGGCAAGACATTATAATTTTATTTGGATTGCTCTTTTTCTTCCTGTTTCTTATATTTTCTCAATAAGTACTGTTCGTGGTGTCAATTTAATGCTTAATGGTAAGGTTTTATATGATGCTCCCATTCAACTCTTTTTATACACCTTAATGGCGCTTGACAGGTACTAGTATAAAGTTTATACCTAGCAAATTCTTTTTCCTTGTCATCTGAAAATTCGCTTCGCAATTAGTCACAAAGTTTTTGATGATTGATAATTCTTTATTTAATTCACATCTCTCTCCCAAATTCATTATGCAAAAATATAAGTGTGTAGGAAATTCCTCTCTCCTAATCGATCGACAAATAAAAGCAATTTCAAAATTTGGATTTGATAGCATTAATAAATTTGACTCTTCTTGCAAGCTCATGCTTGATTGATTTCATAAAAACAGAAAATAATTTTTTTTATCACCATATTTTTTGGGTGCTAGATAATTACCTCAAAAAATAAGTGCAGCCTTTGGTTAGTATTGGAAATTTGTTTTCTTCTTCTTCTTCAGTAAAGGCTTGTGAATTTTATGTTCAATAAGCCTTACTATTTTAGTACAGATACAAAGTTAATTTTTGTTGGAGTGTCAAAAATTGATACACTGTCGGTTATTTTGTCCATTTTTATAACATTTGTCTTTTTTAATGCAGGGCAACATTTGATATGAACGAATCCAATACAAGAGGAAGGAAACCAGGTTGTGGGTGGACTATACAAATTTGAATATGTGGGTCATTCTGTCAATATTTTGAGATTTTCATTTGAATATATTAAAATGCATATACCATCGGGATTTTATTTACTGTCTTACACAAAAATATTGTGCTTAGATATCACTTTTTGTATAGCACGATTCTTTTATAATGCGGAGTAGCCTTTTGAGGAAGGGAAGTTAAAAAAGAAAGAAAGATAGCTTGTGTATATGCTTAAAAAACATTCTGGGCACCAGCAAGCAATCTAAGGATAGGAAGGCAAAAAGAAATTAATATAGTTTTTCCAACCATAACAAAACCAGAATTTAATATAGTTTAGGCAAAGTTTGATGTATTAGTGCTCAACTGTTGGTAGACACCTCATCTAATGCATTATCAATATATATGAAATGGTTAATGTGGAATTAACTAATACAATTAGGTGTTATTATTCAGGTTTTTCCTTTTGTTGACTTGAACCTAGGCATTAACACTTGGTTAAACGAGTAAGGTTAGTGTTGGATGACATCTTACATAAATACTCCTAGTGACTTGTGTTTTATTATACTGCCAAAGGCTGTTTTATAGCTTTCACTTTGCAAATACATTGAACCCCACAAACCAATAAAATCTCTTCAGCTGTGATTTGTCATTTTTAAGCTACTGTTTATTCAAAAACAAATATTTAATTCATTTTTGAAATAGTTTATTCCTCTATTTTCATTGGACAAAATATTTTTTCGAGTCACATTTTGGATTTTATGATTAATTTAAATGGCTATTTTCCCTTCCAACCAATCTGAAAGAGACATCTAAGAAATATTGTTTTATGTATAGTTTAAACATAACAAAAGTTTGTGTCATGTCATTAATAGCCTCCACCATTTTCTATATACAACTGCCCGGTGCTTGCACAGATTAATCGTTCCATAAATAAAATTGTGCAAGCTCCAGCTGTCTTTCGCTTTGCATTAATGGAACTCCCTACCAAATGTTAGATTTGCTTCAAATCCTGTTTAGAGGCATTTGGATTTGGTCCTCAATCCACTTCTTTTCTTTTTGGACTGCTTTCTTTGTTGGAGGCGGTTTAGTAGGAAATGGAAAACGACTGTAGAGATTTATAGTTGCAAGAAAGGTAGGCCTCCAAATTTACAGTGACATACATTTTAATCTTCATATTAGATCAGGTTTCAAGTGCGGTAAATGAGTCTTTCTTTCTTGCAGAGATTAGAATTGGGCTTGCCTTTTCTTTATTTGTTGCTGAATTAGATTGAATGATCTCCCTATTCACAGACACCATATTTATTTGTTTTTATGTTACTAAACTGCAACTTTTTTATGGTTAGTCGTGGCTTTAAACTTTTTGTTTTTTGTACTTTTTAAAGGGGTTAATCATTTTGCGGTTGTGTAATTTTAATCTGTTTGGTGTATGTTTTCTTTTGTTTGTGTGGAGTTGTGGATACTAGGTTTTTTAGCGATTAGACATCATTTTGCATCTCTTTTGGCTAAGGTGAGGTTATCAAATATGCTAGGTTCTTTTCAAGTTCAGATTAAGTAATGGTAAAGATCTTTTTGTTCCCTGGCATTTTCGTAGTACACCTTAATAAAACTGTGTATCCTTGCATTCATTTGCATGATACAATTTGTTTTAGGTTGCCTGGGCATTATTTATTGTATTTATATGCTTTTAAATGCCTAACTTGTTTGTGAAAGTGCATTGAACCTACATGAAAGTGAACAACTTCTATTCGTGTGCCTCTAGGAAGTCTTAAAAAATCAGAAGGGTGCAATATTGTATAGATATTAAACAACACAGGCGGCCTCAGCCTGACTATGGCACCATCCTCTGGCATCTGAACAAACAACGGATTTACAGGAAGTGGAAATGCTGGGAAAAATGAAAAAGTAACTGATGTTAGTTCTATTGTTGCACACCAGAATAAAAAGCCTCAAATGTCTATCCACCAGTCTCCAATTCCCTTCCTGTGACAAGTGTTTCATCTAGATTACATGGAGAAAAAATAGCAAGCGTGATGTATTCCTTCTAACAACGGAAATGCATGTTGGGTATAGTATTACTATTCCGCTATTTAGATTTTGGGCCTCCCACTTCTGAGAAGCCCAAGAGTTTTCATTAGAATCTAGATTTCATTAGTCTGGTACTACTTCTGTGTATTTACATTCACGGGTGTCCTCTGTGGCTTTACTCAGAATTCATAACATTTAATTTTGTTTTGAAATGTAATTGGTGTGTATATGATCAATGTTATGTCTTGTCTGGTTAGATTTCTAATTAAATTGAAATCTTAGTCCCATAATGATCAATACAAAATTGTCACTATTTTCTAAGTTTTTAAATCTCTATGACAATGTATAATAGAAAAAGTCAACTGATCATGTTGCACACCTAGTGGTTACATTAAGTTAAAACACAATCAGTGCTTTGTGAGGGTGGTCATGTCCTCTATAAGCTATAACTATGATACTGCACGAGGTGAAATATCACTCATTCATTTAGTCAAACACTAGGTGAGCATTTAGGAAACATTTACATTTTTCATACCTACGTTTAAAGGCTTTACATTGGCCTCATGTTTATTGTAAGATAGCTAATGGGTGAAACTACTAATGCTATGATCTTTTGTTAAGGCCTTGCATTTGAGTTTGTATAGCCTATTTTTTAGTATTTCTAATCGTAAAATAGGAGGTTATTTTCACTCATAAATGTTGGAACCAATATCATTGACAAATGCTTTTCATAGCAGGTGTAAATTGTACATAATACCTATGTTTTTTATTTTAGTATGTTGTAACCTTTCTAATTGTGGGTAGAGTATGAAGAAACAATGTCTGTCTGTTTTGAAATTGGGGGAAGAGTACAAGAAACAATGGCGGTCCCACTGACATTGCGAGTATTCATACGACGGATGCATCTTTAAAAACATATTGGCCTAGAAAAAACTCTTTTTACTTATAGCAATGAGCTAAAAATGTTGATGATTTATAGCAAGAATATTTCATTCGGAGAAGCTTCCCCTTAAGTTTTTCCTTTTTCAGATGCTTTTTACTTTCGCCCACACAAATCTAACTTGCAAAAATGTATTTTGACTTCTCAAGTTCTAAATCTTTATTTTATTTTACATTTTAAATCTATGTCAACCAACTATTTTAGCTTTAGTAATAATTTCACAATATGAATTAATGCACTTGGGGCAATCAAACATACTGCTTTATGTTGCAGCTAAAAAATGGTTTGGTTTGGTTTAGGTGGACTTTATGCAATATTGCTGCTAGCTTATGCGTTGGTTTAGGTGGAAATGAGTCGTCAGTGTTTTTTGTTACCATTTTTAATAGTTTTCCTATTCTCCATTTTAAAATAGAAGACTTGTATCTGTTGCAATGCGGTTTGATTGGATCCATTTTCAGTAATCTCGTGCAGATTATTCGGGGGAAACATTTTTCCTTTAGCTTAAACATACATCTAACTCCTTTCATCACAAATCTTTTAAATCATTTCACTTTTTATCCAAATGGAAATGCCATTCACATTGTCTCCATTCTCGCATTTAACACTTGCTTCGGTAGTATATGTCTTTCATGGCCTTGTTATTATTGAATTCAGTCATTGTCCAACTATGTACTATGAATGAGCCTCAAAGTATTTATATATGCCTTTTGATATTTAATTAGTTTGGACTCCCAATGGGAAAGGCCCTCTAGGAAAATGCATGCAATTGCAAGAAAATTGTCATTTTGTAGTTCTCTATTTACTTTCCTTTTTTATTTACAAACTTATATTTACCATCACGGATTGGAGATGGCTTACTGGATCTAGGTTTGATCAATTTCCCATCAAAGTTACTTATATTTACCATTTGCGTACTACTCACATGCAAGGGAGACTTAACTAAAAATGGAATTGCAATTTAGTTGAAAAATTCAGATCAAGCTCTGCAACAAGATTTGGGACTCAAATGCTAAGCCCAATTCTAAACTTCTCTCCTGGATGTTACTTCATTGCGAACTCCTTATACTTGATCGGCTTCAATTTCTCAAGAATGTTAAGTCCTCTTGTCCCTTTAGTAAGAGAAATAAATTTGTCTTGCATGCCATTGGGAACTACAAAGTTGCCAAAGCCATTTGAAGCAATGTTCAACATGATTTGTCTTCTCTCTTCTGCTACAATCTTTAATGGAAACAAGCT
The DNA here is from genome assembly GCA_019776745.2 of Taxus chinensis. Taxonomy (NCBI): domain Eukaryota; kingdom Viridiplantae; phylum Streptophyta; class Pinopsida; order Cupressales; family Taxaceae; genus Taxus; species Taxus chinensis. Next base: position 548,688,426 of record CM034155.1, read on the forward strand.
CTTCTTGGCTTGGGAATGTCCACTAATGAGATTTTAGAGACTTTCAAACAAATCATCTTCAAACATATTTGGAGAAATAGATGATAATCTAGTTTCTTTAAAAGTATTTTTCCTCACTTCGCTGTCATACATTCATTGTACTTAAACATCATTTTGTAGATGGCAGCCCTGTCTTAGATTATGGAAGCTAATGTCACGGACAATGCAAATCTAGTTAAACAAGTTATATATATTATTCGGGAGATCGCCCAATTGGCTATGAAACAAAAATATTTAAGCTAAGAAAATTAAGTAGCTCAACCATTTCTTCGACTCTTTCTTTGAACTAGCAAAAGAGAGCATTGACAATGTTGTTGTCGTGTTTATTAGTTAGTCTTGGGTTCGTCGTGTGTTGGTTGCTTTCCCTTTTGGAGCCTACTGTTACATTTGGTCTTGGTTGGATTTTTTACCATTTGTTAGTGATTTCTATTTGTGGTGGCTGCTCTTCTGATGTACTTTGATCATATTCATTCTCCAATATTAAAAAAGAAGTTCCTTACACATCTGTGCATCCATCCATCAACAATCAAGATTAGTATGGGTGTAAAATGCTTCTCCTGACACAAATTATATATGTATACATAATGCCATGTATGCACCTTAATATTGAGTTGATATTGTCAAAAGATTATTCAAAGAATTAATTTGACTATTCCATCACAAGTGTAAGAATATAAGGGTTGACATCTTGAGTCTTCTTGGCATTTTAATATCTCTTAGCATAAATAAGACCCACACTAAGATGGATCGGTATAAGTATAGTCATGACATAGCAAAATCAATATAATATATTGTATATTTGATTAAGTGTAAAATGTTGAGAGTAGAATGATTACACAACAACCATCGTCCCAATTGATAAAGGTGTTATCGTTGTGGCAATGCCTAGTTGCAACAACAATGTTGTGTATTAACAAACATTTTCTATTAAGGAGCAACAAAGGTAAACATAAGGATAGCTAATTTATTTCTCATTTGTCCTAAGCTTGTGGATGTGGATGTGGATGATTACAATGCTTTCAACTATTGTGTAACTTTTTAAAATTACAAGATGCATTTAAACATATGTAGGTGTTATTTGTTTTTTTGTCCTAATCAAATACCATATAATTTTTTTAACTTATGGTTGTTAGTCATGAGATAAAAACATAAATAATTCACTTTAATATGTAAGTATTGTATATTATTTATTTAATTTTATTCTAATTATATCTTTTATTACACATTTGCACTCTTCTGTGTTATTTACATTTATGTATTTAAAAAAAATTGTTATAATACATATATTTTAAACTTTTCACAAAAATTTCTGTGTTGTGTTATTAGAACCTTATGTTTACACAATGATTGTTTTACTACTCATGCCCATGTTTTGACCTCTTTTAATTGATTCCTTAAATCATTTTCTCTTGCTTCTAAGCTTTAAATTGCCTCTTATACTTCTTTCATTTGGATTGTGTTATCCCTTTCATCTCCTCCCTTGACATCTTTAGAGAGTGATTGTGAACACCCTATACATGCACATGCACACGCGCGCGCACGCACACACACACACACGCAGACACGCACAGACACACACACGCGCGTTCGTGTGCACACAGACACAGACACACAGACACACACACAACCACACACACACCCACACACACCCACACGTGCACTCCCACACGTGCACCCACACACACACACACACACACACACACACACACACATGTTCGCACGCACACACACACATGCACACACACGCACACACACATACACACATGATGCTTGTATTTAAGTCTGCCATAATTTTTGTGCGATTGAAAATGCTTGTTTCAAGTTTGCTTGGATAACATTATCTTTGGGATAATCCCTTCTCTTCGAGTTTGTTATGTTGCTTCACTTCGGGTATTCTCTAGGGTTTCAAGTTTCTTGGTTTGAAAAGTTTACGGTTGTGATTTTTAAGGTTTCAACCTTGTTTTATAGACATGGCAGCCATGGCACTTCCTAGAGCAACATTTTCCCAAGCGGCTTCCGCACCCAAAACAAAAATCAATCCACCCCATAAGAGCCATGCATTGTTTGGGAATATATCCAAGCCCGTTGTTTTGAAGAGGGTTGTTGTGAATCGTTTCATTGTAAAAGCATAATACAAAGTGATACTAATTTTGCCTGATAGTCGCGAAGAAGATATTCTTGCACCTGCTGATACTTGTATTCTAGGACACTGCAAAAGCTATTCCTTTAACGTGTTTTGTTAGCAAATCATGTCATTTGTGCACTATTATTACGCGTCTAGTTAGGCATTGACCTAAGAATCTTTGCTCAACCCAGATGATTTATGTCATGACATTGTGTAAACATTGACAAAAACACCACAATAGCATAACAATATACCTTTCCCTTACAAACTTCATGTAAAAATTTTGGTATTTACTTTGTGAAACCAACATGCATTGTGTAATCAAACCATTGTACAATACATCTATCTCCACTAATTTTTTCATTTAGTTGATGCAATTAGGGCCCATTAAACCCCAAATCACATGTGTATAATAACAATTGATTTAATGTGCATGATGTTATTGACACCAATTGATCCCCAAATCACATAACATCTTTGTAATTAAGTTTACTTAGGCTTAAATTGGCCAAATTACATCTCACGGTTGAACCAATCAACCAAATGTGCATGTATGTGATGAAATTGGGGTTAATTGAGGCCAAAAACATATTGTATAGTCATAAACGTTAAGTTTATAGGGGCTCAAATTGGTCCAAATAAGATATTTGTATGAATTGATTAACTAATTTGATAGAGTTAGTGATGTAATGTGGGGACAATTAAGTCCACAAATCACATCGTATATAGTCATAATAAGGTTAATGAAGGTTAAAATTGACCCAAATTACATATTTAATTGAGGAAACCTAATTATTGGTTCAATTAATGATGAAAATGGAGAAAACTTAAACCCCAAATAACAACATATTATGTCACAATTAAGGTTAATGTGAATCAAATTGACCCAAAATGCATCCTTGATTGAACTAATTAAGATATTGGCTCAATCAATAGTGAGATTGAAGGTCAATTGACCCCAAATATAGCCCTAAACCTTACAAAATGGTAATATCACAATTTTGCAATCATTACGCAATGTAACGTGCAATTGGAGTTCCAACATTCGTCGCAGGATCACGTAGTATCTTCACCTTTTTTTTCATACCCATTGTTGTTTCTCTTCCTTCTTTTGGATTATTTGAATTTCTTCAAGACCTTGCTTGTGTTTTCGTTACATTTGTAGCATATGTTCATACTTCTACCCTTCTTCTTTTTCTATAACTATTCTACCTTCTTTATTTGACAATGTAATTCCATCTATCGATGCACCTACTTATTCTTGATTGGTGAATCTAAGATCTATATAATTATATTCAACTTTTCATGATCACACGTCCAATGTCATTATGTTCCCATTCATAATTGATTCTTTCTTATCTTCTTTTGAAGGGAAAGTGCCCGTGAGGATTGGATTTTCCTCTTCTTGAAAATGATGATAATATTTTTCCAACACACTCTCATTTATTGTCTCCCTCTTACCACTTTATCGAGTTATTTTTCTACAATGCATGAATTTATTTCAATGAGGTCTTGTCCATATATGCATCTATTCACGGTGTAATCCATTGCGCAATCAATGTGTCATTGGTGTCTTTATTACACAATCAATTGTTCTAGATCTTGTGCTTAATCCCATAAGGGAATCAATGTCTATATCACTGATTTCTCTCCCGCAACAACATAAAAGGATATTTTAAAATAATTTTTCCAACTGTTGATGTATATTTGATTTCATTGTGAAACATGTGGCACTGAGACTCATCTTTTCCACCCCTACTATAACAAATTGAGAATACAACTAAATTATTCAACACACAACTTGATGAAGGGAACACATCTCTTTATCCATGGAAAGGAAATGAATGGTTTGAAGCTCTAACACATTTTCCACCAATTCCTACCCTAGATTTTGTTAATTGTTATAGAGAGCAATGTGATGCACTCTTTCAGTTTCCGACTCTACCAATTATCTCTTGTTTTTTTGAACAAATGAAGATATCATGGGGTCCTTAGGTAGACCATCTTCTTGTCCAACCCTTACTATCGCTAATCTATATTATGAGGCTCAAAGGATTATCTTTGTGTGTGGATGGGAACCAAGGTCGATCGCCGTACATTATTGATTGTAAGGATTATTTGTGTGGGCCTGTTAAATATGCATATGACAAGTGGAAAGTATAGTGTCTATGGCCACTTCAAATTCAACTTCACGATCTTGGTTAAATCTCTAACTAATATTGTGGCTCTCTTTCATAAAGACAACCCCCAAGTGTTTTATGTGCACCTCTATGTCTATGTGCTCTTTCCCTCAACTGACTAGGTGTGCCCATATATCTATATAATTGCTCACCATGCCTTATTTATAAGTAATTAGTAACTAGATTTTCCCTTACATATATATGTCTCAAAGTAGTATCCTTCCAATCAATGAAGCATGGACCAACTTTCAAACTTGGTACCAATTTGAGGAGGGGTATGGATCATATCTCTATATGGTAAAGCATAGTGAACCACTTGATATAACACTCTCGCTCATCCCCTCTCTTTCCTCATAAGCACCAAACAACTCTGTTAATAAGAGATCTTGGGAGTCATCAACATGTTATCCTCAGCATGCCTTTGTTTAGTTGAAAGAACTAGGGGAGGGTAGTTATAGATTCTATATAGTTAATTGACACCCCATCCCTTCTCTCTCTATTTAGTCATCATCCAAGATGTGTGTGCCCCTACATCTATTCATTCCACCGACCCTCTACCTCTTTATAGATGTGAGGTAAGAATCCCTATATATAAATTTGGGGTGGGATCCCTAAATTCTATCTATCAAATATCTCTCCTAAAAAAGAGTGTCATTTTTTGGGTTTGAGTATGTTGATTCATTACCAATCACTCATCTCACATGGGAAAGATCTTTGAATCCATCTCGAGATGAATGTATCGACTTGTGTGGTGAGATAGATAGTTAATATATGTTTCATTGGTCGGCCCTATCTATATAGATGATTATATAGTTTCAAAATTGTAAAGTATGTACTCATCCATAATACGATGCTACCCTGATTCCAAGATGAAATTAAGGCTTCAACTCCATGCTCATGGGGATAATCCTACAAATGTCAACAACCTATCCGGAGGTCTCCAATACTCCTAAAAATGTCAGGAACCAATTTGGAAGGGCCCCAAAACCTATAAAACAAATGTACGTTTTCCTAAAATAGACCTTGATTACAAAATTTACATCCTAAAAGCTTTGTGTTCAATGCTAAAATCTTGAAAAAAAACTGAGTATTGACTAGATTGGATTTTGAAAAACTATCTTCTACACTGTAACATTTGGAGCTACGAGACTAGTTCTATTAGGTGCAGAGTGGCCCAAATTTTCTTATACTAACTAAAATAAATTTGAAGTATACTATTTCTTTTATTATTTCAAGAAATAATAAAAGTATAAAGAATAATAAAAGTATAAAAAAATAATAAAAGAAATCTTATTCTTAACAATTCTTTTAGTAAGTATGCCCCCAGCTGACTTGGCACCTGCAAAACCTCTTCAAAACACTAAACTTCAATAATGCATATGAGCTACATAACAAGTATGTGTTATACAACGCGTACATGTTATAGGTTCGGGAATATCCAAACCTAGGTAAGGCTAATGCATATACGTTATAACTATAAACACATACACATTTTTCGTTGTTTCAGGAAGTCATCCACTTTTTTGTAACCCATCTTCATGCATGTACCCACTTTGAACTTGGGGATGCTCCTGCATCATAAATCTATCTTAAATACCAATATATCTAAGAGGATATGATCTCCTTAATCCCCAAATTGAGCCTACATTTTTATGAGATAAAGATGAAATTGGGGATCATTCAGGTGGGAATCGCACAACCAATGGAGGAAGAGTAAGGCGAAGAATACAATGAATAAGAGGGAACAACTGAAGACTTAAATAAATCTAGTCTTATGGGAATTCCTAAGCCTCCTCCATCTACACAATGGACACCTCTCTCTCCACCTCTAGGTTACGATCATGGTGCTCCTAGCTCTCATGTGCCACCCACATTGCACTCCCAAGAAGCCACAACAAGTGTTGTAAGTACATCCTCTTTGCCTGTTCTAATGACATTGGTTATTATGTGACCAAGTTCTTCAACTAGTGGCGAGGTTTAAAGCGTTTCATCAGTATCTAGGTCTCATAAATTATTTCCTCAAGTATCTTCTATTTTAGTTGATATCCCAAATTTTAAGTTGCCCATAGTGATTATGTCACAAGTTGGTGTTGTTTCTGTTGGTCCAAGCATTGTACCACATATAGTTGGCCCACCAGTTTCTTTATTTGGTGTTGAGGTTCAAGATGTTTCCTTATCATTAGTTCCTTAGTTGGATGTACCTCCAATAAAGGTATGTCTTAATGTGCCCTCTATTGCAAGTGTTGTGTCATAGGTCTCATTGCCTTCAGTTAATGTTGCTTCAGTTAGTTCTGCAACACAATGTATGGTAGTGTATAATGTGGCCACTATTAATATTATTTCTCATGTTGTTGTGAGTGTGGGGGAGGTTCCTCAACAGGAAAACAAATTGGAAATAAACATGTAACTTGTATAATATATTTAGCAAGTAATTTTGTGTAGTAAAATTGTCCCATCCTTATCTTTTCAACATAGAAACAACTAGTATAACCTATATGCTTGTAAATTTATTTTGGCATGAAAATGCTTCACAAATAGAAATATTTGTTCCTTACAACATTATCTACTTGTGATCATTTGGTGTCTTAAATACACTAATGCATATTTGTATTTATAATTTTTTTAATAAGTCTAAATCAAGATACTATTTGAATGTGAACCAACACATAAGGGATGGAAAAATCATATTCACATGAGGCAAACCTTAAGGTGTCCCTGACCAACCATTTCCACACTCTGAATGACCATGTACCATTTGAAAATGGTCAAGTTGTTAGGAAATAAGAGATAAAATATGCAGAATAATCCCTTACAGAATCGCAACAGTAGAAACTAATATGCAGAAAATATTACAGATCTCAAATAAAAGTGCAGAATAAATAAAACAACATAGAGAGACAAGATTTAACGTGGTTCACCCAATTTGGGCTACGTCTACCAAGAATCACTTGCTCAGATTTTATTACAAGCCTCCACTCTCTCAATACAATACCCAGATCCGTTTGGAGCTATGCTCAACAAACTCTACAGAATTCACACCCGAATTTAAAACACATCTGCAATACATTTACTTGTACATCTATCATATGCATAAGACCATATAAATAGACAACTGCTTAAGCAATTTGATACAAAACCGTGGGTATCAAAACCAAGGGCAAAAAAACCGTGGGTATCAAAACAATGGGCAAAAGACCGACAAAACCATGGGCCCAAAAACAGCCCATAACGGTTACCCATTACCCATGGGTTAATAAACCACCCATGAAAATTTGCTTCGAGGGGCTTCGCCCCCAAACCCCCTTCCATCGGGGGGGCTTCCGTAAAAATACCCGAGTGTAACACATAGAAGGTGTACCACATTCTAACATGCAAATAGGCTCCACAAACATAACACAAGCGTGCAAAAAAACTAAAAGAAAAAGAGAAAGGAGGAAAACCAAAGAAATATCGTATGGGACCCACAAAGAGAAAAGTAGAGAGTTGACGTGAAGGAAACAAGGTCTATAACATGCTTGGAATTTCAAATTATTAGTACCTATCAAATCAAAATTCGTTGACGGCTTAATTTTTTCTCGTGTTTGTCAATTCCAATATTTTATATATGATTTATTTACATACATATATTTTCTATATAATTTGTTCACATACATATAAATAAGTTTTATATTTTTACATATTATCTATATATTTATTAAGAACTATATAAAAAATTATACATTTTTAAAAAAATTCAGTCTGTCATTATCTAAGGTTTCCTAAAATTTTCACCTAAAATCACAAAAAATGGCCCACAGCCTGTCTATTTCCAGGTCTGGTCTATAGTGACAAAAACAAGCACCTCCACAATAGTACCAAAGCAATTAACTCCCTTACCAAAATCAAGTATCTACAATATTTACACGGAAAGGCCTGTTCCAAAGGGGAGTGGGAGCGCTTAATTCTGACATGCCCCTGACAAACCAATGGTTCTTGCAGCTATGTAGGTCAACGTTCGCAGAAGAAGGTTATCTGTCGTCAATGTATTTTTAACCACCGCTTAGTTACAATTAATGTAATTAATAGAGATAGACTTAAATATACTTAAATGAAAATGATCACATTAAATTTTTTGATTGATTACAAAGTATAAAATCTTCCTTGTGCAGGAGTAATCTATCTAATTGTTAGTAACATACTAGAAATTGCACACGGGGTCGTGTGATGAGGACATCGAAAGGGATGGGAGATTAAGGATGGTAATTGTAAATTTTCATCCATGAACGTAGAGAAAAACAATGAAACAAAATTAGAGCACCATTGAAAGAAAGTGTAGACATTTGTGATATATTAAGCAACTGAAATTATAATAGAAATACATTTATGATATATTTAACTACTGTAATTACAAGAGAAAGCAAATGAGGAATGTATTCATGTATGTATATGTTTTAAGGAGGGAGGGGAATATGGAATGGAGCACTGTATAGTCAATAGTAGAGGGCTAAAGACTTCTCAAACGTGATTCCTCTTGCTTCTTCTGAGGAGGTGGTGGGAGAAGGGCATTCTGGAGTAACGTTCGAAAGAGAATGAAGGTGAAATGTGAAGGTCATGTATAAAGGGAACTTTGGATAGTGCGGTGAACGTAATGCCTGGACGTTCAGAAGAACCTATATCTACAATCACCTTAGGAAACGTAAGGCCTTGAGACTTGTGGATTGTAAGGGCCCAAACCATTTTCAGAGGAAGTTGTATGCAGTTCCCTATAGAGATTGGTGGTATGGGAACATGAGTGGGGCTATCTAGATTCCAAGGAGGACCCTTATATTTATCAAAGTTGACGACCACCAAAAATGATAAATCTAGAGGAGACGAAGAAGGGGAGTAGACAATGTCGAAAAACAGTTCCTATAATGCCATTGACTAGTCCAACATCAACCCATAGATTTGCAATGAGCATAACCTTTTTTCTCTGCAGAGAAGAGCTTTGTGTTGTAGTTGTTCTTCAGCAGGTTCCTCAGAACAATTAAGCTTGGAAAGCTCAACATTAGAGTGTGCCACTGGAGGGTTGAGGGATTTCAACATGTTGAGATTGTGTTGATCGATAAGTTCATTTTTTACAAGTAAATGTGGAGTTGTAAGGAAAGGAGAAATCTCCATGTATATTCCATCTTGTGAGTCAGTTTGTTGGAGAAGTTTTTTCCATGTCGTCAACCAGTGGGATTCCATCTCTGATATTTAGTAAGAGTTAGGAGGAAAGAAATTTGAGCTTGATATGAACCAAACTGCCTAAAGATTGTACTTAAGCATGACACATGATCGTGAAGCTAAACCGAAGGTTTATTCCATATGAGTGGATAACATATGAGTGGAACATTTTTGACTAGGTGGCAGTTGGCCAAGGTCGCCAATGAGAATGATGGATTTGTTACCAAATGACGTAAGACTTGAAGTGTGGGAAGGCCTCATGAAGTTGATAGTTAATTTTGGAAAGGAGTTTTTGCACCTATGAAGTCTCATCTCGTCAATGAGAATGTATAGAGCATGTTGTCATGGATTTTTGGAGGGAGGAGAGGAGATAGACCATCGAGCGGATCTTAATATCATTTACTGGAATATGCAATGCAAGGCATGTATAGTTGATGTGGAAATGTTGAATGTGACCACTCTTGTTGGAGTAAGAAGCATGCAGGGGAGAAGGTTGTTGAGGGGTTGTTGAAAGACATTGGTGAGAAGATGATAGTATTTATGAGGTATGATTTTCCTGTTCCTGTAGTAACTTGGATTATCATTTTTAGCAGGAGGTGAATGCCTATTCCTTTCCTGTAATGATTGAGAATTGTATTGAATGATTTACTTTTGTTCCGACAAAGAAAGGCATAATAGTGGATGTGGAATTAATGCAAGTTGAAAGGGATAGCTGTAGTGGTATTTCACATATCAATGAAAGATGGGCCACTTTCGTGCAAAGTCAACCATGGAACATCATATCAGGAGCCAATTGTGATGTAGGTCAAAGTATTGACGGACCAATAGCATGTCAAGGTTGTCAACACCCATGGGATTAGTAGGATGGAGTTGGGATAAAATCTCCCATTCAACTTGCATTAGAGTAGGCCCCAAGATTTCATCTTCACATGTTGATTCGAATCACCATGTGAACATGAGGAAGATGCATGGGATCATTTGTTGCAGAGACACACTTGACATGCCAAGGGTGATAAATGTTTTTTAGCAATAACCAATTAGAAATGACCTGTTTTGTTGTGCTTCCAATGTTTGTTGGAATGTTGTGAAAAGGTTTGTAGAGGAGGAGTTAGCTCCAACAAAAAAGTTCAAAGGAAAGGGAATGATTCTTTGGGATGGAATAAAATCTTGGCGACACACTTACAACAACATATGTTGTTCGTTGCTTCCATTTGACACCGAACACACAACTTATTATAAGACCAGGATCTTGCAACTTCAATAAGTGAAACATATTCCATATTTGGAGTGTGCTTCATGTACGCATCTGAAAAAATTTGATAGGCTCGATGTCAGGATCATTTGTTTCAGAGATGCGTGCAAAATTTTCTTTCCAACATTCAGTAAAATGAATGGCTACAAAGAACAAGAGGTAACTTTTTGCAACATGTGACATATTTCTTGTGCACTCATACATGATCGACTACACTATCTGTAAGAATTTTTTGGAATGCTACCTTGGTTGGCTGATCAGGATCAGAGGTTGAAGAAATCTCGAGAGCATTTGATGGTATGATCCATAACATTTTTCTACCTTGGAAGCATATTTAGCAATATATTTAAGGACTGCATGCTATGGAGAGTATGGGCTAGCAATCAACATTGGCTCTCTAGATTGACAACATTGCAGGGTTGTGGATGTTTAATTTGTCATCATTTCTAGCTGGCATGTACTAGGCCTTCTGTGTATCATTGAGGACAAGGGGATGATTTTCCACGTATTCCCAAGGTGCTTTGTAATGGTATTATATTTGAACTTGATTCTTTCACATGCACTGTTTGTCTTAGTGCATTTGGTGTGTCTTTGTACACGATTCAAAATTTCTTCCAAGTCTAAGAGAGGTTCGGCCACCAATATTTGTGATGTGTTTAACAAGCATGGATCATCTTGGAGTGGACAATGAATGAATTCTGTCCTACAAGAAATGGCATGGGGGTTCCATGCAGAAACAAATTTGTCGAAGTAGTTTTTAACTTGGTCAACAACAGACACGTCACTCCAGTCAATTGTCTTGACATTTGGGGCATTAGGAATCCAAAGGAAACCGTGAACATGCACATACCCTCTATGTTTCCATTTATACCTGGAAAGGAGATGAATAAGTACAAGGAAGTTATGTGGAAGGGGAAATAAATAAAGAGACAAGTCTTACTATACCAATAGTATGTAGCTCCCAGGTATTTTTGCAAGTACTTCTTCAAAAAATATTGTGAATCTCTGGTGTAAGTACATGCAGAAACACAATGAGGGTCATGGAAATAATGTTATGGTTCCTCCACCTTTGTGCTTCCTCAAGGATCTATAAGGCTAGTTCCAGGAATTACACTATGGAGGTCTACCCATTTGGTGTCAACAACACTTAAATCAAAGAACAATGTGGGATTTAGTAAGTTGTTCAATCATGTTCAATCATAAACTTCACCTCTACTTTTTGACCAGATAATACCTTGTTCCTTGAAATGTGAATACCAAACCACACCAGATTTTATGGGAGGAATTCATTTGGATTATCTTAAAGGTGTTACTATAGAGCACCTATTGTTTCTGGAATGTTTTGAATGATATCTTGTCTCATGAAAACAGAAATTCATTAGCTTGGTTGCGATGGCACATGATGAGGTTGAGAAAATAATATCTAAACCTAGGGTGGATACCAAAGAGATTGTCATAGTAACAGATCAAATGAAATACATATTCATGAAGTTGAGACCTCTTCAATGCGAGGTTCTTTGAACATGGCTAAACTTGTGGGAAACAAAGTTCAGAAAATCCATTGAAAACAAACCTCCCATGTTGTATTCATTAATCAATGAAAAACCAATTTTAGGCCATGGTAAAGACAACAACATGGCCCATTTGCTGAAGCAATCAGAAAGTGATGTATTTCCTCTTTTTCAGTACTTGAATTAGGAAATATTGGGACAAAGGATGATGGAAGGATTTTGTATCAGGTGATGTAAATTCCTCAGTAGTACCAACAATGCGGGGATATCTTCTTAGGAGGGGGATATCTATTTGAACAGTTTGCAAGATGGAAGAGACATTGATTAGTTCAGCTGGCAAGGAGGATAAGGCATCATATTCAATGAAGAAAATATTTGAAAAATGGATCGTAAGCAATTTTTAATTGGAGTGCATCCTACACACATGACCCTGCTGACATAGAAATCATACTTTTTGTGGTTTGGTCATTTTCTTTGTAAAAGCAAGATGTCTAGTTCTCCAAGACGACATGGAAAGAATTTGATAGTAGATGTAATGTTTTGTGGGAAGCCAATAGTACGGCCCGTCTAGTGTATGGCTAACCTGTAAAATAGGATTGACTCTTGTGATAAGCATTTCCTCTACCTATGTAAGGCATTTCATAACATTAGCTTGATGGACCTGGATCCATGTTGTTCCATGCAGAGAAGTGGTGACCATTTTTCTCAGCCAAACATCTGTTGCATACGTAATTGTCTTTACTCATTTTGCCCATCATTCCAGGGTAGTTTTCAATACAGATAGAGCAAGTATCCATCTTTGCAAAGATATCTATCCTATTTTCGGAAATTGCGGTGTGCCTCACTAAAGGACGAAAGTGCCAATGGGATTTTTTGGGTAAGAGAAGCCAAGGGAACGTTGTTGACTATTTGAAAGAGGGAGGTATGATGTAAACCATGTGGAGGGCATGGGAGAGAGCAGTTGGAGTTGTGTATTTGAGAGAAATCAGAGGCAACATTTGCAGGATGTATGGTGTTTTCGCAAATATTGTTGAGTGAAGTGGAAGACGAGGTGCCACATGGTACACACTGAGGAAAAGAACTGACAACTAGAGTGTGGAAGCATTTGATTGATGCATACAAGAATATGAAAACAAAGAACAAGAAGTGGAATTGAAAGTAGTTGGAGGGGCCTGCTTGAAAATGGGTTCGACGCGAAGGTTGCGGCCTCCGAGGTATGCCTGCCAATTTCCGAGCATGATATCTGCGACATTGTTGATCATTTATGCACAATCTATTTCTTGCATAATACTCACGACGACAAGCCCTGGCTTCAGGAGGAGACATTTAAAAGTCAACGAGCCTTTTGTGTGAGCATTCTGCGAGAAAAGAAATGAACAAACAACTAAGCATTTTATTAATTTATAATTAGAGAAGTGAAATAATATCAAAGTGCGAGGACGAAAATATATCAACATTATATTTTTCAAGGTTGTAAAGGTTACGCAACAATAAATGTAATTGTTCACGTGTGCAACGACAACAAATGAGACAATATGTACAAAACGAACATGAAATAGTTTCATTTATAAACATATATGAGAGGGATACAAAAAAACTGTAGAGGACTTATAACTTAGTGGTGTACCATAGTTGGTTTAAATAAAGATGTCTTGTTTTTTAAAATGTTGGAATACATGAAATGAACATGGTACAATATTGTTGCAAAAGGAAAAGTTGTAAAAGGTACTGTGCATAAAGCAAAAGCAAATAGGGAGTAGCTTCAAAAGGAGCTTTTGTACAAGATCATAATCTAGAACATCCATATCCTGGAGTATGTAGGGCATATCATGATTTCTTCGACTTAATAATAACACATTTCAATTGGGTTTTCCACTTGTATGTTTCTTTTTTTAGCGAAAGAGTGAAGAGGAACACATGTCCAATGACATGATCAAAAATCTCCTGTGTGGCATCACTATTAATCAAGAGGAAATGCAAGTCTGCAACTGAAATTCCCATTATCTTTTCAATAGTCTCATCAAATGTAGTTACTCCTTTTATCTCCCTTGTAGCATATTTCAAATCCATTCTTAGAGTGTACCTGTAATCACAATGTTGGACATGAATATTACATTTGTTGCAAAACCATTCATCATTTGGTTTCTCATGTACCTTTTTCCTACATTGTTTGTCACCTATCATTCTAGGACAAGCCATGTAAAAGAAATTATCCATGTTTATGTTTGACACTTCAGCTTCGACAGTCACCCACTCATTATTTTCGAGATTTCCCATCTCTAGAATATGCGACAAAGTAGTGGCATCAACCATAGTTTTTGGAGGCCCACCTTGCTTTTTGGTGATTGACGGCCATGGAGAGTGTGAATGTGGTGAAGATATCCATTCATGGAGAGCCCCTGTCTCTAAAATTGGATGGTTGAAAAAGCATTTTGAAGCGGAGATGGTGTCAACTATGGTGGCATTGAAATCTGAAACCTAACCAGATTTTATCGCCAAGACTGGAAAATATGGAACTGCGAGTATCTACTGAACAATTCTTTGCAAAGATAATCTAAATGTTAGCCCCATAACGTGACAAAGATATTGAATCTGACATGTCTCACATTTGTTATGTTCTCTTTATAGCCTCCGACTTGTCTCTGAGATGAATGGTGGAGCAAGTGAAATAGCCATAACAACACCAATCAAGTCCACCATAGAACTTACAGGGACAAATGATATATCTTTTATTTCTTTGAAGTGGAAGTGATGGAGAGTCACTTCATTTTTCGGTTCAATTGCAAGAGTCACAATAGAAGAGAGCTGTAAAAAAATTTCATACGTGATGTTTAAATGGTTGTAAACAAGATTTGCATTACCCACTCTGCCATTTGATATACTGTACAGGTTTCCATTTTCAATTAGGCCATAAAATTTGTTAGCAACCTCATTGAAAGAAGTGACCCTTATCTCCCCCCTTTACTGTCCACAAAATCAAAGGCACAAAAAGATGCCACTCCCCCTTGTATTTTGATATTCTCGAAGACATGTTTTAGCTAGAGCCATGCCTTTTATTGTCTAACTCCTTAACATTGTAGTCAAAGCAGAAATATTTAGTGCGAACCTTTTCACTATTTTCTGGAGCATAGTTATGCGCAGGAGGCATACTTGGAGACATCTGGGTGTGTGTAGGCATCATTTTTTCGCTTGCTATTTCTTTCCCACGTAAAATGTGTTTAGGAACGCGAACAAGCGATCCTTGCAAAGGACAAGTCAAAGACAATCTTCTCCATCTCATTGATAAGAATCATCCTACAACAAAGAGCAAGATCCAAAAGCGATTAGAAAATTGGGAAACAATATTTGTCCTAACTTGAAGAATGACAAAGACGCGACTTACAACTCATTTTAAAACATTCTACAAATTTATTTATGGAGCTGCACAATGGAGCCTTCCTGCAATCTTTTGTCGTGCACTAGGCCCGCAAATTTTGAGGGAAGCACCTGGTGGTTTGAATATGTTTTCCATCAGATAGGTCTACATGATGTTGAATTGCAAAGTTCAATGCTGAATGGAGCGGACACAAGTTCAACAGTTGTAGTGTCAAATATTTATGGGGAGATCCTTCAATGATTTTCAGAATACCTCCTTCTGTCAAGTTTGCTTCCATCATGTGAAAATCTGGCTTGCCCGTAAGCAACACTGCAAAGCTTGGGCACAAGTTTTCAAAGTTTAGCTAGGATATAATCGGGCAAGAGCCGAAAGACACAAACCTACAAGGCTAGTTGTAACCGGGACTACACAAGAACATATGACAAAGAAGAAACGGTGAGTGACTTAAACTCTTGACACACGCAGAGGTGGAAATCAGTCTAAGTCTTTTTTGCTAAACGTTAAAAGATAGACATTACAACTAATAATCTTCTATTTCTATAATGTATGATGCTTAGAATAAATTAGTAGAACTTTATCTTGTTTAATTTTTTTTTACATATTTAATGTAAATTTTTTTCTATCAAATCATTTTTGTAGAAAATGCCTCATTTTCCGTAGAAAATGACGAGACAAGATGTAGATGAATCTTTTTTCAAAAATATTTCAATTATCTATGAAACTTGTCTAAAATCTGAAGATTACGTCTTTTGGTATTATAAAAGCATTGTGCTCAAATTAAAAGGTAAATACTTTCACTTAAACTTTCAAATATTTTGTTTTATATACTTTGCTTTAGGCCTGATCGTTTTCATTTTAATTGCCCACTTTGAGCTTTAAACTGTTTGTTTAGCTATTATACATCGATATAACATTCAAAATAACAGTATAGTTATTCGTTCCATTAGGAAAATAATAGTTGTTTGTTCCAATGTCATCTTATACTATAAGGTCCAAATGATGCATTTTCAGACTTCAGATGTGATCAAAATTGGTGGTTAATATTATTATATTAAAGATGTAAACACCATTTATTTAATGCTGCTCAATTATTTTATCTTGATCATCTAATACCTCTTTAATGAACTCAGTCCAAGCAACTCAGTAACCAGAGCTTTGGCCTCTAAACTTCAATCAAGACCTCATTTTTCAAAATACTTGAAAAATACACACATATTCCATGAAAGGATAATAATTTGATTTTTCATAGTATCAGTCATTTACGAATTAGAGAATATGCATGGTTAACGGATACTGTCAGAATCCAAATCAAGATACTAATATCTTCATTGCTGCCCATGTATTTTACCTGTAATGTTGTTTTTCATTCTAAAATCTGAATCATCAAATCACTATACAAAATAATATTTGTAGCTAAAGTGTGTTGAACCAAGTGGGTTGGTGAGGGCTTGTTATCCTGGAACCCATAGATCAAGTAAAGATAAATGTCTCATCTCTAAAAGGATTGTTATGGCTCATGAAGGTCGAAGTAAACCATGGAAGGTTTTCCTCAAACATAGCATCTAGTTGGTTGTTATGATAAGTACATGGAAAAAGAATTGCATTCAAGCCAAACATTTAAATGTGAAGGTCTTTAACCTATAGAATTCTCCTCTTGATTATAGTTGTAGTTGAAATTGTGTTGGTAACAAGTTGTTGAGCTAATATTTTGGAAGGATGTATTCCTTACTTATGGTTTGATAATCCCAACCTTATTCAGTATCACATAATAAATTTCAGAAATTCTATTCAGTTATCTGCCTTTGTAAAGGGGTCCGCTATAGTCAAATATTTTACTGTAATCACATATTAATGGGGAATTAACACATCAACAATGGTAAATTTCACAATAAAATAAACCATATGAAGATTTACATATATGGTTCTTACAATTGGGAAGTTTCCTAATTTAGTTGGCTCTTGATAGGCTTATCTAATATGTAATCTTTTTAGTGGGGTTGATGTTATGAAGGCTTGATTTTAACAAGTGAAAAGTTAACATGTTATGTGAAGAAACATTTTCCCTTTAATACTTGTACTAACTATTGTTTTATTCATTTTATCTATAAGGGTGCCAACTACCAACATATATTGAAATATTTAGTAGGTAATGATTTTCAAGCTTTGGATATTTATTGCATCCACTCCGAGTCCAAATTATGGTCTAAAGCTACGTAGCAATCACAATGAAACAACATAAACGTATGCTTTTATAGATAATTCTTCATATAAAAAAGAGGGCTCTATTGAAAAGTCAAATGAACAATGTAATTAAAATAAATATGATGTACATTGTTTTCTTTTAGTTTCTTGCATGTAGTATAATCGATTAAAGTGCTGCAAAAAAAAAAGAGTCAATATTTTAATTGTGTGCATCATGTACTACTGATTCTATAAGTTTCTTTTTGATAAATATTGTATTGTGTATAAAAATTTCTAATAGATGTAACAATTGAAAGACAAGAAAATCTTCTAAGTACTTTAGAATTTTCTCGAGCTTCTGAAACAATATTAGGATTGTTATACCATTAGATATAGATGCCATTATCTTTTGGAATTGAAGAAGTCTACTAAATGAATATGGGTGTATTTGCATAAAGGATACAACTACCATTTCAATGTAGGGATTAATTTTTAATAAAAACCAACTCCATGCAAGATGGATATATGTATATACATAGTGCATAAAATAATGTAAGGTGAAAGAAAACATATTTTCTATTTACATAAACAACCTTACTACAAAATAGCAGAGGAAGGTAACTGTAGTATGTCTCTTAGAAAAGGTATTCAAGAAGCCAAAGAAGAATGTATACAATGTTAAATATCCATTTGTTTTTTCCCAAAAAAAAATTGTACGCATTAGGGATTTTTTTTGCATGTTGGTTTTTTTTATATCCATTATTTCCCTTGTCAACAAAGATGCCCATCTTCTTCAATTTTTGAGGAGGCTCACACCTCTGCGCATCAACAATTGTGTTGTAAACAAGACCGAACCCCTCTGGATAATGAACCAACTATGCGAAATTTAGAAAGATAAATGACATATTTGTTTGGTAAGTGAAGACGTTCCTTGACCATTTCTACAATCCGAGGTTTTTTGGCCGCGGTTGTCTACAATGCAAGACATTCACGACAAACTGACTTCTTCTGAATTCTTCATCTCTATGCAAGTGTGGTGTTGTCAGAGTAACACCCATAGGGGGGATGCAAATGTTGCTTCGTGTTTTCATTGTTCCAATCTGCACGGGAACAACAAACATGAACTATCATAAAAGAAAGCAAAAGAGTTTAAAAATTGTGATGACATGAATTTTAAACAACCTTGCCAAAGCATAGTCTGACGCCCAACTTGGGGCATATTGAAGTGACCTCACAGAGGATTAGAACCTCTCGGAACACTCCAATTCCTGACCTTGATTGGGTACGTGCCCCCACATGTCAGTTTAGGTTAAAGGAGTTTCAACACATACCATGAAAAATAAATTGGTATTTATCCAATGAAAAAAAAACCATAAAGAAACAAACTTACTAACAATGTTAACCACTACAAACATATAAACAATTCAATAATTATCTTTCAAACAACGAAATAAAGTTTGTATCACAAACCTCGAATTATCCAACCAAATAATAAGTCTATCAACATATATGTTTCACAAACACAACATGCCATCTATAAAAAAAATTGAAAGCTATTTGTACAGCCACTTTCACCAGCAAAGCATACTATGGCTAACATTTATGGTTCACAAAGAAAACATACTATTTTTAAGTATACGTACAATAAATTTTAAGTATCTGTTCATACCGGTTTTAAGCCTACAAGGGACGGTTTATTACGCCGATAGGCGTGTTTACAATGGAGAAAACCCGGGGGCCTCTGACACGGACGACGACAGGGAGAGCCGAGATCGTTTGGTCGACGAAGTACGTCCAATCTTCCGCCGTACACGTGTCACTGCCTGGTATCCGGCACTTTTCTGCACGGTGCGATGAAGGCATAGTTGTCGAAACGCGCGTGCTTTGACGGTGACGGTAACGGACGAAGCAGCCTCGGATTCCCGACGTAGCAGCTCTCATCTTATATCTTAACACAATAAGACATGAGCCTCGGTGAATGAGAAATGTACCCTGTGCTCATACAGAGATTGGCACACAATAATTCCAGAAATGAGGGTGGATTTGGCTCTTGTAGTTTGTCTTGATAAGGTACGGTCACAACTTAATGCACCCGTAGCTTTTTCAAACAAAACATCAGCACTGAAGAACTCAATAAAAACTGTTGGGAAAGCATACATAACATAAAATACATGCAATTTTTTTCTGAAACTGTGTTTTTTTCTTTCTGAGAATGAAACAGAGGCCTGAAAATTACTGAATTAGGTACCTGGGAAGGTGTTTGGCAAAATGCCTTATTGATTAAGGGTACTTGATGAAAAGCTCCACCCACCAGCACCACCATGACTAATACTGCAAATTATGCCTCTGTTTGAAATGGCTATTACAGTTTAACTCCCGACTTGTATGCATTTGCTGTTTTCACAGAGTTGGGTTCCAAAAGAAATGGTAGATAATCTTTTCATTTACAGCAAGAATATCGATGTCCAAGTCACATTTGGAATAATGAAAAGATTGCTGACCAAAAAACGGCACTAAAATAAGTATCTCTAATTTTAGTTCAGTTTATTCCCAACAAAAATTAGTGATTGCGTAACCTGGGTTGTGAATATATTGATCTGGGTAGTGAATATATTGATCCAGCATGATTTGGGTGACAAGTTGCCCTCACAATATTATTCTGAATTCTGGTTTGATAGGGACAACGGTTCCATCCACTTAGTGAAGATTTCAGAGCCCACGTTAGCCTTTTATCGTTTAAAACAAATCTCTTTGCAGTGTGACTCACAAGGTTGTAAGCAAAAACCTTATCAAAGAAAATGTCACATGAAAAATCAATAAAATGTGGCACAACCACCCCATTCAAAGACGATGACAGCCTATTTTATCTTGTAAAATAAGACCAAGAAAAAGGGCGTTTTTTTACTTTTAATTACGCCGATAGGCGTGTTTACAATGGAGAAAACCCGGGGGCCTCTGACACGGATGATGACAAGGAGGGCCGAGATCGTTTGGTCGACGAAGTACGTCCAATCTTCCGCCGTACACATGTCCACTAGCCTGGTATCCGGCACTTTTCTGCACAGTGCGATGAAGGCGTAGTTGTCGAAACGCGCGTGATTTGACGGTGATGGTAACGGACGAAGCAGCCTCGGATTCCCAACGTAGCAGCTCTCATTGGTGTCCGCTGAAATGCAGAGTTGAGCTTCCGGAGGATCGATCCCTTGACGTCTGTCCTGCCAGAACTCAGATCAACAGAAAACACAACACAGGCTCGCGCCAAATTTTTTTTTTCTGTTATTTTTTCTTTAACCCTGCTACTCAACATTACACCCCGCCCTTACTTGCTCACTTGCCTGCGTACAGCCTGGTGTACACTGGCCCCGCCGGTGACCGACTCCGTTGTCACCGGGAAATCCTGGTCGACGGTGATGAAAAAGATTCTGTTTGCAAGCAAGATTCGGTGGACGTCTGGTTAACTGTAGTATATTGACTTGTGAGTTTAACACAACTCACAAATGAATGTGCTCATTTTGTATACTCTTCACGCATGCTCTTAATGTCAATTTCTACATACTTTAACCTATGTACATATATTTAAGTATATATAAATTGAGTATATATTAATTCGTGAGTTTATGTATATATGCAACATACATGGGGGTTCATGTTGTCGCATGGCGTAGGAGAATGGACCGCTGTTGTGTTCGAGATTGTGATGATATTTGGCCTATTCTACATTGTCTATGCCACAACCCTTGATCACAAGAAGGGGGATTTAGCCACAATTGGTCCCATCGCCATTGGGCTTATTGTTAGTGCAAACATTTTAGCTGAAGGGCCATTTTCACGAAGCATTTGGCCTTGCTCTGGTTAGCTGGGCATGAAGGCACCATTGGATTTACCAAGTACGCCCTTTTGTTGGAGCCCGCCTTGCTGGGATCATTGATGAGTTTTTCATGATTCAATCTGAACCCACTCACCACCAGCCATTGGCGACTGAGGATTATTGAGCTTCAACCAGCGTTAAATGGTGCCTTTGTTTTCCTCGGGGTCGAACTCGTGGCCGGAGAAGGGAAAAACTTTTTTTCTTAGTGTTTGTGTATGGTGGATGTATATTTGGTCTTATTGTTTGTATTGTGTCTGTGTTTATCGCGAGAGTATATGTACATACTTCATTTGCTATTGTAATGTGGTGGATTCTTATGAATAAAATGGACTCCTATTATGATTTATTAAATCTGGCACACCCATGGTTTATATTTTCCAAAAAAAAAAGAATTTTCTCAATGTTTTCCAAAATAATATGTATAATTGATTTACCAACACACACACACACACACACACACAAAATCTGATTAAGTAGATACAGTAAATATTGATGATGACACTTCTACACTGCAAATGTTCGGCTATAAAATGTTTTGTAATTTAAGAAACAATAAAAAGGGGTAAACTAGGCTATGATCACACTTTAGTTTTACAAGAGTATTGGTTCAGGTTTGCAACAAATGTCACGCATTCATTAAATTATTTTAAATTTATGAGCCTCGGTTAACGCCTTTGGATCTGAAATAAAGTGTTTGTATTGTTATGCAAGGAAAATGACATGTTTGAAAGGCCATTTAGGGTGCATCGCTCTCCATGTTCTGGAACAATTGATTGTAAAAGGAACAATTGAATCAACAATCAAATTAATTTTATGGCCTTTGAGTACTCATTTCTCTGAACACTGAGCATACTGACTCATGATAGGCTAATTATGGTTCAATTGTTCCTTTTCCACTCGCTAATATTTTGCTTTCGGCGTTAACATCGCACACCTCACGTGCGATTGCTAGTTGATACCTCAGTGAGACCCCTAAGTAGAAAAGCCCACAAACCGATAAAACCTCGCAGAGACAAAAATGCCTGCAACAATATCTGCCTCTCCTGCTTGGAAAAAATTGCAATACATGCAACACAAGTTATTCTCTTTTGTTCAAGACTCGATGGTAAAAACCCACACACAGACACTTCCATCATGTGACAGTATTTTGGAACAAATTCACCATACACAGAACAATTTTTTTATTTCCATTTTCTGATCTATTAAACATGTCCAAACAAGGTGTCTCGTGGTAAAACATTGATCTTGAAATCAAGAATGGCCCCCTTTTTTCTATTATATTTGATATTGAATACAATTGTTTCTTTTAATGAATACATCTAGAGCGTCACAATTGTACCTGGGAATGTTTTTTATGCAAAACAAACTTTCCAGGTTCAGCTGACTGAACCCCTGAAGTATTTTATTTTAGTTTTGTAAATGAAATATTATACATTATTGTCTCTTGATACAACCTATCAGATCCAGCTTGAAGAAACCTTGCAAAACCAGTATGGTACTGCCATAATGACAGTTAAAAAAGTTTGAACCTGCATCAAGTTGAATAAAATTAAATACATAATCTTGGTTTCATCTTATGCTGTCACTATTAATACTGCATGTCAGATTCGAAATGAATGGCGTACCTGAAGCAGTAAGGATAATGGGTGATTGATTAGTTGTGTTACCTAAATAACTAATTTTAGGGATGCATTGGAGGCATTTGGCCATAAAAGGGCATTGCATCGCTCTGAAAGGCTTTCTCTATACATATAAGAGTGACAATATTTTTATAAGACACAGTTTGATGGCCTGTAAGAGTAACTGTTTCATTCACCAACTTTGAGATCTGACATATGGTAAAATCAAGACTACAAACACAATCTTGTTTGTTGCTTATGGAAAGAGTCGAACTGTAAAGTTTTTCATAATTAATTCAAAATAAGAACAAATGTTTGTTACCCAAATCTGGGAATTCGGTAAAGAGCGGTATGTTAGAAAACAATATTTTCCATAGATATTAAAGCGATTTTTGCTATCATAGTAAAAGTTTAGTGTATGGACGTGTGCATTTTGGAATGACTTCAACATACACAGAACAATTTTTTTTCCATTTTCCGATCTATTTAACATGTCCAAGCAGGCTTGGTTCAACTTTAAAAAAACCAAAATCTTACCAAAGAGAAACACACCGACAGGCCGTGATAGCAAACCCAAGTCTATGGAACAACCATGAACAGATAACGAAACGAATCCAAAAAACAGACATAAATATACGGTTGAGTTATGCACAAACACACCAAAAAATGGACATCCAAGCACGTAAAACCTCCTTCACAATCAAAGTTGTACTCCACTGTCTGGCCAAAAAAACATAATCTCTCCATACCGAAACCATCGCCAATCACGCATTCTGGAAAAGATTTAAGAACACGAAAAGCAAATATATGATTGCCATTTATAACGATTGATATGTGAAAGCAGAAAAAAATTGGCATTCTATATAAAAAAAACATGCGAAATTTCTAGTCCTTACTGTCTTGATCCTATTTACTACTTTACAGGGTTCCTTTGGTGAAAAAATGATGGTTGTCGCCAACGTAATGACTGCCAACTGTAGATCTGATAGATATCTACAACGACGCCCCTCATTATCTACTAAACCCATATGAAAACCTAGCGGTATCTCCTCAACAACTGGGGGATAAGCCTTTCGACGTAATTAGTTACAGACATGGATTATTTTTCTTTCATTGGGCCAAAAAAATCTTCCTAAGATTGAAAAACGTAGACGTATGCCCAAAATTCAGTGCTTAAGCTGCTAAATTTTAGAATCAGGGTTCCTTTAAGTGGTGACAGTGGTGTCACCATCATTATGATAATTAGGCTATTCAAGGGTTCATCTCCTGTGTTCATTACAACCGCTTGCAAAGCCTGCAACAACAATATACATGTGTCTTCAATCAACATCCAATTTATTCACTACTTCATTTGCGTACATTTATTTTAAAAAAGACAAAACATGGACAATCATAATGGTTTTTTTTGGCTTGCTCCTCTCTTCTCCATTATAATATCTCTATTGCTCTTGTTGTTCCTGTTGCTAGTTCATTACAACAAAACTTTCCCCCAGATCTACAGTTTGAATGTATATAATAAGTTTCATTTTCCTGATTAGAACTGACATCCGGCCACATGGCATTTAGACTGGAAATCTAGCCACACAGGACCACATGACATTTAGATAAGTGATTTAGTCATCTTTGGATCCGCAATTTGTGCCACATATTTAATAACCACAATGTAAAGTTACACGCCATCAGTGCTGGATTTTGACGTTCAACGTTACATGTCACAATAATTTTCTTTGACGGTCTAAAAAATTATATGGATGTTATTCGACGTTTAAAATATAATATGTACGTCAAATTTACTGTTATAATAACTATTATAAAATACAAAAATTGAGTAAAATTTTACATCCACAAGATTGAAACAATAAATTTATATGACTTTCTAAAATTAAATTGAAATAAATAATTATAAAATGAGTGTTATCTTCTTACATCGAAGTTCTCAAATTTCACATTTATTGTAATAATTGTAGTTTCCAATCTTTATTTGTAAAAAATCAAACAAATAACAATAAAACAAACAATTACAAATCAAAAATCAATAGAAAAAGCTAAACAAAAAATCAAATCAAACTAAAAAAAGAAATCAAACAAAACTAATTGCAAAATTAATAGATGTTTCTATTTCATAATCATTAATAAGATATTAAGATTTTATTATTTTTATTTTCTTTATATCTGAAAAGTTCTATTTTTATTTATATTGTATTTTTCATGAATCTAAAAAAAATTAATTTATTAATTTTCTTGTATATATACATACGGTTAAATTTTGTAATACACATGTCATTTTGTCGTTTATATTATATTTTTGCATGTCAATCATGACGGTCATATTTTAAAAGTGGCTGTATTTTGACATCTAAAATGACTAAAAACGTCTAAACACCTTGCAAAATCCAAGCCTGCACGCCATATGTTTAGGTTTCAAACCACCGAAAGAGACCATAATTTTTATGCCAAATGCGTTCCCCTATAGGAAAGGCCTTTTTGGTCATTCATATCTCTATTTTAAATTTGACATGGTTTTGACACGGGACTGCTTTTTGGTAAAATTAGCCATGTTGCATGTTTTTTTTTTCAGCCGTAAATGAAAGAGAAGTGTGTCGACTCCATTTTTAACCTTCTCCGTATTTCAACCTCTTCAATTTCGGCTACATTATTTGCAATTCCATCTCCAAATCCTCAAAATTACTTTCGGGGCAACAAATTCAAAGACTTTCGGCCAATCTGCGCAGTGTTTTCTCAATAAATTCAGGTAATGTATGCATATTTATCTATTTTGCAAGGTATGATTATGCTTGTGCGAAATTGTTGAGGGAAAAAATTATTGTGTCCTTGGTTTTGGTTTTTTATTAGGGTTTGGAGGGATTGTTGTATTGATCTGATCAAGTTTGAGGGGATCTCGGAGAAGGAAGCACAAAGAGGGTAAAATACATTGTCATTTATGTCCCTTCAGCTTGATAAAAAAATGGAGAAGGGCAAGCGGAGGAGGAAGATCAAGCGCTTCTAGTGGTGCTCATCCTTCCAAAGGAGGTGTTGGAGGGCTCACCCCTCATAACACCTCTAACATAATGTAATGAAATTACTTATATAATTAAGATTATGAGCAGAAATAGAACACCAAATAACACAGTATTTCAGAATAATGATCTCAATATGCAATTAGAATAGCTTCGCCACTTCGAGGGGACAACCTCCAAACCATAAAATAGACTCAAATGCTTCAATCATGATCCATCTACTACCTACAATGCCCTATATATACTATTCCTATGCTATGGCCATCACCAAGGCCGACCTACTAAGCATGAGAAAGTAGAAATGATATAATAAAATGATATGGTAAGCCACAAGTCGGCTACTCATATCGTAATACAAGCAATAGGTTAAGGGCATATCATGCCCTTCCCCTTTGAAACCAATGTTGTCCTCAACGTTGAATAATCCTGGATATTGTTGCAGAAAACCTTCATCCTCCCAGGTTGCATCTTTTATGCTCAGATTCTTCCACTTGATCAAATATTCCTTAATGTCTCTGGTTCTCAGCCTCTTAGTACGTGTTTGTAGAATCTTCTCTAGCTCCAAAATGATTCTTCCTTCCTCATCAAGTTCTGGTAACTCTGTCTGGGCTTCAAATTTCTGTCCAATAAACTTCTTCAGGCAGGAAACATGGAATACTAGGTGTATGCATGAAGATGGAGGCAACTCTAGTTTATAAGCAACACTACCAATTTTCTGTAGAAATTGATAAGGGCCATAATATTTAGGAGCAAGTTTGTTGTCCTTTTTCTGTTGCTTTAGGGACATCTGCTTGTAAGGCTGGGGACGTACAAAAACCTAGTCACCAATTTCAAAATTTCCTTCACTATGGTGTTGATCTACTTGTTGTTTCATCCTGTTTATTGCTAATGCTAAATTCTCCTTCAAACTAGCCAAAACATGTTGTTGATGTTGAATATGTTCCTCAACATATCTAACCTTAATTTGCACCCTCAAGGAAGAAGTGATAGAAGGTGGATGGTAACCATATAATGCTAAAAATGGGGTTATTTGAGAAGAGGTATGAAAAGATATGTTATACCACCATGGTAGCCATTTAATCCACCTTTCCTGCTTATCTGATACAAAACAACGTAGATACCCCTCTAAGCATTTGTTGACCACTTCTGTTTGCCCATCAGTTTGAGGATAATAAGATGAACTGTGAGCTAGCTGAGTACCCAAACATGAAAATAATTTTGTCCAAAAATTACTTGTGGAAATAGGACACGGTCACTTATAATTATCTTTGTGGTTCCATGTAGCTGTTGAACTGTCTCCAAAAAAATAGTTGCGACTGTACTGGCTGCAAATGTATGTGATAGGGCACAAAAATGGGCATATTTTTTGAGCCTATCCACAATCACCAAAATAACATTCTTACCCTCTGAACAAGGCAATCCGGTGATGAAATCCATGGAGACTTCCTCCCATCTCTGGTTAGGAATTGGTAAGGGTTGCAACAGACCTGGTGTCTTAATTGTTTCCCCTTTGTTCTGTTGGCACACTAAACACTCTGATACAAAATTTTGTACATCCCCCTTGAGTCCTTCCCAAAAGAATTCTTTTTTTATTTTATGATATGTCTTCAAAAACCCAGAGTGTCCTCCAACAGGTGAGGCATGTAGCTCTGCAAGAATCTTTTGCTTCAACTCAAAATCTTTACTAAAGTATAACCTGTCCTTGTACCATAGTGCATTACCTTTCCACTCAAATTTGTTAGATGTTATAGAGCCTTACTTGATATTCTGTATTAGAGATTGTGTATCCTTGTCTTGATCCCATTCCAACCTGGCTTCCTCCACCCAATCAGCTGTCAACATGGACATTCCACATAGTAAGACATCTATGGATGTATCCCTTCTGGACAACGCATC
This sequence comes from Taxus chinensis, assembly GCA_019776745.2. NCBI lineage: Eukaryota > Viridiplantae > Streptophyta > Pinopsida > Cupressales > Taxaceae > Taxus > Taxus chinensis. The sequence goes on from CM034155.1 coordinate 548,716,677, forward strand.
AGCTACTACATTTTCTTTACCCTTTTTGTATATGATTTCAAAATCATAACCCAACATTTTTGTTACCCACTTTTGTTGTTCCTTAGATGATAACCTTTTCTCCAAAAAGTATTTGAGACTAGCATGATCAGTTTTTACCTTGAAGTGTCTACCCATGAGATAGGGCCTCCATTGCTTGACTGCATGAAGAATAGCCATCATTTCTTTCTCATAGACATGTTTGAGAAGATATTTTCCTTTGAATTGGTGACTCTCAAATGCAATTGGTCTTCCTTCCTGCATTAGAACTGCTCCCAATCCTGATCCTGAAGCGTCACATTCAACAATGAAGGTTTTTGAGAAGTTGGGAGTAGCCAAAAATGGGTGCTACACATGGCTTCTTTTAGCTACTCAAAGAATTTAGTGTCTACATTTATCCAATGGAAGGCATCCTTCTTTAACAATGCAGTGAGTGGGGTTGTTGTTCTACCATATCCGCGTACAAATCTTCTGTAGTACCTTGTTAGTCCTAGGAAACCACAAAGATTTTTGAGAGTTCTGGGCCTTGGCCATTCCACCATAGCTTTGATCTTCTGAGGATCAACTTTGATACCTTCATGGGATACAATGTGACCCAAGTAATCTACCTCTTGTACACCAAAAGAACATTTGGATGGCTTTGCATAGAGAGTCATGTGTCTCTAAAACTTCCAACACTTTATTTACATGTTGTAAGTGTTCTTCCCATGTCTTATTGTAAATCAATATGTCATCAAAGAAAACTAATACAAATTTCCTTAGAAATGGCCTAAAAACAATGTTCATCAAGCTTTGAAAGGTTGAGGGAGCATTTGTAAGACCAAAAGGCATTACTAAAAACTCATAATGGCCCTCATGAGTCTTGAAAGCCATTTTATGAACATCTTCCTCTCTTATTCTAATTTGATGGTACCCCGAACGAAGATCTAATTTTGTGAAATAAATAGCACCATGCAATTCATCAAGTATATCATCAATTATGGGAATAAGAAACTTATCTTTGATGGTGTACTTGTTGAGTTCTCAGTAATCTGGACATATCATCCATGTTTCATCCTTCTTATGTACCATGACCGCTGGCGAAGAATATGCACTCTAGCTAAGCCTGATGATACCTGTCTTCAACATTTCCTGTACCATTTTCTCAATCTCACTTTTCTGGGAATATGGGTATCTGTATGGTCTGATGTTAGGTGTTTGGCTCCTAGGAATCAACTGAATGGCATGATCATGATCCCTAACTGGTGGTAGTCCATTTGGAATTTCATAAAAAACAAACAAGTGAGCATCAACAATCTTCTAAAGATTGGGTGGCATTGAAGACTCTGTATTTTGTAATTCTATGGAAAATAACTTTTCTATAAATCCATCTACTCCTTTTCTGAGAACCTTCTACATCTGATGAGAGCTAATAATCTATGGAGACTTAGCTACCATCCCATTCAATTGTATTGTCCTTCCATCTGAATGAAATCACATGAACAATTCTTGGAAATTCATCTCTATAGTACCTAAGGTTGTGAGCCATTGGACACCCAAAACAATATCTGCCCCTCCCATAGAAATAACAAACATAGGTGAGTCTAACAGGTAGTCTCCCATGGAAAGCTTGATACTATGGCACTTTCCTGTGCACTTGACTGTCCCACCATCCGTAATCATAACTTGCATTTCTGGAGCTGGGTAAATAAAACAATTGAGGCGGGCAACTAACTTAGTATTTATGAAGTTATGAGTACTCCCCGAGTCAATCAACACCATCACCTTCTATTTTTTGAGGTATCCAATAACCTTGAGTGTTTGAGGAGTACTAATACCTGACAATGCATGGCAAGAAATTGTAGGTTGGTGATCCTCTACTTCATCTTCTATTGGTTCCTCAACCTCTCCTATAATTTCAACTTCCTCATTATCCTCATTACCTCCGTCAATATAAAACAACTTCTTCTCAACACATTTGTGTCCTGGTCCATATTTGTCTGTCAACAGTTAAAACATAATCCTTTTTTTCTCTTTTCTTCCATTTGCTGAGGAGTCAGTCTAATTGGCCTAGCGAATGAAGGGGAAGAGATACTATGGTCTCTGGTGTTAATGAAAGGTGGCCTCCTACTACAAAGAACTTTTTCCTCTGCTTGACGTGCCATGATAATAGAATCAGAAAGATTGAGTGGATTAAACATACGGACCTCATGCTCAATGTGGTCCTTAAGACCCCCAAGAAACAGGTCATTCAGACTCTCTTCTAGAATATTCTCCACCCTTAAGGATAGGTTCTAGAATTGATGCACATAATCTTTGACTGATCCTGTTTGTCGTAATTTTTCTAATTGACTAAATTAGTTCTCTAAAACACTGGAACTATAGTGCAATTTTGCAACTCCTTGGTAAAAATTGTCCGAGTGACACTGAGACTATTCTTCTGCCTCTGAGCACATAACCATCGATACCAAACGAATTGGTCTGGTTCAAGATAAAAAGATGCCAATGTCACCTTTTGTCCTGATGGTGTTTGATGTAACTCAAATAAGTTCTCCATTTGATTTATCCAATCCAGGGGATCCTTACCATCAAATTTGTGTATATCCACTTTCGGCATCATGTTCCATGGTTGCGAATAAGTTGAATTTTGATGGGGCTGAAAAAGTGATCCAACATGGTTATTTTGTCCATGATTTTGAACTAAAGATCCTCCTTGGTTGATATGGGGCGGATTTGGGCCATATTGTTTACCCTTCACATGTTTCATGATATTATCCAACTATTGATTGATTTGGTCTATGTCTCCTTTAGAGGCCATCTCAGATTGTACATTTTGCAACTAATACTCAAGTTGGCTCACCTTATGATCAACTAAGGTAAAATCTAGTGCTAAAGAAATTGTACTTACCCCTTCTGAATCTATATCTTCAATCACTACTCCATTTTTATCCGGGGTTTTACCCAAAATAACCTGATTCTTTGTTGCTCTTGTGGAAGGCCCCACCATGATGTCAAACCTTAGGGTTTAGGGTTTTAATAAAAATTAGGCTAAATAGGAAAAAAAATAGAGAAAATACTAATACTATTTTTTTGAGAGATTTCCAAAAATGTAAATATCTTGAGAAAATTCCACAATTTGCACCCTAGGGAGAGATTTTATGAAAAACCCTAAATTTGCAATAACGTTTGCAAAATAAATCAAAAACTTCTAAAATATTTAGGGAACCTTATTTAAAATGTTTTACAACTATGGTAAAAATATCTCCCACCAATTTGATCTGGTTCACAATATATAGTGGAAACAAAAAATTAGGGTTTTTGCCCTAATTTTGGCCCAGATCGCAGCTCTGATACCACTTGTAATGAAATTAATTGTATAATTAAGATTATGAGCAGAAATAGAACACCAAATGACACAATATTTCAGAATAATGATCTCAATATGAAATTATAATAGCTTCGCCACTTCGAGGGGGCAACCTTTAAACCATAAAATAGACTCAAATGCTCCAATCATGATCCATCTACTACCTAAAATCCCCTATATATACTATTCCTATGCTATGGCCATCACCAAGGCTGACCTACTAAGCATGAGAAAGTATAAATGATATAATAAAATGATATGGTAAGCCACAAGTCAGCTACTCATATCCTAATACAAGTAATAGGTTAAGGGCGTAGCACATAAGGTATGCATGTTTTTTCCATTTTCTTTTATGTGTTTTTCAAACCCTAGAAAAAAAATTACGGTTATAATTTTTTTTTTTTTTTCAAATTTACTCCCATTCATGTTATTGGGAATTCAGGGATCGTGTTTCTTGATTCAGCCCAAAAAAATATCGAATTTCCTGCACTGATTGAATGGTGGGTTGATCAGAGGGCCGTTTCTTGGTGTAAAGCAAGGCCAACTGGAAGGATTTTCTTACAATCCCATAATCCCTGCAGGTTGTTGCAACTTCTGTATCAGTAGGATACAATTTCCATAACCATGTTATTGCATGCTTTTGATAGATTCTCCATGCAGACTCACAATATCAACAGTTTCCATGACTGTGTTGTTGTCTGCTTTATATAGATTCTCCACGCAGATTCACAATATTTTGTTGCTTGATGCTTCCAACTGTTTCCAGCTCAGTTTCAAGTTTTAAATAGCTTATCTTTTGGTGATATCAATAAATTTTAAATAGTGTCTCTTTTAGTACTCTGTTGTTAGATATTTTCCAATTGAAGGGCCTTTTTGGTCCACTGTCATATTGTTTTTAGTACTATGTGGCCCTAAATCACATACTCCACCTACCCTTTTTGTTATAGACCCTACCAAAATAATTTAATCTTCTTTTGTTAAAAGTTAAATGAGGACATGGATAAATACATTATACATTACATATTTTTCTTCATTCTAGACATGGATTGTTATATGGCATGTTATACTGATTTCTAAGGCTTTATGGTTTTTGGGACTAGGAAAACTCAACATATCTTGGAAAAAAATCATTTGTTAAATTGTGTGATGCAAGTATGAGGATATACTAGAACTTGGTATATGATAATGGGTTAAAGGTTAAGAAACACTTGAAGGTTCCTGTGGAATGTCCTATATTTCAGAATGTTTTTAAAATCGTATTGCTTAGACTCTTATGTATCTAGCCTGAAATTTCTAGATATAAATGGTTGAAAAAGATTGATCCCCCAATCTTAGTACCAGATATATGGTCATAGGTAAACCCATTATCAGAAACAACTCCTGCATCAATAAGAGCATCATGAACAATAGTTTGCCATTGTATGAGGATAGGCCAATTGGTAACTTTTTTTCATCCACCCAATGATATGATTCATTCACAAGATTCCCATCCAATCTTACACCTTCAACATAATTAGGGGCTGCTCTAGTGTAAAATCCTGCATTATGAGAGCTTCTCCTCCCAACACATAGGATCTGTGATTATATACTTCATTTTCTAAAACAAATTATTGGGAGAGTGAGGTTGGGGCATTGTCTCCAACATTTTGTGAAAAAATCTCCAGCCTTGTAATGTTGTCATTCCCATATGCAATCCCTCCTCTTTGCAATAGCAAAACTGTGAAGCTCTGTGAGAGTGTTGCTGTCAGTAGACAAACTACAGTTTCTTTCCCCACTTTTAAGTTTATCAATTTTTATTACAACATTTAAGTTTGAGGATTACAATGTCACTTCCCATCATACATGTACATAATAGAAGCTGTAATTTTATTTTATGAGACATTTTTTCAAGAACTAGTAGCCATATAATAATAGAAAATCTCCATGTACTACCAATTTGATAAAATCAAGTTTTATCCATCCAACATAATCAAATTTTTATGATGTGAACCAAAGATAACCTGATCATATATCTTCTTTCCGGAAAGCAATATGTATATATGCCAAATGAGAACAATATGCAATTAACAAGCCATGCTCAATATCCCTGATAATTACTATTTACTTCGATATGCATGTAACTTTGTTACAATAACTCTGTGGTACAAATTCTTAATGGGACACAAAAAGAAGCTTGATATCCCTGAGACTCCCAAATTTTATCTTCACATCATTTCATATTCTATTAATAAAAAATATACATCATGGAAATTGGAAGTACTTACAGTTTAAATCCAAAAACTTATCTGGGTTTGCTTTTGTTTCATGTACAACACACATTTTACAGTTACGAATAATCTCAATCCCTAATTATTTCAAGATATATACAACTTTCTTTCAATGCAAAGATGTAAAGTGAAGGCAAGAAGTTGTTGCATTAATCATTAAAAAATGAGCCTCCTATGGCCAAGATTAGTCTTAGGCTTCTTTGGATGGATAGACCATTGAATCTGGCTTAGAGCTTGAAGCTCACTAATTTCCTTCTTTTTAGAATTAGAAACTTTAGTACAGTAATCAAAGGATTGTCCAACCAACCCCTTGACTAATATAAGGCTGCTCAGAAATTGTCCCTGCTTTGGTCTCTTCTTCCTCTCTTTGTTTTTGCCTCCTTTTGCCAATAATAAGATTTATGGTAAAATGAACCTCTCCACCATCAACTTTCCTTTCCCTATTCACTGGTTGAGTTGTAAGCCTACCCTGGCTTTTCTATTAGAAATGAGGTGTATCAACCTTGTTTGGTTTATTCATTCAAGATTTTCCTACAAACCGTTTCACATTGTCTCGGCTCTAAAAATAGAAATAGGAGTTGTCAAAAGATTCCCATATGATAATATATCATATGTGAGGACTATTTTTTAGAGATATTATGATAGATTTTATGACATCTGTAAGGGTCAAAATAGGGGAGAATATTGTGGACGTGGAAGCCTAATTTTAGACCAAAATCTTGCTCTTTAATGCTATCCACCTCATGAGAGGTTTGACACATGGTTTTGTAAACCATAGATGGTTTCCTATATAACTGGAGGTCTATAAATTTGAAGGCTTGGAGAAGCAATTGGGGTAGTGAGTTTTAATCCTCCTAGAATTGTTTCTGGTGATACTCCTATAAGAAACTTGCTCTGCAAGTGTATGTAATCTTGTTATTAGATTTGAAATACATTGAGTGAGATTTTGGAGTGTGGGATTTTTTATCCGAAAGGATTTTCCCCACGTATATCTGGTGTTTTGTGTTTTGTTATGAATATGTTGCTGATATTTCTGTAACTGTTTTACTATGTTGAAAGTTTTGCATAATATCTCTCCTCAAAGATTAGCGTAGGAAGTTTTTCCACTACTCTTAATTTCCTATCAAGTGGTATCAGAGCCTGATCACCTTTGGTTTCAGTTGTGGGTTGTTGGGTTTTTTGTGCTAATCTGGGTTTGAGTGGGAGCTTGTGTAGAGAATACTTTGTTATCTGGTTGCAGATATTTTTTTCATATGGCGAGCACATCTGGGAGGATTGACGTAGAGAAGTTTTTTGGCACAAACTTTGAAATGTAGAAGCTGAAGATGGAAGATTTGTTGGTTGATCGATATCTATGGGATACGGTGGATGAGAAGGTCTATAGGCCTATAGATCTATTTTGGCTACACAATATGATGTAATGGATAGAAAAGCTAAAGGTCTTATTAGACTATGTCTTGCAAATTCTATCCTGATAAATGTCCATGAAGAATCCACTTTGAAGAAGCTTTGGAAAAATTTGGGTGAGATATACCAAGCTAAGTCTCTAGTAAATAAGATTTTCTTGAGGAAGAAGTTGTTTTCCTTGAGAATGGAAGAAGGTGGAAAAATATCTGAGCATCTGGAAACATTCAATATGTTGGTGACTCAGTTGAGCTCGGTTGGGGGTTAAAATGGATGAAGAAGAAAGGTGTCAAATGTTGTTGGTTTTGCTGACAGACTCATGGGATAGCCTAGTCATGGCCATTGGGAGCACTTCAGTCTCTCTGAAGATGGAGGATGTTGTTGGTTCTCTACTCTCCGAAGAGATGAGAAGGAAGGTCTCTCTGAATGCCAAAGAGGCTTTGAGTGTTCTAGGAATAACAAAAGAATGAGGCAAAGATGAGAAGAAGTGTGGCCATTCCAAGAATAAGGGGAGATCAAAATCCCCTGGTAAGTCCAAGGTGATATGCTAGAACTGTGGCAAATCTGGACACTTCTGAAGGGAATGCAAAGAAGAAAAGAAAAAGAAAAAGAAGAAGCATGATTCTAATTCTGAGTTTGAAAAAGAAGATGGAGATGCCTTTATTGCAGCTTTGGCCACTCGTGCAAGTGATAATGCATGGTTGATAGACTCAGGGGCATCTTTCCACATGACTCCTAACAAAAATTGGTTTAGTAAGTATGAAAACTATGATGATGGTAAGGTGTATTTGGGTGATAATTCTTTCCTTGAAATTGTTGGTCATGGTAGTATTCAGGTGAAATTTTCTGATGGTAGAATTAGAAGATTTGATGGTGTCTTGCATATCCCAGGACTAGTAAGAAATTTATTATCTGTTAGCAAGCTAATAGATGCGGGGGTGTGCATGTATAGTTTTCTAAAGCAAGTGTGAAAATGGTGAGAGGTGCTATGGTGATAGCAAGAAGAAGTAGATTGGGTATATTGTACCAAATTGATGCATGCACGGTTGAGTGCAATAGCACTTCGGATAAAACCAAGCCAGTAACTACTTCGCTGAAAAAGGAGAGGGTTTCCTCCTCTACGGATGGTCGTGGCTTCTCGGTACCCAAGGGTGCTCTGTCTACCAAATCAAAATTACCTGCAGAGAAGACCATGTTATGGCACCAAAGGCTTGGCCACATTAGAGAGAAGGTTTTAAAAGCCCTGAAAAATAAGAACCTCATTGAGGGGTTGAATGATTGCAATCTGGAGTTTGATTTCTGTGAGCATTGTATTTATGGCAAACAAAACCGCGTTCAGTTTTACTCATCTACTCATAAGTCTTCATGTATCTTGGATCTAATCCATTCGGATGTATTTGGTCCTGTTAAGGTTGCTTCTATTGCTAAATCAGTTTATTATGTTACTTTCATTGATGATTTTAGTAGGAGAACATGGGTATATTTTTTTAAAGAGTAAATCTAAAGTTTTTTAGTCGTTTCAAGGAATTTAAGGCTATGGTTGAAACTCAAACTGGGAAGAAAATTAAGTGTTTGAGACTTGATAATGGCGGCGAGTACTATTCTACAGACTTTGAAAATTTTTGTACAGATTGCAGGATTAAAAGACAAAATACAACTTCGTATTCTCCAGAGCAGCATGGAGTTGCAGAAAGAATGAATAGAACATTGATGGAGAAGGCTAGGAGCATGCTTATTGGAGCTGGTCTAGAAAAGAGGTTTTGGGCTGAAGCTGTTACCACTGCTTGCTATTTTGATAACTGGATCTCCTACATCAGCGCTTGTTGATAAAATGCCAATGAAGGCGTGGTCGGGGAAAAAGCCTTCAATTAGACATATGAGAGTTTTTGGCTGTGAGGCATATGCACATGTGCCTAAGGAGAAGAGAACAAAGTTGGATTCTAAGGCTGTCAAATGTATCTTCATCAGATATGGCTATGGTGTGAAAGAATACAAGCTTTGGGATCCTGTTGCACAAAAGGTAATATACTCTAGAAGTGTTATTTTTAGAGAGATTAAATCTTTCCCTGTTAATTTTCAGCCAGAACAACATAAAGAAAATGAACAAAAAAAAGATGTGGTTCAACTTCCTTCTACACCTAAGAAAGTTGAATCGAGACCCCAAAATAGACAAGAAGTTGAGGAGAGCTCACCAAGCTCTGAATATTTAGAAGAGGAAGAAGAAGAGGAAGAAGTGGAAGAATCTCCACCTCAGCTTGTTCAAAATTCTACAAGGCAAAGGCAACCACCTGAAAGGTATGGGTATTTCTCCTAATGATTGGAAGTGTATATTTGCTTTGACTACTAACATTGATGAACCAAGATCTGTACAAGAGGCTTTGGGTATGAATGATGCAAAGTCCTGGAAAATAGCCATGGATGAAGAGATGGCAGCCCTTAAAAAGAATGATACATGGGACCTTGTACCATTTCCTGAAGGTCAGAAACCTGTTGGATGTAAATGGGTGTTTAACAAAAAGATTGGTTCAGATGGAAATGTTGAAAAGTATAAAGCACGGTTGGTTGCGAAGGGTTACTCTCAAGTTGAGGGTATTGATTATGGTGAGATATTCCCTCTTGTTGCTAAAATGACATCCATTCAGTTTTTATTATCTATTGCAACAGCTTATGACCTAGAGGTTGAACAAATGGATATGAAAACTGCTTTCCTTCATGGTGATTTGGAGGAAGAAATCTATATGACATAGCCATAGCACTATATGGTGAAAGGTAAAAGCAATATGGTTTGTAAGTTAAAGAAATCCCTGTATGGCCTTAAACAAAGTCCTAGGATGTGGTACCAGAAGTTTGATTCATATGTGTTGAGTTTGGGGTTTGTGCGGTCTAAATATGATCACTGTGTATATTTTAAATCTGATGGTGATTGTTTCCTAGTAATTACTTTATATGTTGATGACATGTTGTTTATTAGGAAAGGAAAAGGTTTGATTGTAGAATTGAAATCTCAGCTCTATGCGAAATTTGAAATGAAAGATCTTGGTGCAGTAAAACACATACTTGGGATGGAGATTAGAAGAGATCATGAGAACAGAAAGCTATGGCTTGGCTAGAGTAAGTATGTTTATTCTGTTTTGCAAAGGTTCAACATGTAGGATTATTTTGTGTTCCTGTTACTTTGGGAACGAAGCTCTCCATTTCACAATTTCCATCATCCCCATCGGAGATAGAAGAAATGAGCAGAGTGCCTTACCAAAGTGCAGTTGGAAGCTTAATGTATGCTATGGTCTGTATAAGACCAGACATTGCCCAAGCAATGGGAGTTATTTCTCGTTTTATGTCTAATCCTGGAAGAGTGCATTGGGATGTAGTTAAGAGGGTCTTCAGATATTTGCGGGGTACATCAGAGTACTCTATATGTTTTCATGGAAGAGGAGATCAACATTCCCTATGTATTCATGGTTTTTTGGAATCAGATTGGGCCGGTGATGTCGATAGCAGAACATCCACCAGTGCATATGTGTTTACTCTTAATGGTGGTGCAATTAGTTGGATGAGCAGGCGACATGCTGTGGTCACTTTGTCCACTACTGAGGCAGAGTACATGGTAGCTACTCATGCTTGTAAAGAAGCCATTTGGCTGAAGTGTTTGTGTTCAGATATTGGATTAAAACAGGGTGTAGTTACAATATACTGTGACAGTTAGAGTGCAATCTGCCTTGCGAAGAACCCAACTTTTCATGCCAGGACCAAACACATTGATGTTTAGTATCACTTCGTGAGAGATATGGTAAAGGATGGAAGGGTGAAGATGGAAAAGGTAGAGACAGTTGCAAATGTTGCAGATGCATTAACTAAGCCCATGAGCACAACAAAATTTAGGTGGTGTTCCAAGTCTATGGGCCTCTCGGCCCCTAGAAGTTGATCCATGATGGTATCTTTCCCTTGGCCCTTGCAAGGTATTCGAAAAGTGGGAGATTGTTGGAAATGAGGTGTCTCAACCTTGTTTGGTCTATTCATTTAAGATTTTCCTACAACCGTTTCACATTGTCTAGGCTCTAAAAATAGAAATAGGAGTTGTCAAAAGATTCCCATATGATAGTGTATCATGGAAGGACTATTTTTAGAGATATTATGACATCTATAAGGGTCAAAAATAGGGGAGAATATTGTGGATGTGGGAGCAAAATTTTAGACCGAAATCTTGCTCTTTAATGCTATCCACCTCTTGAGAGGTTTGGCACACACAGTTTTGTAAACCATAGATGGTTTCCTGTATAACCGGAGGTATATAAATTGAAGGCTTGGAGAAGCAATTGGGGTAGTGAGTTTTAATCCTCCTAGAATTGTTTCTGGTGATACTCCTGTAAGAAAATTTCTCTTCAAGTGTATGTAATCTTGTTATTAGATTTGAAATACATTGAGTGGGCTTTTGGAGTGTGGGGATTTTTATCCGAAAGGATTTTCCCCAAGTATATCTGGTGTTTGTGTTTTGTTATGAATATGTTGCTATATTTCTGTAACTATTTTACTATGTTGAAAGTTTTGCATAATATCTCTTCTCAAAGATTAGCGTAAGAAGTTGTTCCGCTACTCTTAATTTCCTATCATGTTCATCTTGTTTTTTTAAAACTATTTCTTTCTGACTTTATTTTTCCTTTAGGTCATTATCATTAACAATAGAGTTTCTTCCAATAACAAGAATCAAAAAATAAATCATGATCTTTTTGTTTCACCAATTGCCTTTATATTGCACAGAAATAGGACTTGAGTGGCCGTGTACAGATAAACTCTGGTATTTTATAGAACCAAAATTTACATCTGGAAAGGTATGGGCCATTTGCTGGAAAAACAGTTCTTGTAATCTCCTTGCACCTACTTGCAACTGTATTTGCAAAATGTTAACAGAAAAAATATGAATCCTGGTTAAAATCAAAACACTACAGACATATCATTAAAGCAAAATTATGATACCTCTGCAGAATTGCTATAATACCAAATAGCATTTTCAAGCATTAATTGCACATCTGCTGTAAAGTCTAAAACATTGGCATACTCATAGTGATCAATCCATTGCATAATTTTTTGAACAAATATAGGATTGGAGATAACCCTGGAGTATCCTGGAAACTTGTCCCACTTATGAAGCTCCACTAAGCCAACTGCTCTTTGCCTCATATCCATCATCATTGAACTCAATAGTTTGCTGAAAAAATTCTTACACTGCAGATGACAAGGCCATTTTGTAATTTCTAGAAAAAGACATAATGATTACTAATTATTGTAAGCAGGGAAAGAAACACACGTATAGATCAAACTGCTCAAGAATGTTTGCTGCTCTTTCTCTCTCCAACTTTCTCCCTTTCGGTGTACACATCGCCCTACTTGCATGTGATTGCTATTTTCTATCCATTTGAATTTTAAGATTTAATTTAATTTATACATGATTATGTCGAAAGGTGTGTTCCAAAGGGAGTTGGAGTGCTTAATTTTGACATGCACCAGACCAATCAATGGCTCATCCAGTTACATACATCAACGTTCATTGAAGAAGATTATTAATCTTCGATATATTTGATACAGACATCCACATTAACCGTCACTTATTAACACCTATTTTTGCTACATTTTCATTGGTTGGTATGTTGGTAAAATAAATTATCTCCACCAGTTAATGTTGTGACATCACTGGTACAAAAAACATGGATTTCCTCATGAGACAGTCACATTGTTCCATTGTATGCAACAAACAAGACTCCAGCCTGATCAATTTACATTTGCCAACGCACTCTCTGTCCTGCACCAAAATATGAGCTCTAGAATAAGGTATGGACATTCATGCATACTCTTGACCTGTGCCAAAATATGAGCTCAGAACAGGGTATAGACATCCATCAAAGCATAAAAGATAGAGGGATTTTGTCATATGTTGTAGTTGTAAATGCTCTACTAGACATGTATGCAAAATGTGGAACCTTACACAAGGCATGTGAACTGTTTGACATAATGCTTAAAAAAATGTGGTTTCATGGAAAACATTGACAACATGTTATGCACAAAATGGGTTCGTTGAAAAGGCCTTAGAAACTTTCATGCAAATGCAATTGGCAGATGTAAATCCAAATTCCACAACCTATGTCAGCATCCTCCAATTCTATGCTAAAATAGGATCTTTGGAACAGGGTATGGACATCAATCAAAGTATAAAGGATTTGAGGAATCCATGACTATTGAAGATCACCAAGGCTATGGTGTCTTTGATTGTAATTTGGTCCATAATAGGTGTTTTTCCCTTGGAAATGAGGTCTATGAAATAAACTATAAATTCCACACAAGTTTTGGCCACAAAAATGATGATGGAATTTACCAAATAGGCTACATGCACAAAATGGATTTGTTGAAAAGGATTTCGAAACTTTCAAGCAAATGCAATTAGTAAGTGTAAATCTAAATTCCATAACCTTTTCTTGTGTTCTATGTGCATGTAGCCATGTAAGTTTATTGCATGAGAGTTGTAAATCACATGAGAAACCCTTATTGCATTGCACCTGCAATTGATCATTATGTGTGCATGGGTTGTTAACTAGCTTTAGGACACCCTAAACATTATTATTAAGATTCCAGTTAAACCTGTGGTGGTTATGTAGAAGTGTTTTCTTGGTCCCTCTAGATCACATATGAATATAGGCTTTGGAGTATTTACAGCCACAATAAATTTTGATTTGGATCCTAAAAATGATGTAACTTAATTTTTTCTCTCAAACATCTATGGGTAAGTGGGAAGGTGAGTTGAGGTTCAAATGATATAGAGATTGATGAAAGATAGAGGAATTAAAAAGATCCCTAGATGTTGTTGGATTGAAGGCCAAGATACAAATCATATATCACAGATCACATCTACAAACAAAGGAGATCTATGCAAAGTTGGGGAAATTGATTTGGGAGATGAAGGCAACATGTTATTTTACATATTAAATACATTTACTTAATGATGTGTAAGAGGAAAAATAATTTTTTCTTTGGTGCTATTATGAAAATTTAGAAACTACATTTGGTTGGTTAAACACACCCCATGGAACAACTGTTACAGTTTCTAAGAACCTTTGGGTATGTGCTCATTGCCACACTACAACAAAAATTATCTCCAAGGTTTTTTTCAAGAGAAACCGTTGTGAGAAATGGGAACCATTTCCTTCATTTTCAACAAGGATAATGTTTTTGTGAAGATTATTCGTGATGCTAAATGAAACAATCTAAAAAAATAGGCTTGCACTATAATAATGTGTCATGTGCTTGATTATTCTATATTTCTAGAAAGGTTTTTTTGTTTAGTTTTTGAGTATTTGGCAACCTAGACCACACATAGAAAGCAATGCAAATTGTTGCTTACATACACTATTGGGGTATCTGCCAAAAACCTGTTTTATGATTTCATGGATGTTACACTAAATTGTTTTTACGAAACCTACATATGTATGAAATGAAAAGATGGAGGAGGAGGTAACAAAAGTGTTGAAAAAAAGGTGAGGAACACTTCAAATGAATGGAAAGATGCTTGACTAGATAGGATAGGTCAAGGTAACCATTTGATATTTAATTACACATTCAACAAATTCGACTTGTAATTACGTTGATGGGCATAATTTACTACCAAGAATTCCCTTGAAACTGCATGTATTGATGATGTTTCTTGCACATGGCAGTGGAATACTATTGCATTTTTCTCTTCCATTATTACTATTTTTATACATTTCTTATAAAACAAACTAGAAGATTCAGTTGATTGAAATTTTTTACTTTCATTGTTTTTGGTCAGAATTTATCCATACAGTGAAATGTGACTAGTGTTCAAGTCTAGTAGCCCTATAACATAGCTAGAGAGATACCAGATTTGTCATAGTTAGATGTGTTTTTTGGTGGCATTTTATTGTGCTCATTACAAACCTTAGCATATTTCATATTCACAGTAAGGGGAAAGTAGGCTTTATATAGGAGATGTTGAAGCTCCTATTTCCATTTGGTCAAACCCATAAAATAATTTCTTGTTTCCTTTACTACAAAGGTTTTGAGATACCGTGACATCAGATTAACAACCTTTGACAACATAATTTGTAGTAGTTTCTTTTCCCAACCTCATCCCATGAAATTCATAAGTAATATTGTCTTTCTTAGTTGATTCTACATGGACAATAAGCAAATAGGGATTTGTCAAAGACTACCTCTTGTTTGTATGTTGACTGGTCGAAGTGTCGTTTTGTCCTCTATATTATCCTGAAGTGGAAATGCTCTGTGAATTAGGAATTCTCTATGAAGTAGAAATTCATTTCATCTATGTTTTCAGCTATTGCAACAAATGGGTTATACAAGTATTTCACTTATAATCTAATTTGCAAGTCTAATTTGTCGGGATAATATCTACCAACTTTGAAGTTACTTAGTTGCCCTTCTTGCACTACATTTAAAACAATACTTTTTCCTATAAAGAATTTATATATGTTAATTGAGGGTCTCTTCATGTCTCTTTTAGGCTGTGAATGTCACACAAATTATGCATTTCTTTAAAAACACGGATTCCTTCTTGCAATGACCTCAACTTAAACCGTCCCTACCATACCCATCATAAATATGGCCGCGTCAAAACAAAAGAAAAAAAAATATTATAGTTAAAATTAGTCACTTTTATAAATCAGAAGGCACATGGAGCATTGACTTGGGTCTGAAGTTTGATTATGTATAGATTCAAACTTAAACCCAAGTCAAAATTTCAATCTTTTTCGGTCTCTATCGATGGCATTAAACATATTTCTTTTGAAATATCAACCTTGAAAACTTTCTCTTTGAAGTTCAACTTGAGACATGGATTAATGTCATGTTTTGCAACAAAACATGTGACTACTTATTTTTCTTTCTATAAAATTCATTACTAGATGTTGCAATATGGTATTACCATAGAAATATTTTAAGTTACTTTCTATAAAATAAAGTATATCTAAGTTTTCGCAAATATTGTTTTGTTTAGGATCTAAGATGTTTTGTTTAATTTGGAATTTGTCTTAGGTATGGCATATAAGAAGTTCCATAGGTAAGTTTACCTCAAAGGATGATATAATATATTCATGAGATAAACTCGCTAAGGAATTTATTATATGGTCAAACATAAGGTTTATCATTTTTTAAGTTGTGATTCAACCAATTACATTCGATGTAGATTTCAAATTTATAACAACATTGTTGGAAGATAAATTGTTGTAAAATGATTTCTTATATTATTGTATTTCTTATGCAGCCATTTCTGTAATGTCAATGTCCCTTGCTATTTGGGAGCAACTCTCTATTAGTCCCCAAAAGTGTCCCTCCATTTTCATGTTCCCTACTCTAGGTGACTTGAGTAGCCTTAAAAGATGAATTATTTTACAAAATGCCTAAAAGATATTGCAGATTTAATCACAATTCTGTAGAGCCCAAATCCTTCGTAGCCATATATTCAAAATATGGAAGATTAAATGGCTAAACAAAGTGCCAAATTTGGAGTTTTGGAATGGACGTGGAGATCCACCACAAAATATTCAACTATGGTTTTTAGTTAGATGTTATAGTTAAAAATGATCTAATAGACATCTATGCAAAATGTGGACAATTCCAAAAGACTTGCAATTTGTTTGACAATGCATAATGCATATCCATTCTCAAGGACAATAATACTTGTAGGACATGTACAATGTATGGTTATAGTAAGCATGCCTTCAAACTCTTTGATTTAATTAGTCACTATGGATTCAATTCTTAACAATGTAAGCTATTTTTTGTGTTTTATTTCCATGCAACTAATAAGTCCTAATGGGTGAGGGTTGTAAGTACTTCAATATTATGAATGATTCTCTCTGCATTATGGTTGCAATTGATCATTAGGTTTGTATGGTTGATCTTCTTTGCCATGGTAACTATATTATTTTACAATTTTTTTATTAAATATTTAATCTATTTGGTTGGGAATGTAAAAAGAAAAGCACTTAAAACTTGACATTCACATGGATATGGTTGTACTAGGTGAAGGAAGATAACACTTTGTAGTCCAAGAGCCAATTATTTTGTTATATCTCAATAAATGAGCTAAATGTGGTTGAGGATTACACTTTGGAACTACCTAGTCAAAGCTATTAGTCACTCCTCATTCCCTTGGAATGACATTTAGGAAATAAATGGCTTCCACATAGCTACAATCTAAGCCTATAAACCTTGAGAAATAATTGTCCTTCTTGCATTTATAACCAAGGGGCATGAATTATGAGGCACAACCTCTATGAAGAACCTCTCATTACATACTCCTAATTCAACTCGATGAGCTCCCTGTGCTAGCACACTTGCGGTCCATGGAGAAAAAAAAGGTTTGCATCAAGGTGTGGACATCCATTTCACCCTAATCATCTCAACATTGCCAACATACTTATGGGCCGTAGAAAAATAAGAGCTTTGCAACAACATATGGACATCCACTACGGTGTAATGGGTACTTGTTTCTTTCTTGGAAGTTACTACAATATTCTCTTCGTCGGATAATTCCGTGTGATACTCTTAGTTAATAGCTATACCCGGTGATTATTGTATTTCAAAATATTATTTTAAAGCTTTTCACGTTGCTGTTACAATAATGAAGTTGGCACTTCTACATTCCCAATGTGATGTGATGGCTGGTGCATTGCCTACGGATGAATAAATCCCCCCATGTATATTGTCTAGAGTTTGCCATGTGCATTTTTTAATTAAATCAAGTCAAGTTTGTTGAATACGTATGATAATTAAAAAACAGAGTGGAGACGGTACTAATTTACATATAAGTGGCGCGATAGTGGTCATTATTGTGCAAAAATAATGGATGTCATATTATTAAGAAAAATTTATTGTAAATCTAAAAAAGCATATGTAAACACAACATAAACATAACCATTTAAAAAACCTTGAAAGTTTCTTAGAATCCACAGAGCTGAACAGACAAAATATTGCTATTACACGGAATAATATATTCCACTTTACAAAACCTGAAACATAAGACATAAGAGTTATGGGTCCAACCCACAAGATAACCCATGTAAGTTTATAATGCACCTTCTAAAGCCAAACCCATAAACATAGACTTTATATGGGTCCAGCCCTAAATCACCCATAGAAGTTAAAGTTCAGTTTCTAATGCCAAAACTCTAAAACATAGATGTATGTGTTCAAACCTAATGGAACTGAGACTAACAATGCAAATAAACATGTAGCCATGAGTACCTCGCCCGGGCCTCATGTAAACAATCGGTGCGTTAATGTTGAATGGCATTGAACTTGCCAAATTAAACACTCAAAAATACCAAAAAAGTGCTAAACACCACTATGTTAATCCCAGTCTAACTCCAAACACTGGTCAGCTTTTTAAGCTCTTCCCTTCACTGGGACTTATTACACAAATAATCTTCTTAACAATTAGCAGGGCCTTTCAAGTTGCATTTTGCAGGAAGAGCCCTTGCCAAATTTGGATCAACACCCAGCATTCTGAGAAGAGTGGGATTATCACGCCCAAACTCACATAAGCATGTAAGGTTGGCAGTGCTAAGGGCACTGCAACAATCTTTTACAGGCTGTACTGGTGGCTGGGTCACTGCAGGCTTGCATGGCTTCATTTTATCCATATCCATGTTACATACCATGAAAGCACTCCTTACCATCACCGAAACACCAGCAAGTAATAAAAATATCATGACTACAGCCACCTGAACTCCTTTCATACTTCTCAAAAACATTGTATCTAGTTTTTTTCCCCCAGATCAGGTATGTATTGTGTGAGAATGGAGGTGTCTAAGTTTATATAAGAGAATGGGTATTGAAGGGAATCCATGAACAGAACCTCCGCCTGTGAATCTCCATTGGCATTTTGTGGCCCGTGATTTTACCACCTTTGGAAGTGGAGAGCAATTGATTTGGTTTATTCTTGTCAAATAAAAAGACAGTTCGTTGTAATCATGTAATATCTTTAACAGTTTTACAGCTGTATTATTAATCCAAAAGTTGGGATGGAACTATTTTATGGCACTTGAAGAGTTCACGGGTCTCAAAGGCCATCAAACGTTTATGTCACATAAAGTAGATTACTGTAAATTAATCCATATTTATATGGAAATATGATATGTAAGTTTAACCAAAAGTTCTATTAATTGCAAAGCATGACTCATAATTATGAGTAAAACAAATTCAAGTGGTTGTGAAACTGTAAATTCAGTTTACGTTTTACTACCATAAGAGATAGGGAGTGTGTAATGAATTTGAATGTTGTTATATGTACTTTTCATAAGTTATCTATCATAGCTAACCTTCTTTCTTTGTACGTATACTTTATGTTAAGGGGTCAAATTCAAGGGAGCAAGAACACGATAGATATGCCTATCATAGTTTTTCAATTCATCTACGTGGCTGCTAAAGAAAGAAGAATCAATATATTTTGCTCCTGTGTAGATATGGAAAATGATTTTGCATTGGGGTCAAATTCAAAGGAGCAAGAACACCAAGACAACTATGGCCATCATGGTTTTTCAATCCATATACATTGGCTGCTAAAGAAGGAAGAATCAATATATTTGGCTCAAGTGTAGGCAAGGAAGGTGGTTTTGCATTAATGAATGTACTACACATTCTAAGCCGTGCCTAAATCAGATTTAACTACGGAGATTTAAGGTCTATTTAAAATAGAGGAAAATATAAAATAATGGCGAATTAGGATTTGAATGATAGTATAGTAAATGACATGAATCGAAGGTAATATTCGATTATAGGTGGCAATAGATAAGTCTAGAAATTAATCTCAAAAGATAAGAATAAAAAAGACATTGACAAATTTCAAAGTGGGTACGAAAGTGGTTGGCCACTTCCAAAATGGGTATGAAAATCTTCAATGGAAAATGTAAAAATTAGTCTGTGAATGCAATCACTTTGCTTTTGTTGTCAAAAATCTTGCCCACTTTCTCTAGTTCTATTGTGAATCACTAAAGATATGCTTTTCTTGTTTAAAAACTTAATTTGGTCTCAACACCTTGTAAGACTCATAAAAAAGAGGTACGTTAATGGGGGCCTCCCACACATGAACAACACAGTGAAATACAGGATAATTTTTTTTTGACTTGCTTGACACATAACATGACGCAACATGTCGTCACCAAGTATACAACTAACACTGTGAACAACTTGATACAAGGATGGCCATAAAGGCAGCATGGAAACGTTCACACAAATCAAGGACAATTTACTTTTCTTTTTGACAAGACAACATAGAAGTCCATTCACAGAACACACTTACAGTTAGGGCCAACCACAAAGAGTTATTCTTGAGGGTTATTTATTTTAATAAGATATCTTGCAATTCTTAGCTTACGTTTTCCAAGGAGGCTCAAGATATGATCCGTATAATTCAACTTGCCAAGCCAAGATTATTCCTTTGACATTGAGTAATTATCTTTAAATCTTCTCTATTATGACATTTATTTACTTAATTCGTTTATCAAGAAAAAGGAGTATTTAAATTCCACAAGGCCATCTGCTCACCACTAACGCTACTAAGATTCGTTCTTGCTCACAAGACAACATGGTTTTAAGTTCAACACACTTAAGAGAAGAGATACAAGGTGCCTTGAAAAAGGGTTAGAGGGAGAAGGTCGAGATGAAACATTTTTAGGACCTCATTAGTTATTGCCAGTATTAAATTGAAGCTAGGGCTCTTAACCAGAATTAACAACAACTTTACTTAGGCTTCGCTAAAAGTATTAACAAGGAGTAAAAGAATTTACTTTCCAAATGGCTGAGAGATAGATTGTGTGATTTCAAAATTGTTTTCTCCTGTTTATTAAATCTTATTATCTTCCAGAACTAACCATAGATTTCCTTTAAGTTCGTTTAAGAATTCCACCATGAAAGGGATAGTGTTCATTAGTGTAGCTAGGGGTATCAAGTTATATAATGTTACTTGCAATGATAGTCCTGCCCTTGATTACTTAAAGAATTTCTTGCTCTCAAGTTGGTGACCCCTACGTTACTTTATTTGAATACAACTTTTAATTTAACTTCCTGAAGTATTAAACAATCCCATGTTAGTTTACTTATGACACTTTATTACTAAGTCATGGCAAGGTTTACTCAGAATTTATTCTCAAGGCAAAGTTGAAGCAACACTCATTTACGAGAACAAAACAAGATTACATCATTTCTTAAAATACTGATACTCCACAAGTCACTCAACCACAATAACAAAATTTTCTTATAATTTCAATGATGGCACACAATACAAGGTTTCCAAAGTTCAGATGACAAGTCCACAATACATTATACTAAGACATTAATCCTCTTCTAAACTTTCCACTGGACGTTAACAAAAGTTGATCAACATAAAAAGGTTTCGAGCAAAGGATCTTCTCAACTGAGGTTGATGACAAAAGTCTACAAATCTATCCCTCATCTACACGCAAGATCCATCTGCAACAAATTTTCTACAAGAGTCAGTTCACGAGAACTGAGCAAGATAAGGCTACACAAAACCACCATAACTATTATCTAACAATATCATGAAAAGAAGCACTTTATTACAAGAATTGGGTCAAACCTCTAAACACTATGAGCACATCAAGTTATAATAAAGTCTATAACATGTCAATCAAAGAAGGAGAAGACCTTGTACTTCAGTTAGGAGCAAATGCAACGAAAGTAACAATCATATGAGAATGGCCCTTGGCCCTATAAGGAGAAAACAAACAATCTAGCAAAAACAGAATCCCCATCAAGTAAGTGATTAAACAATAATTACAAGATTGAGATTTGATACATATACCAGTCATCTAGAAATTTATCAAAGGTACCAAACGCATAGGCTAAAATAATATTTTTCCAAAAGAACAAGAGTTGATCGGCCCAAGAAGGGGGAAACACGGGTTTCAAAAATTAACACAAAAGCCATGCATAAATGAGTTTCAAACCGGAAATCAATTAGAGTATACACACAACATAAGTTTCGAAGCGAAGGCAAAGTATACTAGTTTTGACCATTAACTACAAGGAGATTTACCAATCATCCAGGAAGGGTCAAAGTCTTACAGGCTAGTAGCAAACACGCGAGAGAAGAAGGGGGTTCCGTCCAACAAGAGTATACAATAATGTCATCAACAAATTTTTATAACACTAAAGGATTTGCAAACCTCCACTACAATACTAATGTTTGGTTAATTTAAAATAAATTGCCCACATCCCAAAACAACCATATTTTACGGCAACCCTGGGTAACACAGTCAACCGTCGCACAAAGATACAAACATAACTTCTAAGTGACATTATCAAAACAAAACCTTCCGCTATGAATCCATAAGACTATCAAATGAAAGCTGAGTTTTTTCCCGAAGGTTAATCACATTTAAGGAAATTTCCATCACAAACTATTACGGTAATTACGTGCATAAAAACCGACCAATATTAATTAATAGCGTTAACATTACAAGGGAGAAAATAATGCAAGTTAGGAAAAATAGAAGAGCGCCATCAGCAATAATTCTGAGAGGGGGATTAGACCAACTATTCTAGTGTCAACGAGGTACAGGATTCGCACAATGAAACCTCCAGCTTAGTTGATCCGAAAAGCTAGTTATGGTTCAAGTTGATAGGGATGGTCAAGGTACTTCCTGAGGATGGCCTTAAAAGCCTAGAAACAAGATGAAAGATAGTATAAGAGTCTAAACACGTGAGACGGAAAAACACGTTGCACACGAACCCTTTTATTCTACCAGTTTTAATACCAAACTCTAAGCTGGCTAGCCCACGCATTGCTCACACAATCCTACAACCTTTCTTTCTCGATGCCAAAAGGTTATCAAAGGGACTTGCGAAGGAGCTAACAAAAAACGTCAAGGACAACTTGGGTGCTAGGAAGGGGGTTTCATAGTTATTGTAAACTTACTTCCATGATATCGAAAATACTAGCTTGATCAACATAATAACTTGCAACTCAATCGCAGAGAAGAATTAATACATAAACAAACAGACGAAGGTCTATCATTCGAGTAAGAGAAACATAACATTCAAAGGAGAGGGCACACGCATCCTTTCGACCCACATACTGTCAACGATAAAAGCTAAAACAAGAAGACACAAGCAGAAAGGGAAATCTCCCATCATGACATCCAACTGACAAATCAATGCAAGGAAAAGTGGTTCGATTTCACAATATTTTTAAATAAAATAACAGTAGAAAAGTGTAGAAATATCTTGCCTGTTTCTCCAGCTTCAACAGGTCGTACAGACTCCACACGGGCCAGCATAAAAACAATAGCATGAGACAAGGATGTGAGTACTGCTGCTGGCGATGTCAATGGGCCAAATGTGATAACTGGATAGACAGATGGGGCAGAAAATTTAACAGTTGAGTCCTTTCGCAAATCCACCTCACACCGCCTCGTAGTGTCAGCTAGAATCCCATAAGCTTCCCCATTTGGAAAAACAGCCAACACCCATGGGTGGGACTGATATAGAGATGTCGTACTATCACCATAACCCCAAGCATCAGTGTTCCACGTAAAGACACGCTTGCCTGTTCACTCGAGGGAACCACTACCTTCTCCAGTGCCATATAAAGAAGAGCCATGAGGGAGCTCAATGGTGACAACTTGTTGGCCATGCACGCACTCACAAGATGGAATATAATCTGGCACCCCCGACATCCAATCTTAGGTTGGTAGAATAGATGAACATACTTCAGCTTGTAATAGAGGAGATATGTTGTACATAATGTCACTTGGGCTGCATATGTCTCAAAATATTTCGCTATTGACTTTACTAATAATTATTTTCATATTATTGTCAACCGCAAAGAAAGACAACTGAATCACCAAACAATTGCATTGATGCTGCTGGTAGACATACTTCAACGATCTACCATTACTTTTGAGGACTGACTGTTCAGCCAAAGCTTTACTATGCCCATAGGGGTCAACATGATCCTCCAGAGAAAATATCGCAATGCTTCATTGCCATTAACAATCTCCTTTCCCGCATACACAACATTATATGTGCTTGTATATATAAGTCTCCTCACACCATACTTAACGCAGGCATCCAATACAAGGCAAGTCCCATGATTTGAAGCTCAGACACAAGACATAATGATTACATCACGCTCCTGGCTCTGAAAGGCATCAACCGTAGTGATATATAAACCTTTTCCTTCATCAGATTTGAGGACAGCATCAAACTCTCGGTGCAAACATTTCAGCTGTAGCTTGAAAGTGTGATAATTCCAACAGAGATGTCTCCAGCATAGATCAAGGGCACAAAATCAGACCCCAACGCCTTTCTACTGTACAAAGACACTCCCCTGAAGATTTTCCATTACCCAAAAATAATGTTTGTAGGGAAATCCCTGTCTAAAGTCCTCGCCCCAACTGTTGTCACCCATGGTGACAGATTGGTGACAGACAGCTCCCCCGGACCTTTGCTGCCTGCAGAAGTAGACACAAACACACCCCTCTCCAGCCCCAAAGGCACCCATTGCAATACTATCTAGATAATATGGCACAGCACCCCCGCCCACAGAAAGAGAAAGCACATCCACACCATCTTCAACAGCAGTATCAAACGCAGGAAGTATGCCAAAATCATAGCAACCAGACATCCAACATACCTTATATGTTGCAAACCGAGCTTTGGGCGCCATTCCTTTCACTGCGCAACTCTGATATGAAACAGATCCGCCTCTATGAGATCCTCTCCCATGGGTTACATCGTAGAACAAGCAAGGTCTCAGTAGAGAATCTTTGTAAATAAATTTCATCAAGTCTGCTGGAAGCACTCTCACTGTCACACAGTCGATTTGGAGATACAAACTCAGTGTATGTTCTGGATCTGAAAAATATCCTGCTACCTTCATCTCCCAAGACATTTTCTCCAACATTGCATAGATCTCCTGTGCCTGTGGGTGCGATCTGTCACCTACACGAAAGCATGCGCCATTATATTGGCTTCGCCGAGTTGAGCACTTGCTACGGGCCAAGCTTGATAGGCCAACAAAAACGAGCCAAAGTGTGACCGAAGTCACCAGAATCAGACACAAGAAGGAGACAGATCGCATCTACGGGCAGAGTGGAAAAAAAATGACACAGCAAAGCAATTTGTGCTTCGTGAATATTCTGATAAAAAAACAGATCCGCCTGTATGAGATACTCTTCCATGAGTTACAACGTAAAACAAGTAAGAAATCAATAGAGAATCTCTGCAATAAATCTTCTCAGATCTCCTGGTAACTCTCTCACTGTCACTTAATCGATTTTGATAACCATATCTTGAAGGAGAATCCCGAATTGAGGATGTATTGATACTGAACAGATAACAACGTAGTTGGACACCTGCTTGCTACAACTAGCTAGCTCAATAAAGGATCCACGCTTGTACCATGCTTCATCTAACCAAGGTAGCCGCAGCATTGCAGATCCCACCCATACGCATTGCAAATAGAGGATCTGCAAGAGAATGAGATCAAGGTGAAGAACAATCAGCCACCTGCACCCAAGGAAAGGAGCTCCACCGACTCCACGTCAATTCACCCACCCTGCATTGAAGAAGGAAATCAAAAAGATCCTGGTGCAAAAAAAAAACTCAATGTCTCCGCCAGCACAGGTCCTTACAGCCTACAGGTCGGGTGGTTGGGAGGAGGCCAAGGTGGCAGAAATGGAATCCGATGCCCACGGGGCATTACATTCTCCTCCCCTTAAGAAAGCATCGTCCTCGATGCGACATAACACAACGGAAAAGAAATGGTACGCAACCAAGAACAGATAAAGGAGAAAGTACACCCTATGGTTTAAAATTTTAGTTGATTAAAGCACGGCCACAGGGTAGCCTTAGGAACATTTGGTAGAAATTTTAACTTTCAATGTTCTGTGAAGATTGGCAGTTCTTTCTTGTTCATCATTTCATTAGTCTCTTTCCATTAACATTATTCTTAGTTTAATTTCTTTTAAAAATTTCATCATTGAAGAGTTTTGGTTTATTCCTTATTGTGGGTGCCCAACATGAACTGCTAACACAACACCCTATCAGGTTCACAAGACACTACAGATTCACAAGCACACAAGTATATACTTCAAGATTGTATTACACCACAAAAGGTTACTCAAATACGGAATGGAATAGGCACAGTCCACATAACATAGTACTTGTCACACATCAATGACTGACATACCAAAATACTCAAACAAAAGAGTACTACAATCCACCAGACATTTCCTCAATTTGCATCAATGAAAAATTCACATAACACCAAACCATGCTACAGGTACATAGTGTCCACAAGGGAATCAATGACATATCCACAACATCACAACACATATCCATCTGACATGAGTAACACATACATCAAAAGACCACTACCAAACATCACAATAACTCAACATATATCCTGAAACATCAACCATACAACAAACTCTTATGCCTCCCTCAAATCTTATCAAGTCTCTTATGCCTCCCTCAAACTCTTATGCCTCCCTCAAGTCTCTTATGCCTCCCTCAAACTCTTATGCCTCCCTCAAACTCTTATGCCTCCCTCAAGTCTCTTATGCCTCCCTCTCTTAAACTCTTATGCCTCCCTCAAGGAGGCCGGTTGACCCTATGGTCCAAGACACATAGAGTTCGAACACTCCTAACCCAAGTGACATAATAACGCGTGGTTCAACAACCCGCTAGTTATATGTACTCCTTGGGGCGTACCCCCATACAACGAAGCGGGTCCATAGGTCCAACCAATCCATGGTGCATCCTATGACCCTATTCCACACATCACGACAATAGAACCAGCACAACAATCCAATCAAAGTGCCAAGTGGCAAAGTACAAGCCTTGGGCAAGGCGGTAAAAATTCCAAATTTAAAAGAAGACCCAAAATCAAGCAAAATAAATGGCCAAATAGCCATAGTTAGTATCAAAATCCCCATGTTAGTGCCACAAACCAAGGAAATGCCCAAAATTGTAAAGCATGGCAATCAAGAAAAGTTGCTGGTCCTTACAAAATAAAGTAAAAAGCTCAATTTACGAATAAAATCAACTTATAATAATGTCACATTACGATAACTGTGTGGCCTTATCTAGCCACCAAAGGGGTACTCAACGAGTTGCTAGCACTCGGAACATCGAGCCTCAGCTCGCAAAATACATATCAATAATACAACTGTCATCACCTCCATCTGAATCATCCCGCCACCACTTCGACAAGGCTAAACATAGTCATAGTTGCACTTAGGTTGCATACATACAACCACATAGGGAGAGAGGAAAGAATCACATGTTATCTACTAAACCGAGTTTTGGCTCAAGTTATTGACCCATGGTACACCATTCCTCACTCTCAACATACACTTCTACCGATTTCCCTCAGGGTCGGTTAGCGTAAGGTTCACAACATAACATACAACAACATCACTAACATAACGGTGGCACACACATAACTACCATAACGTCTCACGTATGGTATGTATACAGGGTAGATCACAATCATACATTCACTGAGTGTAACACATCACTTTACCACATTCTGCACCCAAAGTGCAATCACCATACGATAGGGTTCATACACTCACCGTATGACCCAAAATCACAACATGAAGCATTACATATTTGCACACAAATCATACATACGATGAACATAGTACATCACAACATAACATCCATTGCTACATAACAAGGTGGTACACACATTTCTTCAAAACATGGTAAAAACATCATGATACAACTCATTTCTTTTAACATCAATCTAGTCATACAACACATTGATACACCCACATATCACAATATGTCACAATGCTCCAACACTATGTCATCCACATTATAATTCTTTTCACACATCACAAACAGTAATTCACACGTGAACTCTTCATAGAATCCACAAGAAGGAGAGAGAATACTCCCATCCCCAACATATCAACATGATCACAAACACGCACAAGGTGACATACACATCACGTGCGTTCACAATATCACAATTACGACAATAATCACATCACGTTTAAAGCACATTACTCTTCCAATATCTACCACCATCATGCAACATCATCATCATCATGCAGTATCATCATGTAACACCACCACCACCATGTAACATCATCATATAACACCAATCCGGCCCATAGGTTCGAGAGCATGAACCTACGCTCTGATACCAAAGTGTAACGACCCAAAAAATCCACACACGAACAACACAGTGAAATACAGGATAATTTTTTTTTTGACTTGCTTGACACATAACATGACGCAACATGTCGTCACCAAGTATACAACTAACACTGTGAACAACTTGATACAAGGATGGCCATAAAGGCAGCACGGAAACGTTCACACAAATCAAGGACAATTTACTTTTCTTTTTGACAAGACAACATAGAAGTCCAATCACAGAACACACTTACAGTTAGGGCCAACCACAAAGAGTTATTCTTGAGGGTTATTTATTTTAATAAGATATCTTGCAATTCTTAGCTTACGTTTTCCAAGGAGGCTCAAGATATGATTCCGTATAATTCAACTTGCCAAGCCAAGATTTATTCCTTTGACATTGAGTAATTATCTTTAAATCTTCTCTATTATGACATTTATTTGCTTAATTCGTTTATCAAGAAAAAGGAGTATTTAAATTCCACAAGGCCATCTGCTCACCACTAACGCTACTAAGATTCGTTCTTGCTCACAAGACAACATGGTTTTAAGTTCAACACACTTAAGAGAAGAGATACAAGGTGCCTTGAAAAAGGGTTAGAGGGAGAAGGTCGAGATGAAACATTTTTAGGACCTCATTAGTTATTGCCAGTATTAAATTGAAGCTAGGGCTCTTAACCAGAATTAACAACAACTTTACTTAGGCTTCGCTAAAAGTATTAACAAGGAGTAAAAGAATTTACTTTCCAAATGGCTGAGAGATAGATTGTGTGGTTTCAAAATTGTTTTCTCCTGTTTATTAAATCTTATTATCTTCCAGAACTAACCATAGATTTCCTTTAAGTTCATTTTAAGAATTCCACCATGAAAGGGATAGTGTTCATTAGTGTAGCTAGGGGTATCAAGTTATATAATGTTACTTGCAATGATAGTCCTGCCCTTGATTACTTAAAGAATTTCTTGCTCTCAAGTTGGTGACCCCTACGTTACTTTATTTGAATACAACTTTTAATTTAACTTCCAGAAGTATTAAACAATCCCATGTTAGTTTACTTATGACACTTTATTACTAAGTCATGGCAAGGTTTAACTCAGAATTTATTCTCAAGGCAAAGTTGAAGCAACACTCATTTACGAGAACAAAACAAGATTACATCATTTCTTAAAATACTGATACTCCACAAGTCACTCAACCACAATAACCAAATTTTCTTATAATTTCAATGATGGCACACAATACAAGGTTTCCAAAGTTCAGATGACAAGTCCACAATACATTATACTAAGACATTAATCCTCTTCTAAACTTTCCACTGGACGTTAACAAAAGTTGATCAACATAAAAAGGTTTCGAGCAAAGGATCTTCTCAACTGAGGTTGATGACAAAAGTCTACAAATCTATCCCTCATCTACACGCAAGATCCATCTGCAACAAATTTTCTACAAGAGTCAGTTCACGAGAACTGAGCAAGATAAGGCTACACAAAACCACCATAACTATTATCTAACAATATCATGAAAAGAAGCACCTTATTACAAGAATTTGGGTCAAACCTCTAAACACTATGAGCACATCAAGTTATAATAAAGTCTATAACATGTCGATCAAAGAAGGAGAAGACCTTGTACTTCAGTTAGGAGCAAATGCAACGAAAGTAACAATCATATGAGAATGGCCCTTGGCCCTATAAGGAGAAAACAAACAATCTAGCAAAAACAGAATCCCCATCAAGTAAGTGATTAAACAATAATTACAAGATTGAGATTTGATACATATACCAGTCATCTAGAAATTTATCAAAGGTACCAAACGCATAGGCTAAAATAATATTTTTCCAAAAGAACAAGAGTTGATCGGCCCAAGAAGGGGGAAACACGGGTTTCAGAAATTAACACAAAAGCCATGTATAAATGAGTTTCAAACCGGAAATCAATTAGAGTATACACACAACATAAGTTTCGAAGCGAAGGCAAAGTATACTAGTTTTGACCATTAACTACAAGGAGATTTACCAATCATCCAGGAAGGGTCAAAGTCTTACAGGCTAGTAGCAAACACGCGAGAGAAGAAGGGGGTTCCGTCCAACAAGAGTATACAATAATGTCATCAACAAATTTTTATAACACTAAAGGTTTGCAAACCTCCACTACAGTACTAATGTTTGGTTAATTTAAAATAAATTGCCCACATCCCAAAACAACCATATTTTACGGCAACCCTGGGTAACACAGTCAACCGTCGCACAAAGATACAAACATAACTTCTAAGTGACATTATCAAAACAAAACCTTCCGCTATGAATCCATAAGACTATCAAATGAAAGCTGAGTTTTTTCCCGAAGGTTAATCACATTTAAGGAAATTTCCATCACAAACTATTACGGTAATTACGTGCATAAAAACCGACCAATATTAATTAATAGCGTTAACATTACAAGGGAGAAAATAATGCAAGTTAGGAAAAATAGAAGAGCGCCATCAGCAATAATTCTGAGAGGGGATTAGACCAACTATTCTAGTGTCAACGAGGTACAGGATTCGCACAATGAAACCTCCAGCTTAGTTGATCCGAAAAGCTAGTTATGGTTCAAGTTGATAGGGATGGTCAAGGCACTTCCTGAGGATGGCCTTAAAAGCCTAGAAACAAGATGAAAGATAGTATAAGAGTCTAAACACGTGAGACGGAAAAAAACACGTTGCACACGAACCCTTTTATTCTACCAGTTTTAATACCACAACTCTAAGCTGGCTAGCCCACGCATTGCTCACACAATCCTACAACCTTTCTTTCTCGATGCCAAAAGGTTATCAAAGGGACTTGCGAAGGAGCTAACAAAAAACGTCAAGGACAACTTGGGTGCTAGGAAGGGGGTTTCATAGTTATTGTAAACTTACTTCCATGATATCGAAAATACTAGCTTGATCAACATAATAACTTGCAACTCAATCGCAGAGAAGAATTAATACATAAACAAACAGACGAAGTTCTATCATTCGAGTAAGAGAAACATAACATTCAAAGGAGAGGGCACATGCATCCTTTCGACCCACATACTGTCAACGATAAAAGCTAAAACAAGAAGACACAAGCAGAAAGGGAAATCTCCCATCATGACATCCAACTGACAAATCAATGCAAGGAAAAGTGGTTCGATTTCACAATATTTTTAAATAAAATAACAGTAGAAAAGTGTAGAAATATCTTGCCTGTTTCTCCAGCTTCCACAGGTCGTACAGACTCCACACGGGCCAGCATAAAAACAATAGCATGAGACAAGGATGTGAGTACTACTGCTGGCGATGTCAATGGGCCAAATGTGATAACTGGATAGACAGATGGGGCAGAAAATTTAACAGTTGAGTCCTTTCGCAAATCCACCTCACACCGCCTCGTAGTGTCAGCTAGAATCCCATAAGCTTCCCCATTTGGAAAAACAGCCAACACCCATGGGTGGGACTGATATAGAGATGTCGTACTATCACCATAACCCCAAGCATCAGTGTTCCACGTAAAGACACGCTTTCCTGTTCGCTCGAGGGAACCACTACCTTCTCCAGTGCCATATAAAGAAGAGCCATGAGGGAGCTCAATGGTGACAACTTGTTGGCCATGCACGCACTCACAAGATGGAATATAATCTGGCACCCCCGACATCCAATCTTAGGTTGGTAGAATAGATGAACATACTTCAGCTTGTAATAGAGGAGATATGTTGTACATAATGTCACTTGGGCTGCATATGTCTCAAAATATTTCGCTATTGACTTTACTAATAATTATTTTCATATTATTGTCAACCGCAAAGAAAGACAACTGAATCACCAAACAATTGCATTGATGCTGCTGGTAGACATACTTCAACGATCTACCATTACTTTTGAGGACTGACTGTTCAGCCAAAGCTTTACTATGCCCATAGGGGTCAACATGATCCTCCAGAGAAAATATCGCAATGCTTCATTGCCATTAACAATCTCCTTTCCCGCATACACAACATTATATGTGCTTGTATATATAAGTCTCCTCACACCATACTTAACGCAGGCATCCAATACAAGGCAAGTTCCATGATTTGAAGCTCAGACACAAGACATAATGATTACATCACGCTCCTGGCTCTGAAAGGCATCAACCGTAGTGATATATAAACCTTTTCCTTCATCAGATCTGAGGACAACATCAAACTCTCGGTGCAAACATTTCAGCTGTAGCTTGAAAGTGTGATAATTCCAACAGAGATGTCTCCAGCATAGATCAAGGGCACAAAATTAGACCCCAACGCCTTTCTACTGTACAAAGACACTCCCCTGAAGATTTTCCATTACCCAAAAATAATGTTTGTAGGGAAATCCCTGTCTAAAGTCCTCGCCCCAACTGTTGTCACCCATGGTGACAGATTGGTGACAGACAGCTCCCCCGGACCTTCGCTGCCTGCAGAAGTAGACACAAACACACCCCTCTCCAGCCCCAAAGGCACCCATTGCAATACTATCTAGATAATATGGCACAGCACCCCCGCCCCAGAAAGAGAAAGCACATCCACACCATCTTCAACAGCAGTATCAAACGCAGGAAGTATGCCAAAATCATAGCAACCAGACATCCAACATACCTTATATGTTGCAAACCGAGCTTTGGGCGCCATTCCTTTCACTGCGCAACTCTGATATGAAACAAATCCGCCTCTATGAGATCCTCTCCCATGGGTTACATCGTAGAACAAGCAAGGTCTCAGTAGGGAATCTTTGTAAATAAATTTCATCAAGTCTGTTGGAAGCACTCTCACTGTCACACAGTTGATTTGGAGATACAAACTTAGTGTATGTTCTGGATCTGAAAAATATCCTGCTACCTTCATCTCCCAAGACATTTTCTCCAACATTGCATAGATCTCCTGTGCCTGTGGGTGCGATCTGTCACCTACACGAAAGCATGTGCCATTATATTGGCTTCGCCGAGTTGAGCACTTGTTACGGGCCAAGCTTGATAGGCCAACAAAAACGAGCCAAAGTGTGACCGAAGTCACCGAAATCGGACACAAGAAGGAGACAGATCGCATCTACGGGCAGAGTGGAAAAAAATGACACAGCAAAGCAATTTGTGCTTCGTGAATATTCTGATTAAAAACAGATCCACCTGTATGAGATACTCTTCCATGATTTACAACGTAAAACAAGCAAGGTCTCAGTAGAGAATCTCTGTAATAAATTTCATCGGGTCTCCTGGTAACACTCTCACTGTCACTTAATCGATTTTGATGAAAATATCTTGAAGGAGAATCCCGAATTTGAGGATGCAGTCGATATAGAACAGATAACAACGAAACAATGCAAGGAACAAGGACAATAGAAATTTGAAGAAGAAAATACGCCTCCAAAAAAATGTATGCAAGGAGACAGAGGATCCACGCAGCGTGTAAAACGTGACAGAAAGCCACAAATCGATGGGGGGAAAAGGTAGAAATACGCAGCAAGGAAAATTGCTTCATACATACAGTGTTTACATGCAAACAGATATTTGCGGATCCTGTAAGAGTTAGAAAGACCATATTCTCTTGTCTTCAATAAATCCAACCATATCAAAGAGCGCTGCACCCAAGGAAAGTGGAGGTAACATGCCTGCTACACTAGCTAACACGTCAATTCAGACTGTGTCCAATGCATTGAAGAAGGAAATCAAAATAAGATCTTGGTGCAGGAAGCCAAAACTCCACCGACTCCCACTATCTCACGCCAAACAGGTAAGAAAAAACGTGACAGCCAGTACAGCCGGCAGGTTGGGGTGGTTGGGAGGAGGCCAAGGTGGCAGAAATGGGATTCGATGCCCTACGGGGCATTACAACAACTACTAAATATGTAATGTCCCCATTTCTGGAGACCCTTAGCCTATACTTCCCTGTAGGCTTTGGGATGTTGCAAGGGGAACATTTTTATTAATTAAATATTATTGCCTGAAGCAATAATTATTTAATTATGAAGATTATTTAATTTAATTCCAAAAATATAAAAATTAAATGGGGAATTAATTAAATAAATATTTAGGTGGATTTTATTGATAAAATCACCCTTTGAAAAGGGGACACCACACCTAGGGAAAACAAACTGCTTTCATTTAATAACTTTCCTCTCCTAGGGATTTCGTATTTTGTGTCTCCTTGCTTATAAAAGGAGCACTAGGATCATTATTATGATTATGTTGATTGATCATTTGATGTTCACTCCATGCTTGGAGTTGGGATGCATGCCCATTAATGTTCTCTCTCTCTTGCGTGGGAGTTATTGTGTTGGTTTGATATTCAATTGAAGTATTTTCATGAGATTTGCAAATTTAGTTGTTGGTGATTCTCTTTCTAGCTTTGGCGCCTTTTATTGAGAGTAAAATCTGCATGTTATTGAATATTATGAAGGGTTTTATGGTGTTTTAGATCTGCTGGTTATTGTTGGTTTTATTCTAACTATGGTGACTTGATTAGGGTATCTTTTAGCATGCTTGAAGGATTATTAAGTGTTGGAAATTAGTTGTGCAATTTATTCTAACCCTAGCGACTGGGTTTGGGATATTAGGGGTTGTTTTGAAGGGTTTTCAGTTATCATAGAATTCAGATTTTAATATCTTTGGAAAGCTCTTGAATTATAGATTAATCTGCACTTTATTTCATGGCAAAAGATGAAGTATTGAGCAAGTTATGAATTTTCCAAGTTTCAGTTGTTTGTGCCAAGGTTTTATCTACACATTTTCAGATTTTGTGGGTTGATTTGCATGCCTTCTACTTATCCAAAAATTGTGATCTATAGCTTGTTGGAAAGCTAAAAATATTAAGAATATTTTGGCATGAGTTTGATAGAAAAATAATGGATGGTGAAGGAGTTATTAATTTTTGAAGTTTGCAGCAGTTTAGTGCATTTATAAATTAATTACTGTTGTAATTAATTTCATGATTTGAAGTGATTAATTTCCTAACTGGTTCTCCCATCTAATCCACCACCTTGGCTCACTCTAACCCTTTTAGGGTTGTATTGAAGCTAACATTGGATTATTTGAGGTCGAACTAGGAGGGTTTAGTCCTTCTAGAGTCGATTTAGTAAAGTAATTTTGCATATTTGGATAATATCCCAAAAGGGGATATTACAGTGGTATCAGAGCTTCCTTCCTCTATTCGTGTGGGTCATTTGTGGATGCAGGATTTGTATTTTCAGATTTGTATGCAGAGATAAGAGGCTCAGTGGAATCATGGAGTTAAATGAGTGAAGTTGGGTTAAAAGAAAGGATCATCAGGGTTGGAAAGAAGCTTAAGCGTCCACACCTTTCAGAAGATGCCTTGCTTAAGGACTTGTCAGAAGCAGCAAGCCTTTTATCCATGGTGAGACAATCAGATTATGAGTCTATGATTTTTGCAATGCATTCTTTGATAAGTCATTTGTCTAGACCCAAGTTTTTGAGACATGCAGATCCGGATGTGAGACTTGTAGTCACCACCTGTATGAGTGAAATTATGAGAATAACGGTTCCTAAATAGCCATACAGTGATAGCATCATGAGAGAGGTATTCCACTTGGTTGTGGGGAGTTTTCAAGGTTTGAATCAAATTGCGAGTTCTTCTTTTGCTAAAAGAGTTACACTTTTAGAAAATGTTGCTAAAGTTAGATCTTGTGCTCTAATGTTGGATCTTGAGTGTGACGGTCTTATTCTTAGAATGTTTGAGCAATTCCTTGATACTATGCATGAGGGTTATGGGGAAAAAGTCATTTCATCAATACAAGAAATTATGTCTCTTGTAATAAATAAAAGTGATGTTATTTTCGAGCCATTATTATCTATCTTGTTGACAGGATTAAGAACAGATAAGGATAAATTTACAGTTGCACATGGGTTATTTAAAAGGGTTGTAGAAAATTGTGAGGGAAAATTAAGGCCACATTTGGTGGAGGCACATATGGAGGTAAATAGTGATGATTCAGATTTTGATTCCTATGATACTAATATTGAGCATGTTATTGATGAACATGAGCATGAGGAAAAATCAAATGTAAGAGAAGTGGTCCAACAAATTTATGAGACATTAAAAGGACAAGAAGAAAGGAGAGATGATGACATCATTATGGAAAGGTATAACAACGCTTATGCCAATTGTTTTTATGCATTTCCTTTGCCTAGCTTCTTACCACAAGGAGAAGAAATTATGGAGTCATTTTATAATTCCTTGGCTACTAATTATATGGAGAAGGACATGAAGATGGTACATGATAGGACAGCTATCTCCTATTTTGA
Source organism: Taxus chinensis (assembly GCA_019776745.2). Lineage (NCBI taxonomy): Eukaryota > Viridiplantae > Streptophyta > Pinopsida > Cupressales > Taxaceae > Taxus > Taxus chinensis. The sequence continues at coordinate 548,753,181 of CM034155.1, forward strand.
TATGAGTGGTGATTCATCACACAAGCAAGCATATGGAAATGTGAAAGCAAGCTCTAAGGGTAAAGAGGTAATGGAAGACAAATTTGGTACACATGTAAGTTTGCACTCTTTTGTTGATGGGGTTAAACTTGACATGAAGGATACTAATATGTACTTCATTTTTACCACTTCATATTGTATGTTTTACACAAATCCATATTGGGGAATATTGGGTGAATTTGTGAAGGTTAGTTTGGGTCCTTTGAGGGAGACTACATTGGTTTGGCACCTTCTTGTTGGTTGGGTACATAAAGTTGATATTATCTTGAGAAAAAGTTCTGAATTATATATGACAAGCTTAAGCATTGGAAAGTGTGATGGGACTTTAGAAGAAGAAAATGATGAAGGAAAGAGCGCTGTCCTAAACTCAGAAATTCTGAGTTTTGTATATGATGGGAACGGCCCAAGGTACGGTCTTTCTTATTTTATTTCTCCTAATATGTTGAGCTTTGATGGGTATGTTCATAAGCATGTTAGAGGGATGGATATGAGGCATATTGGTCATATTTTGATTGGTATTTTTGTTCCTAACACTTGGGTGCATGCGGAACATAAGGGCAAAGGAGAAAGAGTGATTGATACTCTTTCCCACAGAGGTATGATAAACAGCCCACATAAAGTCATTCCAAGGTATGAAGAGAGTGGATTATGGTTGCATACTTTTCTATCTCAGATTTGTACTTCTAATGAGAGGCATGCAAGTGACAAAGATAGAATGAGGATTAGGAAATGCAAAATGGAGCAAAAAGACTCCTTGGGACAAGATCATGCACATGGGCACTCAAAGGTATGGGAACCAATGATCTTTTCAAAAGAAATAAGATCTGATTTTCTAATTTTTACAGCTGGTTTCATGTGTCCAAGTGAAGTTTCAGATTTGAATATGGTGAATAAAGGTGTTGGCAAGCATGTCCTAACATTGGTGGACCCGGAAATCAATGGGAAGGGTACTTTTTTGAGAGGTAATAATAATTTTCAGTTTGAAGAACTTGTTAGGACAGCCCCTATGGATTTTGTTGTTCATTATTGTGATGGTACACTTGACATGAGCAAGAACAAGTTGTGTTACATATTGGTTTTCTCTCATTGCATGGTTTGCATTCACTTAGATGGAAAGTTGGCTAGAGTTGGGAGTGAATTTTCAGTCACTATGAAGACATTCTTCTCAGCTAGTTTGTTGTTCCTTCACATTGGGATAAAAAATTTGAAGTATGATTACTGTTGTAACATCATTTTTATGATTGACATCACTATGACCAGCCTCCCTATCACTTCTATAATTCAGATTTTTGTCATGCATTTGATGATATGGTTGTTGGTGCTTGATTTTGGCTCATGGGTGAATACTTGGGGATGGAAACCAGCCATCCTAATTCTGATTTTTGAAGGAAGAATGCATGATTACAGCAGTGGTGGGAGCCACATAACAGATTTTGGGGACAACCCATACATGAGGAAGATTTGGGAGCTCTCCATGCTTTGGAGACATGAAGAAGAAACAGGAAAAGTGTTTCTCAACACTTGTTTTTCTAATGAGTTTGCTTCATGTGCAGGATTGAAGACATATGATAGAAGATTGCTGTCCTATTCATTTCATGAGGGCATTTTTGAGTGGGCAGCCTTGGAGCTTAGCAAAGCTCATCCTTTTGATGATTCTGTATGCCATGTTGAGGACACCATCTCTTGGAGCACATGTTATAGAATTGATGACCCATCTTTTGGGGTTGACATGAGGGAAAGAAATTTGTTCTTTCCAACTCTTCGCCACTTGATAGGCACCGGATCGAGGCTTTGGATGCACCACCCCACATCTTCTCTTTGGGGCATGTTACATGGATCAATGAGCTTGCTATTACTTGAGGGCAAGCAATTTCCAAGAGGGGAGGACTGTAATGTCTCCATTTATGAAAACCCTTAGCCTATACTTCCCCGTAGGCTTTGGGATGTTGCAAGGAGAACATTTTTATTAATGAAATATTATTGCCTGAAGCAATAATTATTTAATTATTTAATTATGAAGATTATTTAATTCAATTCCCAAAATATAAAAAA
>CM034155.1:548760271-548989359 GCA_019776745.2 Taxus chinensis
ACACCAGCAATGCAGCTACTAGCTTGCATAGTCATAACATTCCAAATACCACAATGCTTAGGCTACAATGTTCTTGTTGAGTGTACTTCATTTACAGCTCTACAAAGGCATACTATTACCCACAAAAGGAATATTTGAGCAGCAGATCATAGTTTGTGTATCTTCACACCTTGAGCACGTGAAACCTGCTAATGTGAGCCTCTTCTAGTTGCTAGATACACACCATTTAGTTTTTAATTCATGTATATATAGTTGACGTACAAATGTGTTTCATAGAATGAAAAAAGTTGTGTGTTTTACAGAATTCATGCTTCCTGTGTTGGATGGATGTAACCAAAACTATACATGTTACTTTTGCATATTCAAGTTAAATTTTCACTGAAAAGTTTGAAAAAACAATTTTTGGTGTCATTGGGAGAACTTTCGGAATCTTACAAATTGAAGGATTTGCATTGAATTGGGTTGTACAATATTGTTTTGGAATTTCGCTGAACTAGTTAAAGGCAAGATTAGATCATTTCAAATTATGGATTTTTTTGTGTAAACTTTGTTTTTTTATGATAATAGTTTTTCAATCAAAAAATAAATAATTTTTTTTAACTATTTTCATTTTACTGAACAATTTTTTTTCCTTCTTATATATATTGAATGCAGAGTTGTTATTAAAGTTTTAGACTTTTGGGACTTTATTTCTTCTTCAATTTCAGAACCACATAAACAAAATGTTCTACAATGGATAGATCAAGACTCTTCACTATTTCATTGTAGAAAAAATGAAAACAAAACAAATGCAGCTTCTTTTTTGTGTAGTACACTAAATATTTGTATTTCTTGCTAGCTTCTTATTTTATAATGTACATATTGGTTATGTTTTGTCATTATCTTATACAGTAAAAAGTCTCATTGAGTTTTTTCTATTGCTGAAATTTGAAAGTTAATTACAACTAAATTTTTAAAAATATTTAAATTAGTATTAATTTTTTTTTTAATATTTTAAGTTTTTAGAGAAATGGTAAGTAGAATGAAAGGCATAGCATCTCTAATGGAATCCTAATACAATTTTGCACATGTTATTGACTTTTGATAGTAAGTTGACCTTAACCAGTAAACACAAAGCTGGTAGGGTCCACGTTTTGGGCCAATCACAAAAATAGAAATAAATTAATGTTTTTTTATTAATTAAGTGATTGGTCCAATGATAGTACATACGATTTTTCAGGAACTCCTTGATTTTTCCATCAACCCTTCTCAGTTACTTTGACCTTATTTTGAAAATTAAATATTGTATATGTGAAATTTTAAGTATGTTGAATGTTTTGAATTTATATGAATATAAAATATTTTTTATTTTTTATTTTTATAGATTAAAAAAGAGTACCATACATTGTTTTATATATGTGTATATTTTGTACAATATATTGTACTAAGATCCATATCAGTTTTTATTCAAGAGTTTTTAGAAAATCCACTTTTCGAACCCATTTTCGTTAGTTGGTTTATATTGATTGTATGAATAGATTGTATTTTCAATTTGTTAATATTTTAGTATGCCTTGTTCTTGATTAATGTCTCGTAGGGGAGTTCTTTGAGAACATTTTTTATTTAGAATATTTACTTATTTTTTATTTGTAACAGACTTATAATTTATATCCATGAAATAAAATCAGATATATTTCTTCCCACTTATTTAATTTTACTTTTCAAAATATATTTTTCTATTCAAATTTACTCATTCCAACCCTCTCCATCGTTTTTGACATATCTAGTGCACCTTAGAGGTGCGTGGTGATACGTTTGGCTCATTACTATACAAAAATAATGGATGTCACATCATTAAGTAAACTTTACAGTAAACCTTGAAAAACATATTTAAATACAAAAGGCACATAACAAAAAAAACGCTAAAAGTTTCTCATCAGAATCCACAGAGCTAAACAGACAACAATAAAATTCAAAATAGTTCTGTTACATAGTAATATCCACCTTACAGAGCCTGAAACATAGGAATAGACTTATAATGGGCCTAACCCTCAAGAACACCCATGTAAGTTAACATGCACATTCTAAAGCCAAAAGCATAAACAGAGACTTATGGGTCCAAGCCCAAACCACCCATGCAAGTTATCTTACAGTTTCTAATGCCAAAACTCTAAAACATAGATGTATGTGTTCAAACCTAATGGAATTGAGACTCACAATGCAAAGAAACATGTAGCCAGGGCCTCATGTAAACAATCCGTGCGTTCATGTTGAAGGGGTTGAACTCATCGGATTAAACACTCAAAAAAACCAAAAAGTGCTAAACAGTCAGTACGTTAATGCCAGTCTACCCCAAACACTGGCTTTTTATTACACATGATCTTCTTAACAATTAGCAGGGCCTTTCAAGTTGCATTTTGCAGGAAGGGTCCTTGCCAATTCTGGATTAATGCCCATCAATCTAAGAAGAGTTGGATTATCACGCCCAAATTCACAGAAGCATGCAAGGTTTGCAGTGCTAAGGACACTGCAACAACCTTTTTCAGGCTTTAGAGGTGGCTGGGTTACTGCTGGCTTGCATGGCTTCATATTATCAATATCCATATTACATACCATATAAGCACTCCTTACCTTTACTGAAACACAAGCGAGTAATAATACTATCATGACAACGGCCACCTGAACTCCTTTCATACTTCTCAAAAACATTGTGTCTGTAAATGTTTTTTTTTTTTTCAGAGCAATATGATTGTTGAGGATGGAGGTGTGTAAGTTTATATAAGAGAATGAATATTGATGGGGATGCATGAACAGAACATTGGCTTGTGAATTTCCATTGGCATCTTGTGGCCCGTGATTCTGCCACCTTTGGAAGTGGAGAGCAATTAAAAAATAAAAGAGACAAAGTTCATTGTAATCATGAAATATCTTAAAAAGCTTTGCAGCTGTATTATTCCAAAGGTGGGAAAGAACTATTTTATGGCACTAGAATTTAAATCATGTGAAGAGGTCACGGGTCTCAAAGGCTTAAATCCATATTTATAAGGAAATACGATAGCTGAGTTTAACCAAAAGTTCAGACTAGTAGGGAGTGTGTCATGGATTTGATAGTTGTTATATGTCTTTTTCATAGGGTACCTACTAAACTTCATTATACGTATAATTTTATGTTAAGGGGTCAATTTCAAGGGAGCAAGCACACATGAGTACATGATACAGCGAGACAACTATAACCAATCATAAGGAAGGTGGTTTTGCATTAACGAATGCACTACATGATAAAATACTAGATCAGACTCAATTACAAAGAATGAAGAATAAATGTCTAATAGAATATAGAAAAATATAAGATAATGAAAATAATGGAGAATTAGGGTTTGCAAGATAATATATTAACTGATTTGTGATTTTGAAGGTAGTATTCAAGGATAGGTGGCAACATACAATTCTATACTTTAACAGAAATCAATTCTAAAAGACAAGAATTAGAAAGACACACTTGACCACTTCTAAAGTGGGTATGCAAGTGGTTGACCACTTCTGCAATGGGTATGAAAATGGTCTCTAAAAAATGTGAAAGATAATTTGTGAATGTAATTACTTTCTTCTAGTTGTCAAAAACCTTGCTCACTTTCTTTGGTTCTATTTTGAATTATTAAATAGTTGTGGTGTAATTCACTAAAAACTTGTTTTTTTATTCAAAAATTTAATATGGCCTCAACACGTTGCTAGGCCTATAAAACGAGGTATGTTAATAAGGGTCTTAGGTATCCCTCCAAATTATCAAGCCCCTCAATTCGTGAACAAAATTACAATTGGCACTTGATGCAAGTTAAAAAAATAATTAGATATAAGTTTCATAACCCATATCTTTCAATGCATGCATCAAAACTAGTAAATGCTAGGATGCTCTCAACTAAATTATTGGATTCTTCTTTTAGGACAAGAATAGTCTTGAAAAAAATAATTTTTCCTCTTGTCAATATCACTTTTATGTGAAATAATTATTCATCCTCTCATTTTCCTAAATGCACTATAACACTCATGTATTTATAGATTTCTTGAATTTAAATTGGGACTCTATTGGAGCACAAGGCAATACACAATCAGTTATAAACCCAACAATAAAAGCCATAAATCCCAAGGAATTCAAAACCAAGGAATAAAAGGGCTCACAAAGACAATGACCAATGCTATGTCAATGCTGTAAAAAATTGGTCACTTGTTATGACTATGATAAAAATAGGAGAGGAGAGAGAATACCATGAGAGAGAAGAAAACAGGAAAAAAAGATAAAGAATGACAACACAAAGTCAACATGGGTCAAACGAGGTTGAAGAGGTCAAAAGTCACAACCTGGACACAAGATAAACGATTCTAAATTTGAACAACCAAGGAACACATGCCAGTTGAAAGAGCTTAAATTGGACCAATAATCAATAAACACATATATACACAAAATCATAACAATTAAATAGTTATGTGCCAAAATTAGGTGTCTACAAAATGCTCCAATTTGGTGTGTGTGTGTGTGTGCAGTCATACACATAAATATGAAAAAAACAAGAAAATTTACCTACTATTGTTTTTTTATAGTCATCTCATCTAGCCATGTATTGAAATTTCTCGAATAGAGTAAGATAACAAAAGTGAGATGAATGTAAAAAGGAAAGTGGAGGGTTATGGAGATCTTGTGGTTGGTACTTGTATTGTTTTTGGAATCTTTTGATCCTACAAACAAATAGAAATATGTGCATGAAAAACATGTCCACATGTATAAATGAATTTCAAGAAACCTTTGAAATCTAGAAAAGGCTAGATAAGAATCAATACACTAGGTTGTGTTGAAATTGGAAAAGGCTACCTTTATAAATTCATGTCTCAAAATAGAAGTTGAATATAAATCTAACCAAGTGTGGCCCTTGTAGTGAGAGAAATATATCTAAATCCAATAAAAAATTCTTGCAATGAGAGTAAGTGAGGTTTGTCATGCATCAAATAGCATTTTCTTCCATATACAAAATTAGTAAAATGTCCTAGAGTGTAGATATTGGAGATAAACAAAAGAGGGATATATGTCTCTTTTGAGGTGGGAGATGAACCTATTAACTACATATCTCAAAATAAAGTGTTTACATAGACCATGTATGATAGAAAATAATATCTATGATGTAAACATATATACATATCATAATGCAAACACATGTATATAATATGTAAAATGGCCCTATATGAGACTACGTATAAGTTCTAAGTAGAATAGTAGAGTCAGGGATCAAGTGGGTGAATGTAAACCCCATGTAAGGCCCTACAATAACACCTCAAGGTAGGCATAATATAATGAATGTAGTCTTTAAATGAACTAAGATAGTTCCCCAAGGTGGGTAAGGTATAATCAATGTGAGATCAATATAGGGAATCATCCCCAAAGGTAGGGAAATATATAGCACTAAGATCTTGATAATTATTTAGTTCAGATTCCTAAGTAGTTAAGTGTGTAAAAGTGAATTAGGAAAAGATTATTTAGAATGTTATAGGTTGATTATTATGAATTGATTAATAAACATTAACAATACACATTCATAATAATGCATTAATATTAGGTACTATGCTAATATGCTATGAAACTTAATTAAAACACATAAAGGGATAAGTACTTGGCTATGTAAAGTGGTACAATATTGATCTAGATGTGCAGACAAGATGAAAAGGTTGTGTATCTGTAAATTATTCATCTTTGATTCTGACACTTGAAATTTATCTTGTCCATGACTGTATATCTATTGTATGGTCTTGACCTCTTCTATATAATTTCGACCTATTCATATGGTCTTGGATTTATGTACAGTGGGACTCTGGAACTTTCTATGTGGCTATGAGTGAATCTGATGACCTTTTCTTTGAAACTCTATGTGTCAAAAATTTGTGAAACCCTTTTATTGATGAGAATCAAACTCAAACCCTAAGCATGGTTCAAAGACCCTTTAAAAAGGTTAGTGCTTAGGTTAAAGTGCAATTTGTGCACCATCTATGTCGACAGTAATCCAAAGAAGCCTCAAGCCATGTGTATTTCTCTACCTATCATGTGATATCTATATGAATGCAAATACTTTTACGACTTGTCACTTTTACAATGCTTGGAGTGACTTTGTTCTTGCTAAGACATAACTTGTTGACATTTGGATGTTTAGAAATGGAAGAAGATGAACCCTTATACCTAGTTTGAGTGTTTTAGATCTTTGTGGTGGCTACTTTAATTAATGTGCAACTGTTATAGAGAGCTTTTGGAGAGCCTTGAGTTCTTTAGTGTTGATATTTGCAATGGGAGCTCATGAGAATGCTAGGTAGTGCCAGGTGAGTTGTGATGTGTATTTGAATTCATTATATAGGCTTCTGTAGGTTAAACATTCACATTAATGATAACCTAAGAATATAAAATGACACAAATAAGATATTAAAATTATAATAAGAGTTGTTAGATTGAAGGGTCTAGGATCATACAAGTAAGCTAGGACCATATTCCATTATCATTCTAAGTTGTACAATTTCACACAGATAGTAATTGATGCAAAGGCTAATGTTTAGGAATGACGTCTGACATTGAGTTATTGATTTAGCTAATTTTTTTGGATGAATGATATATTAGTGTGTGAATGTGAGAAAATCAGGAGAGAGGGAGAGATATATATTGATTGGGCTTAGAATGGGATAATTTGTCTTATCATAGGAACAAATCCAAACTTATCACTGCAAAAGGATAAGTTTCCAAATTTGAGTTTTGACACATAATAGGAGAATACCTCAATGTATAAAAAATGTAATAAGTATAAAATATAATATAATGCCTTAATTGAGTACATGAAACAATGCAATCATAGAAATAATGTGCCCTATTGATGGGGAAAGTTGAAATTAGAGTAAGCATAAAATGTAATGTACCACAAAGGGGTAAGGTAAAATCGGGGATAAGACTATCAATAATCATTTCCCCCATTCTATGCATGATATTGATCATGGAAAATACAAGTAAGAATATATTAAAAATACAAGCATGATATGCACTATGACAAGCATATAAAAATATTGAGCATAGTGGAACAATAAGTGTACATAAAGATAACTAAAAAACAAATCAAGTGGACATATAAAACAATTAATAAAACTGACTAATTGAGCATAACAAGTGTAGATGAATATTGGGAAGGGAAAATAAAATAAGAATCATTCCCTACATTCTTACAACTTGCATCGTATTTTTGTGCACTTAGGGATGTGGTGCCCCCATAATTGTGTTATCATCACTTACCAATTAACATAGGAGCCATAATTATACTATCATCGCTTGGAATTTAACATAGGATTTTCTAAGGGTGGGGTACAGAAAGTTAAATAATTGCAAAGGCTTGAAAAAATTTACAATTAAAAGGAATATAATCTAAAGAATTAGTGAATAAAAAGTAATAAGAACTCCTAAATCTTACATAAGTCATTAAGACGAATGAAAAGGTTGTGTTTGGGACATATCAATAAAATAATCGGTTGTGAAAAGTAGATACAATTTGAAATATGAATCATCTAAGACTAGAGAGAAGTGTACGAGGAAACATGAATACACAACTTCAAAGGAAAAGATAGATAAAGTGTGCAACAAAAAACAACAGGGATAAGAAGACATCAAACTAGGAAAAGAAAATTAGCACAAGATACCATCTACTTGAGAATATATAAAGGAAAGAATATACAACATGAAACAAACATGAAATCTACACAATCAATTGATAAATCTTGATAACATATGCACATGGAAGGTTAATTAACTTAACATATTATATGAATCACATCCAGAGAGAGTCATCATCATAATATGTGTACTGAGGTATATCTGCATCATCAAAAGAAAAATCTCGATGAATAGGTTGATAAGAGTATATAAAATAAAGATCATTGGTATCAACATCATAGTTGTTTGTAGCGTTATATTATTCTTTTTCATCACTATGCAAAATGATATGATACTTTATCTTGGTATTTTATTGAATTGCACGATCATCTATGGCCATTGTATGTCCATTTTTACTTTGTAATGAGAGGTTTTTGTGAGCACAACATCAGATGGTTGATATTGACTTCTAGCATATGTGGATTATGTGTTTGAGATATAATAGGTGTTTTTTACATTGGTATTCCTTTAGGTGACCTCACCTTTAAAAATTATGGTATAAATAGGAGCATCCTAGGGGTATATATGTTAGGTTCTAGCCCTTGTAGAGTAAGATAAAATAAAATAATAGTTATGTTAAATTGAAATCTACACAATGCATAAGAAACAAACATACAAATGGACATAGGATTTCACCTGGGAAAACACGTATATGTAAAAACCCCAATACAATAGCCTTTTTTGATCTATTATATGAACTAAAAATAGTTTTATAATTTACAATATACCGAGATATGTATCTATCATTCAATCCATAGTCTAGAAAATACATTGTGTGACTATGTACCAAAAACATCCCTCATTACCGAATGAACTATGCTTAGACTTATTTGTCTAACCCACCCCAACAATCTCTAAGATTAATGCATCTATTTTATGATATTCACTCCTAAGAGTATGTGTACCTTTAAAAAAAAAATTGACTTTATAATATTCATCTACAAGAGAATTCACATATTTGTACTGAACACTGAGAAAGTCATCATTTTATAATGCTCCTCCATTAAACGTGTTATAGCATTACGAAACATTTCTTACACACCTCTAGTTGATATATCTACTCATAAAATTAGTTGGTAACACCTTACAAACATCATACAATGTAAATTACCATGTCTTGTAAGTCCATTGTGCACCATGTTGCAACTCCAGTCTTTTAGTACATAGTCCTACACTCAATCTTAAACACCACATTCTAAAATTCCTACATGTAATTCCACTTTCTTTATTCTTTACCACATATCCATGTAAATACTTCTGTTGTGTAATCCTACACAATACAACATCTGTACAAATTCATTTTGTGTAGAATTATGTAAAGTTGATACATTCCCAAACTTCTCCCACTTGTTGAACACTTTGTACACCATGATGATTTTTTCCCTTCTTATTTGAAGTATTATGTGCAAGGATCGTCTTTGTTACATGCAAGCCAAGGTTTTAATACATAGCTATAAAGTTTCTAATTCCACGTCCTTAGTGTTTTTTAAGGCCATATTAGTGACTTATTTATTCTGCAAACCAAGTATTACTTTCCTTTTACCTTGAAAATTTCCAACTATGTCATGTATATCTCATCTTCAATTTCTCTGTGTAGAAATTTTGTTTTAATATTATCTATATCAGTATCGAATGTAGCAACAATAACTAAAATAATAATTTATGATAGAAATAAACTTCATAACAACTTAGAATACCCTACGAAATTTAATCCCTTCCACCTAAGAGAATTTTTTCACTAGTAGGTGAACATTATACTTTTCCAATTTTACTTGCACATTGCAACTTCTTCTTGAACAACTACTTACATCCTATAGTTTTTCTTGTAGGAGGTATCTTTACCAAATACCAAGTATATTTATCATATAGAGACTGAATTTTATCTTTCATGGATTTCTTCCAAGAATTAATCTCTTTTAATCCAATAGCTTCCTTTAACATCTTAGAATCATCACCTTTAACTAGTGATAGAAATAACACAAGAAAATTTGAGTGAGATAAAACTTTGAGACATTATGCATACCATATTTTAATTCATTTATGAAAGGGTTTTGGGATCATGTTTATTCTCTTGCATGTATTTATCAACAAACTCATACTCAGATACAAGATCTCTAGACTCTAAATTGACCCACACTATTTATGTTTTTCCTTTTGGTTGCATCTTCATATGTTGTTTCTGATGATTCAACCCTAAATTAAATAAATAGGTTTTTATTCAACTAAATAAATATGATTGAGATGTAATATACAAAAACAAAAATTAAATCAAACACATCAAATTATAAGATTGGAAACTAGATCTTTACACGCATTATTATTCGATAGAGAAAGTAAGAGTATAATAGAGGTTTGAGATATGACATGGTTTACAAAATTAACTGATTTTTTCATCACTGGATTTAGAAGGTATAAATAATTTGGAATGTGCCAAAAAGATCACTATTTGTTGATGTGTGTGGATAGACCAAATTGTACAAATTTTTGTACAAGACCATACCATGAATTGGTCTCCTTCTATATGATTTCAAATTGGGAACTGGTATGCTTCTATTTTTTCCTCTATCAATTCATCTTTTCCTATGTTGCATATCGATATAGTTATGTTCTATGTAACCCTAGTATATGTGCTTTTACCTATAAAAAACCATAGCTTCCTAAGAACACTTCAAAAACAAATTATATAACAAATAAATGTTTTGGGCTTGAGTTGAATTGACCCTGGTGGTCACCCCACATGATTCAGACTGGATATTTCACTACATATCAAAATCTGTGTCGTTCTCATAGTCCTTGATGCATGTGTGTATGAAACTATTTCTCTTTTCCTAGATTTTCCCTTGAGCCTCAACATCAATAGCGAGATAACTAATTATCCCAATTGAAACCCATGTATGAAAATGTAGAATGCTTGAAATAAATAATTTACCCCTTATGTTGTGCTCATGAGATGTGTTATAATAGTTCCTTTATTCTGATTATTTCATGGATAGTAAAAAGGTGATTGATAGATGATAAATGCTTATTGTAAAACTTGTGTGTGGTGTAAGATTCCATTACTTTTAAAATCAAGTCTAGTGGCACATAATGTCGACCCACAACATAGGAAATAAAATTTAAAAAGAGTGACAAAAAACACAACAAGAAGAAAATACCCAAAGCAATGTGAGGACAAGGGCCATTTTACTTGGGACCAAATTCTAGGATGGTTTGAACCAATATTTATGGTCCCATATTGAACTCAACAATAGGGTAAGTGCAGGAAGTTGATGGACAAATATAGGGTCATCCGTGGACATCATATTGCAAATAACCAACATAATATCAACTTGTAGGGATTATTAGCAATACATACACTCAAAATTAGATAAAATTATATTAATATGAATCGTAGCATACGGAATATAGTTTCTAAAATACTAATTTTTGTAAAAAATGGACAATATTAGTTATATTAAACACTCAAAATTCAATGACTTGGTATTTTTTTTAAAAACGCCGATAAGATTATAGTCCGTTTGCCCACATTTAGATGACCAAAAATTGATATATATTTTTTTCCTTTGGTGAGAAGTTATATGCCACTATCTATCTTGGGATGGATTTTATTTTGTATTTTTTTGAGTAATATTATATTTTTTATGATTTTTTCCGTGAAAGTGGTATGAAAACATAAAGAAAACAGAGCACTTTCCGTTTTCCCGCCATAACTTCATCAAAAAAATTGAAATCAAATAATTTTTTTTTTGACATGTATATAATTTCACCACGGTTGGGATGGTATAAGTTTTATCACATTCTGATAAGTGAAACAAATTTTGTAGTCTTAAACGTAGACATAAACATTCACAGGAAAAAGTGTCTTAAAGACCTACTATTAGTAAAAAATTATAAAATGATATTTATCCTCTTATATTCACTTTAAAATCAGTATTTCTACAAAGCTAATAGTCTCCCCTACGCAATGGTACCATTTTTATGACATAGTTTTTACTTTTCGGCATGGTTCAAGTCAGCAGAAGACTAAATTTGATGTTTTGCTGTTTTTAATGTAAAATTCAGGATTTGATGTCCACTTAATTGTCCCCCAACTTGGTGCACTTACCCAATAGTCAAACAATAAAAATATATTGTTAGAGATATATGTGACATGACATAAGAGAATACAAAATATTCAAATAAGTCAAAAATGATAATCAATCAAACAATACAAAAGAAAAAATAGCAAGGACTTATGCACTAACCTCTAGTTTCAGTTTTTAAGACCCGTGTACATATAATTTACTAAAAGCATTATGTAATAATGATTTTGTGCAAACTTAGCTGTTTACATTTCCCCCTTTTAAGCTATTGGATTAAAAAAATCTAGTTTAAAGAAGAAAATGATCAGATGTGATAGTTCTGAAATAGAGAAAACCACAACAATTTCTAGAGGGAAACAAAATCATGGCGAACACCATGAGTCATTGGTTGACACACATGGAGATAGGGAAAATGTGTAATAGTATAGATGAGTTAAATTTTGGTAGTTTATCATTTTGACACTACATGTTATGATTATTTTTCTTATCTAAGAAAAACATCTACATCTTATCCCCACTTAGAACATCTTGGGATATCTCCCCCAACTTTCTTATTCTTACACACTTATGTGTCAACACTCTCTAAAAATAAATGCATATAATCAAAACTTAACCCTTTCTCATAATAATGTAAATTATAGATTTCCTCAACCATCTCATTATCCAAAACCATATAATAAGGTCAGGATGTGGAGTCCAGTTTACTGACTTATACACTCTTGGACCAACATATCTTCCATCTCTACTTTCAAATGCATTTTTTGGTCTTTTCATCTTCTTGAGTAATCCTTTACATGACAAATTTAACTTCAGAGCCCTATATAAACAAATTAACATCACATCATTTACATTCCTGATAATAACATAGAAAATCACTTGGTACACTCATTGCAAATACATACAAAATTCACCCAAAGCTCCCTAAATCTTCCCAGAGCTAATGCAAATCCATTAGCCTCAAGCCACTACTATAGTTTTGAAGCACTCAAGTAGATCAAGGATTTCAGCGTCCCTCACTTCCAATTTGTTAGGAAATCATATTAGTTCTCACATTATTTGTATGGGTAGATGTAATATGTGTGAGTGATTATTATTTATATTTGTTATAGTTCTATGGAAAATGAGTTGTGATAACTCATAAAAGTAATTATATTATCTAAGATAATATAATTAAATGTGAGTGTGTGAATATAATAATTATTTAATATGTGAAGTTTTCATAAACTCACATATATAGCTTTGAGTGAGATAATGGTTTGGGTATACGAGAGTTGCGAGAAAAACTCACTATTAGATAGGCTTGAGAGATTGCAGGAGAGATATATTAGGAGATACATATGAGATATTTGAGGGATATGTGATTAATGGTGACTCCTTGTATTAAGGAGATCATTCTCATATATAATGCAATATCTCGTGATAAATAAAAAGTCCCACTTAAATTGAAGTAGTTTATTATTATTGTGTTGAGTTTATTTGTATAAAATATGGTCAAATTGTCACACAAGAACTCAAAGAGCCCTACTCAATGTATTAGCAAGAGCATAACCATCTCAAACATGTTCAAAGTGATTCAAGTTGTCAACTAGTTACAACCATCTAGATATCACATGTTAGGTGGAGAACTACATGTTGTTTGAGGCATCTTCAAAGTAGTATCAGCATAGGTAGTGCACGTATTTGACTTCAACCCAAACACTAACCTTATTGTAAGGTCTTCCATCCATGTCTAGGCTTTGAGTTCCATTCAACTGATTTTATATTGGTCTCAGGATTGTGTGATGCTTAGGGTTTGACAATGAGACATATTTATAGACCATCAAAGGACACTAAAAGTTACAAAACCTCACTCTCAGGAGGTCCAAAACCATACATCTGATCCTTGTAGAGGTGTAAAGTTTTGTATTAATGAAATTCCAAGCCATAGTTTTTAAAATGAAGCATCTATAGGCTCATTTCTCCCAGTTTTCCTAGTTGTATCATATTGTAAACACTAGTTGTAAGTACGGCCAATTACGTTGTTATGATATTTTATGATTAATCTTGTAAGTTAATTAATTAGAATAACCCCTAGTATCGAACCTTATATTCCTTTCTAGTTGTTGTGCATTCTATAATAATATTAAGTTGATCTTAAAAGAGTGTAAATATTTGGTGAACTTGAAACTCTTGAATCAATTTTTTTTTTGCTCAAACTCTAGTTACCCTAGGATTTCTCCTTCCCTTGTGGTGCATGATTATTTTAATTTTTATAGGAATAATTATTCTACATTTTGGGAACATTAATGGCCTCTTCTCATGACCCTACTATCACATTAATTAAATTTATTCAACTTAATTTCATATGTAAGGATGTAGCCTATGAGTTATTTCAAAATGCTCAAATTCATCCTAGCACATATCTCAATTATGTATGAGCATTGCTCCAAAAGGATCTTGTTTTTCAAGATGGTCATATCTCCTTTACTTCCACTGATTTACCACCTCAAGATATTATTGATAATGGAATCCTAATTTAAGGAAATTTAAATCTTTAGCAGAGGACTAAAATCAAATGAATATAACAGTAACAAGCAAGTGTGCAAGATAGGAGATAAAAGTGACTTAGCTTGTTTCAAGAGATCTAGACTAATTATGGGTTGGAAAACAAGTTGGAAAGGTTAGAACTAGGTTGTGTACGCTTTGTCTGAAAAACTGTAATCTGGAACCTCTTAAGATAGATCCACCCAAATAGGAACAAGACTACCTCAGGTGTTAGTGTCTGATCTGGGTGCTAGTGTCCTGACAAGTGCTCTACTCTTGATTTTTTCAAGGTTTTATCTTGTATGTTCCCTTTCATTCTTTATCATATCCACTTTTTTTTATGGTTCATGTGTCGCACATAAACCTACAAAACCAACTTAGATACCTACACAAGGCTCAAGCAAACATTAGATGAAATAAATAATGCATATGGTTAATTCAGAATGACCTCAGTGGTCACTCGAATGTGATTATCACCGATCATTACACTTCATGTTAGACTTTGTGTAGTTCTAGTGTGTGTGTGATTGAATTATGTCCCTTGAATCTAGGTTACCCTTGTGTGAATCGCACCAAGATAGTGGGATACAACTACTTTTCCCCCATGATGAATGTATAAGATAGAATTTAGAAATAGTCCCTCCTATAGAGTGAATAATGCAGTCCAAATGCAGTTCTTGAGTGTTTCTCTTCTCCCATGTAGTATATAGTAAGTAGTATCCCAAATTTGTCCAACCCCCAATGATAGTAAGTAAGTCATTTATATATATGATTCTTTTGTTTGAGTTTCATCGTTAACAACAAGAAAAGCTAACCCAAAGTAATAAGAAATATTTTAGAAAATGTACTAAATGACGTGGCATTTGAAAATCAAGAAAAGGAGGGAAAAGGAAATAAGTGCCCAAAGGGGGCAATAACACCTAGGCGCTCTTGTCCCTAATGGGTACTACTTTATAGGATGCTCTGAGGATATAATGGAAAATAAAATACTAGTCCATATGTTTTATAATGTCCAAGAGTAAAGCGGTCATTCCAGAAAAGTAAATAAGAAGAGTATGTAAGAGGATAAAGCAATGTAAAAGCAAAACATGTGTTGTTAATGTCTAGTTTTCTCACTTAGGAATCATGCATATAAAGACATACTTAGAGGCCTGATGTAAATATAAAGTGTGTAATTCGTGACTATAAATCCATTTCTATGTTCAAGCCATTTTCTAAAATACCTTTGTTAAGCATGTTCTCATTGATAGTGGCTAGGGCCTTAATATTTGCAATATTTATTTTCTACATCATTTGGGTATCTATGCTAACGATTTATCCCCTCAACCATAAATATTTTTGGTTTAGATAACACACCACATCAACCATTGGGAAAATTATGTTTCCTATCACCATAGGTTCTTGTACCCTTCCTATAACCTTGTCATGTTATGCCAAATGACCTTAGTTACAAACTACTCTTAGGATGTGCCTGGACTACATGGCATGCATTTTGTTCCCTTTTACCCTTTACATGCTTTTTTCAAATATTCTTATCAAGTGATTGTACTATGCCATCAAAGTTGATTTCACGATCCATTTTAAGTATTGTGCTACTACAACTAGTCGATGAATTATTTTTTCATTTCGCATATAACCTCGTTCTCCTAATTACGTATAATGATTATGAGCGATGTAGTTATAATTATTTGTTGACAACATGGATTTAAAAAACAATGGTATTTTTCATCATGGCTAGGGCATTCGTGAATCCCATTACACTTTGTTCACAAGTGTACTAATGAAGGCATCTGACTATACCTTACAACCGTTGTGCAAACCCTCGTTAGGCATTGATGTTTCTTCCAACTTCACAAAAGACATTCACATGAGGTTTTTACAACTCATATGGATACATAACCTTGGAATTAGTAAAGTCGATACCTAATGATCTATGATAGTGTGTCACCTGCTATTCCATCTTTAGATGAATTTACTAATGAGGAATCCCTCCTTGAGTACATGGGGGCATATGAGGATCTCCCTTCCTTCTTTCACAAGAATAGGTTTCCTCGACACTATATACACCCACACATACTTTGGGGATGGGGTTTCCTCTTAATATTCCAACTATTCCTCTAGATATATTTTCCTACTCATCCATATATTGAGGATGCTCCATATTACTCAATAAAGAAACCATTTCTTTCAATTTTGGCACTCAGTGAAGATCCTCAATTGGTGCTCCTTATTGTCCCTTAATGATACTGAGAGGGATGTTATCCAATTTAGGGTTTATATGATTTTCCCAATATTTTTGGACATATAGTGACATTTTTGGCATTAACCCATTTGTTTCTATGCATAACATTGTACTACATGAAAATCTCAAACCAGTGCAACAAAAAATCTCATAAGATGCATCCCAATGTCACTTTAATGGTTAAAAAGGAAATTTAAAAAATTCTTAGATACAAGGTTCATTCATGCCATGGATTACCCATAATGGGTGTCTAATATCATCCATGTGGAAAAGCCTAATGGTGAAATCCATTTTTGTATTAATTTTTAAGATTTAAATAAGGCATGTCCTAAAGATAGTTTTCCTCTTCCCCACATTGATATGATTGTTGATTCCATAACCACTTATGACATGTTTTAATTCATGGATGGGTTCATGAGGATATAACCAAATCAAAATCAACCCCCATTGATCAAGAGAAAACTTCCTTCACTACCCATGGGGTACCTTTTGTTACAATTTCATGCCATTTGGATTAAAAAAATATGATGCCACTTATCAACATGATATGACACATATTTTTCATGACTATATCCACAAGATCATTGAAGACTATGTTGATGATTTACTATCCAAATCTACCTAGCATCATAATCATGCATGATCTTTACTCACATTTGAGTGCTTATGACAATACAATGTAGGATTAAACCCAAAAAATGTGTCTTTGGTGTTACTTCTGGTAAGTTACTTGGATATATCATTTCACATTGTGGTATTGAGCTTGAGCCAAAAATATCTAGGCTATTGTTGATATGCCACCACCATGTAATTTAAAGCAATTATTATCCCTCCAAGGTAAAATTCAGGTTATTCGTCACTTTGTGGCCCAATTGGCTGATAAAACCCAACCCTTCACACACTTATTGAAGAAAGATACCACCTTTGAATGGGATGTGTCTTGTCAGTAGGCAATTTGATAATACTAAGAATATTTTCTCAATCCCTTGTGCCATCCTTGTATCATGTTATACCTAACAAATACTACTCCTCTGCATGTGTATGTGTGTGTGTTATAAATCATGCACTTAGAGCTTTGTTAGCGCAATATGATGATAATAATAATGAACATGTGTCATCTATTATATTAGTCATACTTTCATACCTTATGAGAATAATTATAGCCCCATTGAAGAACTATGTTTATCCTTGATCTTTGTTGTGGATAAATTATGACACTATATGTTGAATACAGAAATACATGTTATCACCAAGATTGATCTATTATTGTATTTATTATCTCACACACATATTTCTGCAGGTATTGCACTGTTGGGTAATGTTAGCTAATAGAATGTTTAACCTCAAGTTTTTTTCTCAAAAATCCATCAAAGGACGTGTAATTTAATCAACTTGTAGAAGTCCCCACTCTTTGACCCATCCCATATCAATGATGCCTTTAAGGATGAATTCACTATGTACAATATTGACACATAAGTATGGACTATATATTTTGATGGATCCAAATGTGCTACTAGGGCGGGGGTTGGAATATTTTTTTCACCCTCCATGTGAAAGAAAATTCCCTTTGCATATTGTCTCATATTCTCATGTACTAACAATATCAATGAATATGAATCCTTAATCCTAGGTCTCTATACTGTAGAACATTACAAATATGAAACATACAAATCTTTGGTGATTTACAACTCATTATTCACCAAGTAAAAGATGTATATCACACAAAGAAAGTTTTTAATCCCATATAAACACTTTATTCAAGCATTTTCTCTCAACATTAAATTCATATTCCATCATTAATATCCCTCATAAGGACAATCAACATGTCAATGTCACAACTAGTGTAAATTCATTGATTCCCCTTGATATAACAGATGATTGTGCCACTTTTACTATTCACCAATTATGTAAAGCCTCTATCAATATTGATATTTTGATTCCCTTAATGTCTTATCCATCACACAAGGTGATAAAATCCTGAATGGTACACTGATATTTATAACTTCCTCTATCGAGAAACACTACTAAAAATGCTTCACCATAAGAAGGTCGTTGTCTACATTGTGAAGCCACTTGTTATGTTATTATTAGGGGATGTCTATTTCAATTGCTCATTTGAATGGAATATTTTATGTTTTTTAAGTAGTTGATGCAATGCATAATTATCCCTTTCTTAAATACATGACAATGAGTTTGGTGGTCACTTTAATGGAGAAAGCTATGTTTCATAAACTACGTCTAAGAAGGGTATTATTAGCCAACAATGGATCATGAGTGTCATGAATATGCCAAAATTGTGATCAATGTCAATGAAATAGTAATATAAATCACACCCCATCATATGCATTACATCCCATTGTCTCTTTGTGGCCTTTCTCCATATGGGGTTTTGAGCTAGTTTGTTAAAATTAATCCCGAGTTCTTCCTCTAGGGACATAAATTTATTATTACTTCCACTAAATATTTTACTAAATGGGTTGAATAATACCCCTAGAGTCCACTATGGGTAAATATATATCATTTGTTACTCACACACATCATCACTCGCTTAAGAGTTTCATTCACCATTATTACAGAAAATGGATTGTCATCTTTTAAGAACTACATGGTTAAAAATTTATGAACTAAATTTTGAATCAAACACACCTTATCTACCCCTTACTACCACAAGGAAATGGCCAAGATGAGGCTACTAATAAAACTATTGTCAAAATTCTTTGAAAAACAGTTTCTAAGCATGAAACTGATTGGCATAATTAGATTGTTTACGCTCTTTGGGCTTACCATACTAATGTTCATACACCTATGAATGTACTCATTTCTCTCTAGTATACATGGAGTGGAAGCCATTCTACCCTTAGAATTGGATATCCCCTCACTACATGAATATCACTAAAATATATTATTAAAGATAATGATTATCGCTAAAAAATGACTACATGAGCTGAAGCACTTAATTATAGATGGGTGCAAGCTTTGGAACATCTGTGTATGTATCAAGAATGTATTAAACATGCTTACAATAAAAATTTCCATCCCCATGAGTTTCATATTGGTGATTTTGTTCTTAAGTAAAATCAAAATAATACAAATGTAGATAAGGCATTAAAAGGAAAGTTTAAACCTAATTGGTTAGGCCCATATACTATGTTACTGAACAAGTTGGCCCCGGTGTCTATCGCTTGGCCACACTTGATGGAAAACTTATCAAAAATACCATGAATTTCATGTATTTATGGAATATATTATACTTAAATAGTATATATCCATACTTCTCCATATACATAGCTAAATATAAAAATACAAAAACATTCACATATTTGAAAAAATACAAAACCACGACCTATACACATGGATCTTCATTGTTAGTACTTTACATTTCATATGTTTATTTATCATTGTGGTTTGATTGATAGCATATCTTTTATACTCCTCTAAACACATTTGTTGACGAGGTATATTAATCTTGATGCAAGACACATAGATCATTACATGTTGATAGGAGCTAGTTTGGTTTCTTACATTATTCTCTTGGGGGCATCCCTCCACACTATATAGGTGTTATTGTTTCCTTATAGTTCCTTTCTACTTCCTCATTACGATTGATTACATATATTGTATACAAGTTATATTTTGAGATAATAGGGCTAACACACATGTGTCTTGTGCAGTGTTGACATATCTTTCTTCATGTGCTTTTTGACCACTTGCTATATTGTTTTTGTCACTATTTGACATCATTGTTTGCTATATACATGGTTGTTACTTGCTGGTGTTACTACTTATCTATTTCATTATATGTGGCTTGAGTGCCTCACTTGTCTTGTGAAATTGTGGGTTTCCCATGTTTGTGTATCTATGCATTTATTATGTGACATTGTTTCTCTTATATGTGCCCTAAGTACCTTGATTGTCTTGTGATAATGTGGGTGTTCCATGTTTATGGCTCTATCCTTGATGTAACTCTTCTCTTAATATTATTGCTTTTGTTTTCTCTCTTGACTAAAATTATGTTTCTATACTATTTCTATTACATCCGTGTTACCATTTTTATTGTTTCTCTTGTTGTTATCACTACTATTATTATTAGTGTTGTTATAGTTGTTTATCTCTTTGCATGCCATGGTCTCCACCATGTGCAACCCCCCCTTTTGTATGTATAGGTTATCAAAGGTGGCCACCACTTCAACATTTTGTGCCCTTCTACATATTATTAGATATAAGATACATGGGTATACATATATTCTTTTGATCCGTGCACTCAAATACTTTATCACACACACCTCAAAATAAGGGTCATTCATTAGGATATATTTTATCATATTTTGATTTTGATTACTATGGACTATAGACATGGACTTTACTATGTTATTTTGGTTTAGCATGATGATAGATGGTAGAGATATTCTGACTATTGATATGTTGTGATTCATATTATGGTTGCATGGATTCTTAGAGGCATGGATAGACATTCTGCATTGATGATGATGATGTGTTGATTATATATATATATATATATATATATATATACTAACATTCTAAATTTCCATCGTATTGACTATGTTTTGGTGTTTGAACTAATCTTGTGATCTCACTGATATTGATGAAATGGTAGAATTGAGATGTTTTTGAAATGATAAACAAATGATAGCATTTCTTAGCTTTGATGATGACTTCTGTGATATGATGATGTTTATTGATGGATGTGCATGTATTTTATTATTGATGTATTTGATGCGGCCATGAGGCCGAAGGAGGTATTGTTGATTTTTGCAGGTGATTGTATCACAACAAACAAAAGGGGGATAGGAGACCAACCATAGTGGAATATTGGATGGATACAACGAAGGTCACCATGGCATCTTTATGTTTAGTTTTATTGTTGTGTGTTGTTAGATTGTTAGGAGGTCCCCATGGGGGGATGACCTCAAATTGTGACCATGGGCTATGTGTGTTTTTCCCCTTTCCTTTTTATTATTTGTGGAGTATGTGATTTATTTTGTAATGTAATTCACTTTATTATTGTTAGTTAATGTACTCTTATTTAAGCTAATTAATCTTGTTAATTAAAGTAATTTGAGATGTGACCAAGGGGTATTTAATTTTGGTAGATTTTCCTTGATTTTATTTTGGATTTGAAAGGATTTTTATTGGTTTAAGTGTTGTGTACTCAACCTTGCATGTCAAATTCGGATTTGGGCTTAAGGGCCATTTTTGGAGGCTTGTGGGACAAGTTAAGCTTGTCCCACACCTCTTAAATTCATCTACCAACTATACCTATGGGTTAAGGGGTAAAAAATAGACCCCATTATGTGATTTGTAAGGTAAAAGGTGATATTTATTGCACTTTCTTACATGAGTTTTTAATTGTGTCCTTTAGAGGTGTGGGTAAGAGTTTGTGTGTGTAAGAGGTTTGTCATTTCCTCAACCACCAATTTATTAACCTTGGGTTTGATGTTTGACTTGGTGATGTGGAGTTGAGGAGAAGTGATGTGGCATCCTACATGGAGCCACCTCACCCTCCTCTCCTCTTTTTCTATATATGCAAGTTAATTTGATGGTTTTGGGGTTACTTCATTTTGTTGTGCATGGTTATTTTGGAGTTTTTAGCTTGAGTTGCTTGCTTGGGAGTCTTGGAGCTTGCTTGGATTTGGCTTGAGCTTGGAAGGAGCTTAGAGTTGTGATTTTGGATCAAGTTTCTTGCAATGGCAAGGTAGGAACTTCACCCATGCAAATTTATTTTTATATATGTGTGTGTATGTAAATAAATGAATGTTGTGTGTGCATATTTTTGGGCTTGGGTAGTATGGCCTTAAGTATGGTGTAGGAGAAGGTTTATGGGGATATTTTGGAGGGAGGCATAAGAGTATTGTTACACATTTTGGGAGGGAGTTGGGTTGGGTGCCCCACCTTTTAGATAAGAAAAATGCTTACTTATCTTATATGTTTTATTTGAGGGAGGCATAAGAGATTATGGGAGGCATAAGATAAGAGAATTTGAGGGAGGCATAAGAGTCTTTTTTGGGTTTGTTTTGTGTTTTGGAGGCTTCAAGGTGGGCACCTAATCCCATTGGGAGGCATAAGTGATTTCCCCATAGTTCCTTGCTCCATTGGCTTAGAGATTTCAAGCCTTGTTTGGAAAAGTTGCATTCTTTGATATTGTTATTTTTGTGCTTTGTGTGTGTGTTGAAATATTGTTGGCATGTGTGTTGTATTGTGGAAGCATTTGTGAAAGTTTCATTGGTTGTATCCATTTCTTATTGCTCTATGGTTGGGGCTCGGGGGCCAATGAGGAGAATAACTTCTTCTCCTCATTGGATTATTGGTTGGGTGGAGAGCGTTGCCTACTCCCCCTTCTTTGTTGTTTGTGCTTGAAGAGAAGAAAATGGTGGAGCTCAAGTTGAAGATTTGGACTTAGAGTATTTTGTAGAAGACAAAAAGGAATCCTACATTTGTAAAATTTAGCCATGTTGTTTCCACTTAGAGTGGAAGGCTTGTAATTCTTGCATTTTAAAATAAAGCCTTGTAAATTCTATTTATCAAGTTGTAATGTTGTAGTTGAAAGGAATAAGCTTAAGTTGTATTTTTGGTTGGAAATGAAACTCTCCAAATTTATGGATTTTATTCAAGTTGTAATATGTATTCTTTGGAAAGGAATGATGTTGTTGTAAAGAAAGTATTGTTGAGTTCTTTTGGTTGTATTGTTGTAAACTTGAAATGAAAAAGGAGTTTATTTAAGTGTGTTGTATCTTATTTTGTTCTCCAAATAGTATATGTGAAAAGAATGGTTTGGAGTTGATATTATACTCAAGTTTTATACCTTATTGCAAAGGAAAGAATGCTACAAATTTAGTGTTTTAATCAAGAAATGAATTTGGTTGCTTTTCATAGTTGTTTTTTCTTAAAACAATTCATTAAATAGTTTTGATATATATATATATATATATATATATATATATATATATATATATATATATATATATATATATATATATATATCATATATTTATATACATATATTACATATATCCTTATATATATCCATTTTATAGCTTTCTACCTTCACACAGTGACTGATACCAGTAGGCTTAACCGGCGTCGGTAGACCTTGTACTGACATCGGTCACTGTATAGTGTTACAGTTTTAGAAAATTGACTTCAACTTAAGTTTAACAATTTATGCTTAGAAAACATGGCACAATAACTGTGGAACTCTTACTTATCTATTTTAGATTCACCTAAATGAATATAATGGAAAATATCTATAACTTGTACTTATGTTATTTTAAATATATCAAATCTACAGTAACCGGCATCGGCTACTGTACCGGTGTCGACATTCCTTGTGACCGGCACCGGTCACTGGAAACTGTACACAAATCACACTTTCAACTTTAAACTTAGAAATTTTACTTTCTGTGTAAACCAGAGAATTCAATGCCTGTGATAAACTATAAAATGACATAAGAATGTATACAGATGAATATATCTGAGGATATATTCATTTGTATACCTCATTGTTTTAAAATTTACTAGATTTTCCAGAACCGAGCACGGTAGTGGAACCGGTGTTCGGTAGCCAGTGCGTACCATGACCGGTCAAGTGACCGCCACTGGTCACCTGTGTGTAGAAACAATTTTATAAAAAAAACATGATTTTTGGCCAAACCAGTGGTTTTAAAGAAATAAAACTTGAACAGAATGTAGATCTAATGATCTACAAGCATATATACATGTGTATATACATATATACACTCATGTATATATGTATATAAATGTGTATACACTTAGATCCTTGAAATGGGTTTTCCCCAAATGTAACTCAAGAAAATGAGAACCATTAAACAACTTCAACCAGATTTGTGGATGAATCCTTCCAATAAAATGAATGAAAATAACTACACTCTACAAGATCTATGCAAACAAATAAGTGAGCCAAATGGGGAAAGATCTTTCCTTCCATTGCAATACTAAAACCTAGAGGAAATTCCTCCATGGTTTCTCTCATACTTTCATGGCTTCCTCTCCTCCAACCTGCAAAAACAAAGAAAAGAAAAGAGAACAAATGAGGAAACTAGGGCAAGAAAAAGGTTAAAAGGAATTCATAAGGATGATTAGGGTTAGAATGAAAACCTAAGATCTAAGGGCCTAAAATGAATCAATCTAAGGGTAGGGAATCAATCCTACAACTTTTAGGTGAGGGTATTTTATGGGAATATATGTTTTAATTAAATGTATGTGTAATTTGTGAATGGGGCCACTTAGGGCCTTAGTGTTTTAAGTTAAAATGTAACCCTCTTATTATGGTTTAGTAAATAATTAAATGGAATTAAAACTATAGTAACTAAATAATGGTATTGTGAATGGACATTAAAGCTAATGACTTAAGGGGATTAATTTAACCAAGGGTAAATGTTATAAGTGTGGAATATGGATATTAATTTCCTAAAGGAATTAAACTTAGACTAAACAAAGGAATTAATGGATGCATTGCTAGAAGATTATAACCGGAAATAACTTTAGAAATAGATTAATAATATTTAATTATTAATCTAGGTTGGATCAACCTAATGTAATGTAGAAAATTATTGGTAGGAGTTAATTAAATGTACTCTAGGGTTTAACACCCTTACAACCCTTTAAACAAAAAAATCCACAATTTCCTAAGTATTTATTTAAGATTTAATGTGGTTTGGAATGTCGAAAGGGTTATGGAAATTATCAAAGCATATTAGTTATTTTTAGGTATTCTTTCATATCTTCATTCAAAGGGGAAGATATCAGGGTTACTAAAAAAGTGATACATGGTATTCTTTCTTCACAGGGTGTTGCATTACTTCTATATTCTTCTCTCTGCCTCATATTTAGTGTTGGGTTACATGCAACCAATACTATGGTTTCTTCTTTAGAAAAATTAGGGACTGATAATCCCTAATCCTTCGGCAAGTTCAATAAAAAATCCAAATCTCCAACTACAAATAAGGAACGAAAACTCTTCCATTTATAAAATAAACAGATGTATTCCTTTTATGCTTTATATCTCATTATTTCACCTTATACAAATTTCAAATTCTATATTTACATTTGAGTTACATTTCAATTTATATTATGGACATTGACTACACATAGTGTTAGAGGTTTCATTGTGGAGCATTCCAACACCAACACATTTCGATGACAAAAACTTCAAGCAAAGAAAGAGTTTGGCTACAAACTCAGGCATCATTTTACTTTAAGCATGCAAATTTATTTTCACGCTTAAAGGGGGAAATGTACACTCAAATTTGATAATTTATCATTTTAACATTGTTGGTTATGACTATACTTCTTAGGTAAGATAAACACCTACATCTTATCCTCACTTAGTACATATTTATATCTATCTCCCAACTTGATTATTCATACATATTGATGTCTCAACAATTTCTAAATATAAATGCATAGAATCAAACCTTAACCCCCTCCCATCATAATGTAAATTCCATATTTCATCCACCACCTCCCTTTAAAAAACCAATAAGGTTAGAATGTGGAATCCAGTCCACTCCAACCTATATTGTCTTGGATCAACACATATTCCAACTCTACTTTTAAATACACTATCTTTGTTTGGTCTTTTCATTTTTCTCGTCACCTATATATGAAAAATTACCTTTGGATCCTTATAAGAAATTCAACATCACCTCATTTACACACCTAGTAAGAAAATAGCAAATCACTTGGCACACTCATGGTAAATACATAAAAAGAGCACCTAAGGATCCCTAAATCTTTTCGAAGATGATGCACATCCATTAGGGAAGCCACTACTATAGTTGCTGAATCACTCAACCAAGTCAAGGGGTTCATATTCCCTCATTTTCAAGCACTCAAATACCCCTACTCAATGTCTTAACAAGAGAATAACCATATCAAGCATATTTAAAGTGATTCAAGTTGTCAACTAGTTAAATTAATCTAGATATCACATGGTAGGTAGAGAACTATGTGTATTTTGAGGCCTCTTTAGAGTATTTCTGGTGTAGGTGGTATATGGATTCCACTTCAACCCAAACACTAAACTTTTGCAAGGAATTATACCCATGGTTAGGGTTTGAGTTTCATTCAGTTTATTTTAGATGGTTTTAGGATTGTACGAAACTAAGGGTTTGACAAAGAGACATATTTCCAAACCATTGAAGGGCACAAAAAGTTTCAAAATCTCACTCTCATCAGGTCTAAGACCATACAGTATGTCAAGGACCATATAGTCAACCCTAGTAGAGGTGTACGATTCCATACCATTGCAATTTTTTAAATCAAATTTTCCAATCCAAAGCATCTTCAAGCTCATTTCTCCCAATTTTCCTAGTATGTGCACCCAGATCTCTCATGTACCATTATGTGTAGCTAAGTACATATTTTATCTTGTATTTTCAAGTATGTAGCATATTGTAAACACTACTTTTAAGTACCAATTACATTATTATGATATGGTATCATTAATTTTGGAAGTTAATTAATCAAAATAACCCCTAGTATTGAGCTTTACATTAATTTTTAGATGGTGTACATTACATAACAATATTGAGTTAATATTAAAAAGGGTGTAAACATGTTGAAGTCAAAAATTTGTAACTAATATTGTCAATAATTCTCTAAGATATAGATGTTGTGTTTGTATTGGTAGAAAATTTGGGGTGATCAGTCTCTGATAGTTAATTTAGAGCTATGTGGGAATTGCGTGTCATGAAAACAAAGAAGAGTGTCACAAGGATTTCTAGTCGCCAAAAAATAATTTCTTCCAAAAATAGATTGAGAGGTAGTTTTCCATATGGATTTCTAGTTTCTCCAAAATCTTCCACTCACAAGACCACACCTTTGCAGATAAATCTAGATCCCAAATTTGAGTGAACCCCCTAAAAGTGTCGAGAAGGGGAGATGGTGGCACATGTCCACTCCATGCAGTTATATTCTTGTTAATGTTCATTGTGAGTGAGTTTAATTGTTATTTGGTTGATTTTTTCCTAAGAAAGAAAATACAATTCATGAGGAGTGAAGAATCCTTTTTAAGTTCATTTATTGACAATAGATTTAGTATTTTGGAGCATCCTTTAGCATAGATTTGACCAGGGAAGTCGTTATATTGCTTGCCAACGTAGGAGTTTTTCCCACTTTGGGTTTCTCATCAAGATAAACTATTGTGTCTCCTATTGCTTTTATTCTCTAAATTTAATGTATAGTTGTGTTTATTTCTTACACCATTATATTAGTTAACAGGGAATCTTATATACACTAAATCCATTCAGCTGTCATCTAAATAGGATCAATGTTAATTGTGGGAAAAAGGTAGTTTATAGATCAATGTGACTTCACAACATAGAAGTCATGAGCGCCTACGATGACATGGTTGTGTGACCTAGTCAAAGCTTGCTGATAGATTCTTGGCAATCATCATGGAAAATAAGGTGTCATCAATTCTATCCAAGTCCATGTGAGTGGGATACTGATTCACAGTCGAATGATTCTACTCCAATTTTAGTCACTAACAAGGACTCAAGGAAGGGGGTGGTGGTCCATTGACAGTCAGGTTATTGGTCGAGTTGGTCAAGGGGAAGGTGGTCAATTTTGAGATGGAATTAGATCCACACTTCCCATTTTGCTAGAGGATTTTTCAAGAATGTGACCTGCTTGCTATGTAGAACCCGATATTAATTTCATACGTCGGTGTGTACAAAATACCTATGACGAGAGTTAAATCCAGGGGGATCCAAGCAGAAGGACCTTGTAGCTTATTATCTTAGTTTGATTCTTCATAAGGAATTTGAACTTCAGATTCAAGCTTCTTCATGTGGCATCATTACCTCTTCCACAAAATGTAGAAACATCGTATTCCTCCATAAGCCTTGTGCCATGTGCAATATGACTCTGTGATAAAGTGAATGACTGAGCCTAGTGAAGGGACCTTGAATGGTAGGGAGAGTATGTCATTATAAGATACCGAGTAGCTTTAGTGAGATTTTGTTATGATAGGGGCACCGATGCAATGGGTGACATAATTGAAAATCGAAAGAGAAAGTAGTTATCACATTGCATCATTGAGTGCATAATAAATATGATCATCACACATGAGATACAATCGACTTTGTAGTGCCAAATTGGAAAACTTGTATTCACCCACTTCGGTATAGGGAAAATGTTGGTTAGCTAGGTATTTTTCTCATGGTTGTCATTGGGTGTGAGAAAAATAGTGCTAGTCAGTGGAACAATCTAAGGTTGAGGAATTAGATAAGAAGAAGTGTCAAATGTATTCAAAGGTTCCTCTTGTACTAGGATGACATTTACGTCATGGGTGAATTTGGTGCGGAGGGTTTCTTGGTAACGTAAGACTTATTGATCATGAATATAGGAATAACTAAGCATCATTCTTCCTTGCCCCACAATCTAGTGAGTAGATTCATCTCCTAGAAATACATCATTACCATCATATTTTTCATCTTCATAGAACCACTATTTATGGGAGGGAATTTGATAGGATGCATCTAAGTCAATCGTCCATGCATCAATTTATGCATCTGCACATAAGGCTACCAAGTATATGTATACATTCTCCTCACTAGATAATTTTTCATCTAAGGATGAAACATTTTATGGATTTCCCTTTTCCATATTTACTATGTAATCCCTCTTAAAATTCCTTTTTTTTTATCATAGTTTCAACATTTCTTCTAGGAAGGTCTCTCTAAAGTATTATATCTACCTATAGACTTTAGAATGCTTGTCCCCAAATATATACTTTTTTTTTCTCATGTGATATATCTCACAAAATTAATGTTTTATTGGTTTGATATTATTTAGTGGACTTCTGCCTCATTTCTTCTAACAATAAATCTATGGATATCTCATTTATTTTTAACATGTGGAAGAAGAAATGATGCACATACGATGAGTCCACGGATGCCCTAGGAGAATATTATAAGATAGGGAAAATTAAAGACTATGAATTTGACATCGAAAATCATAGGGGGAAAAGTGATGGGTAACCAAATATACCTCTTATCGCTAGAAAACAACACCCTCTATTTTCTCATGAATTGATGGATGAGAAATCAATGTTTTTGGGTAACATGAGATTGTCTCCAAGTTGTGGGACTTGCTACTTGAGAAAAACCTCCAGAGAAGGCTGGTTCCTCTACCTAACACTAATGCTAAACTAATATTAAGGAAGGAAATACAAATATCTATTCCTACTCTAACATTCACAGGGACCAGTGGAGAGAGGGGAAACACAATAAATCATGGAAAATCTCTAAGCTATCAGAGAGGTGATAACTTCCAAGAAAATGAGTTTCTAGACACTCTCAAATGAGTAGAAATGGGAGGAATTTTCAATGAAGGAGGAGATGTACAGCAAGGAATCAATCAATAAGCAAGATATAAATGG
This sequence comes from Taxus chinensis, assembly GCA_019776745.2. Taxonomy (NCBI): domain Eukaryota; kingdom Viridiplantae; phylum Streptophyta; class Pinopsida; order Cupressales; family Taxaceae; genus Taxus; species Taxus chinensis. Next base: position 548,790,241 of record CM034155.1, read on the forward strand.
AAAGTGTAGAACTGACCAATTAAAAAAATCTACCCTTTGTGAACGCAATAGGAGAGACATCCCACTTCTACTGAGGTCCAAATTGGATTTTTTATGTAGATGTTGGAAGACCAAATAATCTTTTCCTTTGACACTTGAAGACTTTCAAGTTGTATCATGTAGATTTATTGCTCAAGATATCTATACTAAAAATAGTCTCTTAAGAATCCATATGATCTATCTCTATATTATATACATAGGTTATAATAGCTAGGAATAAATCTTATGAAATTCAATTTCACATACAGACAGAGAACATTCCCTGCATTGAAGTTAACTTATTAGACTTGTGAGAACCCTTTTAGAAACTATGAGGGATCCTATATATAACTACTAATTTAGTCCATAGTGCACATTGCACTATACCTCTTTTACACTACATTTACAACTTACAATGATTTCTTTCAGTAGGAAACTTAATTAGATGCCCAAGTCTTGTTAGTTGTGTAGACCACTCCTAAATGTCCTCCTTCATGGAATTGTTCCAAGATATTATTTCCTTATATTCACCCTTAAGTGATTCACACACTATTGTTTGATCTATCACCTAAATTTGTTAATGATCAGACATTAGAGAATATGCATAATAGTAATCAGTGGACTAGTACCTTTCTAGTATTTTATGCAGATTTTGACCTTATTCCCCCCACAATGTTGGAGCATTTTTTATTTTCACAGGATGTTGGGTAACACCTAAAATATGTCCGTATAGACATATTTTTTTAATTTTTTGACTAATGTGACATAAAGACCCTATTAAATTTTGAAAATTAAACTAATGTACAACTACATTACACAAAATGACGAAGAAATATTTTTACTATGACCCAATGATCATACTCATTATACGAATCCTTGTGTATAACTAATTTCACATTTTGATGACTAACTCTAGACACTTTTGCATGATCCCTATGAGAATTAACTTAAATGACAGTTTATGACTCCTTATTTTTATTTCAACCAATGACATGACTATACATATAAAAACCTTCATTGAAAATGAGCCTGTAGAATAATAATTATACTCTAGACATAACTATAAAAAAAAATTTATTGAAAAGCACAATTTTAATTGATAAAAATAGATAATTACAATGTTGATCATACAAAATATGGGTGGACAAAATCACACCCCAAGAATGCCGATAAAATCGAGCCAGCAAGGACTCGAGAAAGAGGCCAATCAAAACATCTATAAAAATGTGGACCTTGATCAAAAAAGAGGGCAAGCAAAACAAGGAAGTGAAAAATAAGGACGAGCTAGAAACCAAGGCTGCGGACAGTGAATATGATGGCCAGGAGGCAGAGGAAGAGGAATTGTCTAGCTTATCTCCCCAGCTAGAGCCAGGGTGAGCCATATTCAAGGATGGGCTCCTATCCAAGTTTCTTCTTGGATATTGTTGTTGTTGCTCTTATTGATCATAATCATCAAGGTTTCCGAGAAGGAGAGAATGGCTATAGATAACCACATATGTGGGAATTGGTTTGTGCTTTGGGGAAGACCACCTAGAACCCACTAAGGTGGTCCAAAAATACCACCCTAAGTAGGTGAAGTAGGGATGATACCGAGGTGACCACCATCTATCGAGGAGAAGATATCTACCAACTTTTGGAGTTGGTACATCTGTGAAACCCCCATCCACGGGGAATAGGGAGAGAGTGGTATGATGGAAAATGGTGAGTGGTAGTCGAGGGTGAGCATCAGGCAGAACACGGTTGACCATGCAGGGGGTGGCGGCCCAATGGTTGAGCAATGCACTGGAGGTGTTCAACCTCCATCTAAACCTTCTTGATCCTAGTTATGAATTTGAAGCAACACATTGGAGAGAATAACCACTTTATTAGTAATAGACAAAAATTATATCCATAGGAACATTGTCAAATATGGAATTATTTCTACCTTTCCATAGATGTAATAAAATATCAATTTTTGATATGTGCAAAAATTTATCTGTAAATTGCGGGTAATAGAGCCGAGTCCCCTCAAAAGAAACCATCTTCTAGGTAAAGACAATATGAGGAGAAGGGTATGAAAAAGGGAGTGAATCCATTTCTTGGTTGATTGAGCACGTAGACAAAACCAAAAGATGTGCTTGATAGTATCATAGGTTGGTGGAAAATCGGGAAGGTGAGATTTACACCCATGTGTCATAAGTCAATGCCCTGCAAGAAAGTCCCTAGTGTACAAAATACACCACAAAAAGTGGAGATTTTTTGGGTTCAACAAAAATTGACCAAACTCTTTCAAACCAACGTTTCCACACCCTATGCATCTAGGAGGAAATTTTCCAGCGTTGGTTGATTGAGTCAACATTCATTATATGCAGGTATGAGAAGGGATTAACCCAAGCAAGGGTTTGTAATCATGGAAAATTAGAGTAGCAGAAGACCAATTCTAGTCACGCCACCATGGGACACTTGAAGTGACACAAATTTTGTGTAAGAATTCCTCAAGTATGCAAGTAATGATATTCATAATTGACTTCAACATCTTCGTGTTGAAGGTTAAACTTAATATTTAAGGCTCCCCAAGAAATATAGGATCTTGGAATGCTTACAAAATAAGTCCCCCACCACTTTGATGCCTTTTCTGAAGATCCGAATAGCTAAATAGCCCAAGGGGCTAGAGAAAGAGGGGCCTCATGTCGAAAGTGAAAATGAATGACCATTAGAGAGAGATAGGAGTTGATAGATAGGAAAGATATGAAGCTATCCCCTTTCCAAATGAGGCATGGTTTAAGTAAATTACTCATGATTTCCAAGATACTTTGGGCTATAAAAGAACCTTTGATTTTGATATAAACCGGGTAGAGGAGAAGGGACTGGAAGTTGAGGCCTTTCCAAACTTTTCTTCCAAGAGGAAAGGCCTTGAAAAATGCAATGCTCAGAGTAAAACTCTTCCAGGATTCGTTCCCTTCCAGGCTATGTGGATTAGCCATTTGACATAGAGAGATCACCCTTGAAGCTTGATGTCAAGTAGGCCAAGGCCACCTGCTTCTTTGGGGTATACAACAAGTGTCCCATGCCACGCGATGAAATCCCTTGTGACTTTCAGAGTTAGCCTAGAGAATTTCTCTTAGAAGATTTTCAAGTTTCGAATAGGCAACATTAGAAGGATCCCATCAAGAAGAGTGGTACACATGGGTGGTGGCAAGAACCTTAGAGCAGATTTGGAATTTACCTACAAGAGAGAACAATTTGGTAATCCAAAAGTATATTTTGGACTCAACTCATTAGACCACATATCTCCAAAGTTGTGCAGAGGTGGCCTGGAAGGCGACAAGAATTCTAGGGAATTTAAATTAAATGCTCAATTAAATCTAAATCCATTGAAAATATGTAAGCCATGGAGGGATAGGGGATTTCAGTTGCCCATAACATTAAGTTTTGTCCCAATGGATGGATTAACCAGAGGCCAAACAAAAAGTATCTAAATAGTCCAAAGTTGTGTGAAAACTTTTCTCTTCTTGAAGAAGAGTGAGGAAATAATCATAAAAAAAGTGGCCATTGATGATATGTTGGTCTATGTTCGGCAAAGAAATCCCCTTAATAAGACCTTGGGAAGCACTTTGGGCCAAAAGGTAGCTAAAGCCTTCAGCTACCATCATGTAGAGCGAAGGGGCCAAAGAGCACCCTTAATGGATGGACCTGAACAAACCAAACCTGGAAGATTGAGATCCATTAATACTGATGTAGGTTCTAGCATTATTGAAGATCATTTTCACAGTGTGGAAAAACCTTGGACCAAACCTAAGAGCTTGAAGCATTGCCAAAATGAAGGACCATTGAATGCAATCATAGGATTTGGCATAGTAAATTTTTATAAATAAGGCTTTCTAGTTGGATTTGCGAGCCCACTCCATCTCTTCCCAAATGGAAATGATATTGTCAAGAATGTACAGGGGTGTTTGATAAACCTAATTTTTTCGCTGTGAATAATAAAAGGAAGGAGGTTCACAATTTTTTTTAAAGAGCCTTAGCAATGATTTTATAGGACACATTAAACAGAGTGATAGGTCATCAATTAGAGATTTGTTTAGGGTCCCCTGACATGGGGATAAAATTTATGTTTCCTTGATTGATCAGCTCACCTAGAGAGTTGGAAGTGAGAGCCTAGAGGTAGACATTATAGAGGTTAGTTCCCACATTATCCCACATGATTTGATAAAATTTAGAGGGGGAGCCATTAATGCCTGGAGTTTTTTCAGAATCCATTTGAAAAGTAGCTTCCTGTTGGGATTAGCACACCGGTTTTACAGATAACATATCATATCTAAGCATACATGCAAATAAAAGTGGATATTCTACCAGAAGAAATACACAAAACAAGAGACATAAATCAACACCATATTTAACATGGTTCACCCAGTGTGGGCTACGTCCACCAAGAAACAAGCCAATATATTATCCAAAGCTTTGACAAGATATATAATGAAGATTTACAATCTTCCACACCTCTCAGATGTACATTACTTTCTTTCTTTCAAGCTTTTTCTTCTTCTAAAAGAATTCTCTCTCTCACAATTATTCTCACAATAATCATCAACTTTTGTAAGTTCTTCTTAATTATTACTTCTAAACCATAGCTTGTATGCTTATATAGGCGTATATAAACTTAGGGCACTTAGCCATGTAATTGCAATCAATAGATCTGCTTTAATGCTAAAAATAGATCTAATTCTCGTGAGTTAATTAAAACACTCATACACAGGTAACCAACGTCAGTTAGCCCTAATCGATCTCGGTTCCTCCTTTCCTGACCGATGTCAGTCATAGGTGACCGATGTCAGTCCCTCCATAACCGATGTAAGTTACTGTGTTTTCCAGCAAGTTTCACATTGCATGCTAATCCGAAGTAATTGAGCTCCACAACTCAACACTTCCTTAAGCTCTATAAGATACAAGGGGTGATCACATGCAACACGCTAGGACTGAGAGACTTTGTAGGGCACAACTTGCAAACATTTAAGAAACACCTCTTCTCTAGCCTAGGTGGCAAGATGAGAAGCAAAGACACCATGATAATGGTGAACAAATTCTTGAAGAATGTTAGGTAAATAATTGATCCAAACATTTGCTTGAAAGATGGCTTTGATTTGAATGGCAGAGTGTTTGACATGGAGCATAAAAAAATATTTATTTAGAATATTTGACTCTGATTTTAAGCCAATGAAGCCAAACACAAAGTAGAGCACCTATGGCTTTGTAATTTTCTTCAATTTTGAGTTTATGTTGCCAGTGGGCGGCTTGAAGCTGTAAGTTTTTATTGAAAGGAGAGGCATTAAGATCTTGTGATATTCGTTGGAATTCACAATATGAAGCATTGTGGGTAGTAAGGAGACTAAACTAAGTCTCATCTATTGCACAAAATAACACCATTCCTTCTCTTAGAAAGTGGATTTGGATGTAGTCTTAAGAACTATATATCTTATTTAATATAAAATTTAGAATATATTTGATCTATCATTGAAAAGTCCATTACAATATGAATGTTTCCACTTCCTAATATTTCTTGTAAGTTAGAGTTCAATATTGTGTGTAAGTAGGTCATTTGATATCCAAAATGTATTACAACAAGTGCAAGACACACAATTCATAGAGTGCAATACTAAAAATGCATAGAGTGCAGGACTCACAATACATAGAGCACATGACTCACAAAGAACACATGACTCACAATGCATAGAGTGCAAGACTCGCAGAGCCAACACAAGACTTGTTATAACTAAAATTGTAGACTTCCAAATGAAAATCTGAGAGAGTTTTTGTTCCTCTTATTTTTCGGAGGAAAAATCTCTCTCCCTTTTTACACAACAACAGTGGTTAATAAAATATAAAAAAATTTCCAAGCGCAAGGCTCGCAAGTCATAGAGAACAAGACTCACAGAATCAGCACAAGACTTGCTCTAACTAAAATTGCATACTTTAAAATGAAAATATGAGATATGTTTTATTTCTCTTATTGCAAGAAGAAAAACCTCTCTCCGTTTTTACACAACAATAATGGTTTTGAAGATATCATCATTTGAAGCAGAAGGTTTTCAAGCACAAGACTCACACATGCAACATTGGATTTTCTCTAAATAAAATTGTGGAGCTTCAAATGAGAATTTGAGAGAGGTTTTTGTTCCTCTTATTTTTAGGAGGAAAAACCTCTCTCCGTTTTTACAAAAAAAAATAATTGAGGAGATATATTTATTTTAAGTTTCAACAGAATAAGGTTGAGGGAAGGTAAATAAGAAAAAAAAAACAAGTTCGGTAAAACTATGATATCTCCCTCACTTCTCAATGAAAATAAGAATTTTAAGTTGTTTTATAAATCTTACAACAAGGAGCACCAAACCCGGAATTTTTTTAAAAAAAGTCTTCAAAATGAATTCACAGTAAAGATAAAAAAATCAAGGATGAGAATATGGTGGGAGAATTGTCATGTTGAAAGATTCAATCATGCAAGAGTAAACTTGACAAATAGAAATAAGTAGCTAAGTACATGTGGAAGATATATTTCAATCTATAGTTGTAATATTTGATTATTCTCTTCCACGTTTGTCTCCTTTACAAGTGGAAGAAGTAGTAGTTGAATATAGAGTTGTAGTGTTTGATTAATTTTCTTCCATATTTGTCTCCTTGTCAAATGGAAGAAGTAATAGTTCAACCTAGAGTTGTAGAGTTTGATTAAATCTCTTCCATATTTGTCTCCTTTTCAAATGGAAGAATTAATAGTTCAACCTAGATTTGTAGTGTTTGATTGAATCTCTTCCATATTTGTCTCCTTGTCAAGTGGAAGAAGTAGTTAAATGCAAGTGAAAGAAGTAGTTAAACTTGGAGTTGTAGTGTTTGAATAAATTCCTTCCACATTTATATCATTATAAAGTGGAAGATGTATTCAAGTCTTGCCCAAGATTATAGGTAGGTAGCTCTATAATCTTGGAGTATTGGCCAAGTGATGAGTTATAAATATCTCTCCAAAGCACTCAATGCAACAGTGGTAGGAGATGAATGATTTTTGTAACATAAGTTTTTATTAATAAAATCCACATTACAAGTTTCTTGATAGGAACTTCTTCTTCTTTTTAAACCCAACTTTGAGGGAAGAGCAAGGGCCCACTCTTACCCAAAGAGGAGGAGGATTTATTGTTTTTAAAGAATAAATCATTATTGTTTTACTTAATCTGTTTAAATTTGTTTTGTGTGTTTTATTGTGAAGCTTTATTTTTATTTGTTTACTATCATTTATTTGTTTTCAATTATTCATTCCACTTTGATAAATCAGATTTGCTCTCAGTTATTTATTTCAGTTTGTTAGATTATATTCACTTTTAGTTATTGAATTCTCTTTAAAGTATTTTCAATTCTATAGCAAAGAACTTTAAGATCATTGTTTCCTTTATCCCCTTTTATAGATAGCCTTGGACATTGCCTGGTTTTGATATTCTTTAAGATTAAATGATGAGGATTGCAACGAATCTCATCAGGCAACCTGTTAGAAAAGAACAACTTATTTTCCATATATGCACATAAAAATTTTGGTCCTGGTGATGGCATCATTCCACCAAGATATCCAGCCTTCTCGACCATTAGGGTGAGGAACCAAGTTCCAAATGCATTGAATGTACGCCACAATCCTAGCATGTTTTAGGTGAGCAGTATTGAGGTAAAATTGAGAATTAATCCTTTGTTTTTAAGTAGATTCAAGCTAGGTGATATTAAAGAAGATGGGGGAGTGATCAAAGATAAACACAGTGTCAGCAACAACGAAAATGTGGCCAAATTCGGGGGAAATATAGAAGAATTTTTGGCTCGACATCATGAAGTGATAAATAGGTTGAACAATACAGTATTGCCTCTGTCTAAAGTTGGACCAAGTGAACCAAGAAGAGGAAGAACTATCCTGAGAAAGACTCACTTTTGAGGGTGAGCATTGAAAATTTTGGTTTATTCTAAAAAAAACAAGTCTCCCCAAGGGTTTGATTAAATTCTCAAAAAATCCCCCACATGAGGAGAGGAAGTCTGGGAAACTCAACCCAAACTGGAACTTTAAGCTTGGCTTACTTTGTGACTTGGAAATCCCTGGTCCAGTACGAAAACACCACCAGTGTGTTACAGATAAACAAGGGACCATGGTTGATAATGGATTTTTAGTGCTCGGCATTGTTGAACCAAAGAGAAAAACACCCTTGGTGAGGTTTTGAATTCCTTCAAGTTTGACACCGTGGTGTTGCCAGTGGTTGTGAACCCATTATTTCAACAAAATTTCAGGGGGGGGCTTGACCAAAAAAATAACCCACCAGGGTAAACAATTCGAGCCAATTGCAAGCTTTATCAAAATCTGGTAAATTAAGAACAACATCAAGTAAAGGAGTCTCAGAGTCAATGTGATTACCTCATCTAATACCCTTTGGGACAAACTTCCTCACTTTCTTACAAGCCATGGGATCCGAGCTTTCCGTCATCCAAACCTACATCAATAGATGGAATCCATAAATAAAGGACTAATGCCACCTAAAGGGTGGAGTAAATGGCCAACTCAATGAAATAATTGTGTGAGAATATCAAAAATCATGCAAAAATGGTTGTATGATAGCAAGATCGTACATGAAACAGTAAGCATGGACCTAAACCTTAGTAGATTTATCACATCAAAAAAACCTATGAAAGTCTTACAATTTTCTGGATCTAGGTAAATTTTGGTCGGCTATATAACTAGATAAAAATTTGAAACACTCCAAAAAAAATATAGTTATCACACAAAAAAATTATACACTAGTGTCGTATATATGTTATTTGTTTCATTTCACAAATCTAGGTTTATTTGAGGATTAAGACACCATACGAATTATTTTCAATAAAATCAAATTAAGATGTTCGTGCAACCCAATATGAAATGTAATCATATACAATTAAGGGTTTTGTGTTTAATTATTTCATGCTCCATAATAGTCATAGTAATATAGGAGAGGTATTTATCATGATATTTAATGATATTGATGAAGTGTTTTGTGTATTTAGTGACACCTAGAACATTTTCAATCATAACTACCAATGCCTTTTATATGTGTGTAGGAACTTGTATGAATTGTATTCTGCAAGACTAATAATGTGGAATTTCACTTTCATAAAATAAAATGTAAGTAGAACTTATCTTCATTTTTTAAACTATATTTGCACTAATTAATATATCAATTGGGTGATCATTAATTTTTGATGGTTGGTTCTCATCATTATCATATGAAAATGGTTTTAATCTTGTAACTAATCATTTTTTTTTTGGAAGAGTCATAAAAAATTTAAAATTTTGGTTAGGATAAGCCACAATATCATGTAGTACATTATTAATACCTTCAATTCTTGAATGTGATTGCTTTTAATAAAATTATAAATCTTATAATTCAAGGTTATGAATCTATTAAATAAATTTCCCCAAAACTCTATGATAGTCACAATATGAATTTGCATCATAGATCTTAAGAAATAGTCTTGAAGGGTTGAATTCTTGGATACGAGGTGAAGTAATCAAGTTGCATTCAAGCAATCGATGTAGCATCATATGTGGTCTCTCACTCAATCTTATGAAATCTCCACATAACTATTTTTGTGGCAAAAAAAACAGTCTTTGCTTGGCTATTCCAATGTGTTGACAACACTTGTGGCCTTAAGCTTAGGTTGGAAAGTATTGTCAAAGGTTGTCATCCTGAAATTTTCACTAGTTGATTTTTCTCAAGGTTGTGGTAGAGAAAAATATTTACTGTGTTTTTTTTTAATTGGGTGGAGGCCCTAATAGAATCCCTTAGTTGACCTTTTAAAAAATTGGTCCTAAAGATGAGCCCTAATATCAAACTCATATGTTTATTTTCTCAAATATTTTTTAACATATTAAGGATAATGTAATATTAAACACTTACTAGTCATTTAATGGAAATTATTTCCAAAGGATTCTAATAGGACCATTACTCGACTCGAACAAAAAGATAACATGCTAAATCACCTTTTACCCACGTGAAGCGGTCATTGAGACCTCTCTCTCTCTCTCTCTCTCTCTCTCTCTCTCTCTCTATCTCTCTCTCTCTCTCTCTCTCACTCACTCTCTCTCTCAACAGGCATCACACACTCCAGAAATCAATCAAATATAACATACTACCATGTTTTCATGACACACTATGATATAGCCAATCATCCATAAAGCAACACATACATTTGGGTATATTTTTCTTTTCCCTTCACCCCCCAAAATTTTTATTTATATATTAAGAGGGGGAATATATAGATACTAAAATTTTGTATAGGCCCTTTTTTAATAATTTTTTTCTTCTAATTTTGTGCATATCTAGCATTGGCTTGAATCAAATGAATAATTGGAATTTTTATTCATCTCTTTCAAATATATATTTCAATGTATCAGCACACAAGATCCTCTCTGGTCTTCATTATTCTGGTTTAATATGTTCTCAAGGAACCCCCCAATCTATATCTTTGATTTCTATTCATTCTTTTCTATCCGGGTAAGTTTTAAAGACCCTCAATATCACATGTCTTATGACTATCCAAGGAGCTATGAACTTGTCTTCTATGTGTCTTGATTCCAATTTTTTAAAATTGAACTTCTTTTCATGTTTTTGAATTGGTTTTTGTGTTGACCAATTACATGTCAAAAGGTTATTAATTCAAGATTAGTTTCTATATTAAAAAAAACCTAAGGGCATGTTAAAGTGGGACCACTAAGAATTTCTTAGAAAATATTCTATGCATATTTTATCCTAAGAACTTATTTCTATCTAAATAGGAAGTACAACTTTGCATACTTATATCACTTTGGGAGTGGGTGAATGTCATGTAGTTTTACATATATTTTTCACATGTTCTCACACACCAAACAGATGGCATAACTACATGATTTTGATGCCTCTTTAATGTAGTGATATGCAAGAAAATGCTCAAGTATTGGGGTTGTTGGGGTCAATTCCAATCATCACAAGATTTCAAATCATGAAAGCATAGTTATAGATGAAGGAAAAACCTACATAAAAATAGAGAGAAAGTACAAAAATACCAGAAGATATGCTTGTAGACCTCCATGATAGCTATGAAAATGGTACATTTTAACACCATGACAAACTTTCCCCAAACACACATTCAAGTCCCAATATTTTCTTATCATCTTGATGGTGATGATTACCACTTTTATAAATGATCTTATCAAACTATATGATATTCTAGTGAGTTTGTTTCCATATCCTAACTCTAATAATTTTTTCTCAAATTTTGAGTAGCGTAATGTTCAATATGCAAGATTTTGAAATAAATTAGGACTACTCTAAGAGTGTCTTTATTTTTCTTGAATTATTTATATTTTTGATAGATGGATTATGTGAAAAACCTAATTTCCTTAATCACAACTTCCATATATCATGATTTTATCTAGAGCCCATATGAGGCCCATTTTGTGATCCTACATTTCTTATATCATGGGTCCATATGTGAAAATTATCCATAACATGCATATGCTTCCAAGGTTACATATTTATATATTATGCAACATTGATTTCATACATTTTATTACTCTTAGCACATATAATCCCTTTCTTTTGAAATTCAAGCTTCATAGGTTTATCTCAAATCTCAAAAGGGTCCATCATATATGCAATATTCTTATTGGATTACATGTGCATCATCATGGATCATAATTCAAGTAACATATAACTTATTATTATTTCTATTGAGGATGTACTCATGATAACATTCAAAGTTTATTTTACTCATGCATTTAAGGATTATTCAGATATCATTCATCTTTATTTAAGAAAATACTCATAGTAAATTATTGATATTTTCTTCAACATGTTACTACAATTATGCTCAACTTTTTGTTTAGGTAATTCATAAATATGTGGAGGCCCGAAGCTAATAGGGTTCCTAACTCCACTCCATTCTTAGTATAACGAGGTATCACATTTTTATTGCTTCATATGTTAGCATGTTATTGCTATTTGGAACTCGTCCATATTTAGTAGAATAAAGATGAAAATTGTTGATTCACAGGTGTATTATTTTTAGTTCCATATATCCGGTGTTACAATATTTGATATTCATGTACTATGTTATCTTTTCTACTTTGATATATCTACACACCATCAAAATGGAGAAAATGTAGACGTCTAAAAATATCCTCTTAGCATTTGTTAGGTGTAAAATTGAATAATTTTAGGATTCTTTTCTACTTGTTGACTATTGGTCCAAATTAGGCATTGTTGGCACATTTTTCTTCTAATGGTGGCCATCCCTCTTCTCAACCCTCTCTAGCTATTTATTTATCTCTCCTCTTTATTTCCCTTTCCTTGACTACTTTTTTTGCCAAGAGCATGAGTGAGGCTCTCCGGTCTATGTTTATGTGGCCCCTTTTGGCTAATGTGCTTGCATCCCTTTTATTGCAACATTTTCAGTTTTCTATCCTTTGATGACAATTTGGACATTAACATTGTCCTAATTTGAGTTCAATTTGTCTATAAATACATAGGCATTGTGGTTCATTTAGTTAAAATCACAATGAGCTTTTCATAGAAAATATATCAGGAAATCACAAGCATTTTAAAGATATCAAACAATTATTAGAGCATTTACCATTGTTGAGCTAACATTTTTTTTTGTGGATCACTTTCGATGTGCATGACTTAGGTTGTGCATGTCACTCAAGTTGTTTTATATTATGTAATTTTTTGTTGTAAATATTTTTCATTGTATAAGGGCATAATAACTAATGATGATTAAACCCCCAAAAATCCTCATCACATGCCCCTTAACATGTATTGTTTTCATTAAGGTTAAAATAGTGTTACCAATTTAAAAGGCAGGGAGAGTTTTGCATGTTATATGTGTTACAATGTGAAAATTGAAGTGAGATAATTGAAGATTTGGAATGGGAGAGCCCAATCATCAAATCAATTTTAGTCTTTCAGCGTCATTTACTCACGGACTTGAAAAGATTACTCACACTACTAAGAACCTTCTTTGATCAAATCCAAACTTGTAGACAAGGTTATTATCATTACTAGATGTACATTTATGTATTCTTGTCTTCGACTAATCTCACTAGACATTGTATTATTTAAGTTACACTTTAAACCCTTATATGTACAAAAAGAATATGAAGAAAAGAATGAAGGCACATAAATTATCACCACTGGTTGAGAACCTATTCGTAATGGGCAGGACCTTCCAAATGGCGGGTGGGGGCTGGGGCAAGCTCGAAAATAGAGATCCTCCACCTTCAATTATATTCACGATTATTGCCTAATTTTTTTGTTCTTGTTTTATGATGTGATCTAGTAATTAATTGGTTTCATGTGTGCTTGTATATTTTACTTTCCCATATATTTGGGCTGATTTAAACTTGTGGTGTGCCTCCATACCACCAACGTTTCTTATGAATAGTTTGTACTATTTTATATTTAGTAATATAACCTCTATTTCATAAAAAAAAAATTAAAATATTAAAATATCTTTTAGTGGTGCATTGCACTAGTTGATATATGTATCTAATTTTGTTCAATCTCTTTACCCATCTTAAAAGTAAGGTTTTTTTGTTAAAATAATTTAATTTTAGCACCTTTCTTTGTATGTATTTTTGTAATGCAAGAAACTCACGAGGATACCAGCATATTAGGGCAAAGCTTTCAACACATAAATATTGCTTTGGTCCATAATTTTCTTTCTATCATTAGCCATCAAATGTGGATAAGTGGAAGATTAAAGTGAGTAAATAGTTGAGCCTTTTTAGCTTAGTGTCCAGGATTACAATTAGTCTGGAACAGGAAACAATAATAATTTTCCCAAGGAAGAATTTTAAAAAGAGCCCAATTTGCACTAAAAAGTCTGCCATAATTTTTATTCTCTGCAAAAAAAAAAATGCCAAGGTTTGGGACTGAAAGCATATAGAATACTGGTTGTATTATTTTGTTTTGAAGCAATCCATTGGCGCATTTGGTTTCCATACAGAACTTCTGTGGTTTTGAACCATGTTCTCGTGACTTCTTGTCTCATGCTGCACAAAAACTATCACACCCGTGACAAACTTTGGTTTATGTACTGTAATCACAGAAAAAAATGTATTCTAAATCTCAGATAAGGTTCATGCATCATAATTTTTAAAGCCCAAATCATCCTATTTAAACAACACACGTCCCTCCTTTTTCTCAACACAACATAAGCTCTGTGAGATCATTCTGCTGTTTGTTTGAATAGCTAAAATGAAGATCATTCAAGTAGCCATATTGGTAATGGCTGTTATAATGTTGGGAAGCAAGTGCATTTTTTTCCAGGGCAGATGCAGGAGTATTTGATGTCTGCAACATTGGTCTTGACAAGCTCATGTTATGCCAATCTGCTGTAACAAATCCCCCTGCAGACCCAACTGATGGTTGCTGTAATGTAGTAAAGAGTGCTGATCTTAAATGTTTGTGTTCAAAACAATCTCTGCTGCCCAAAAGTGTCGATCCCAAGCTTGTCATGGCTCTGCCTCAGAAATGCCAAGTATACAATCTCCCTGCTGCATGCAAAGGTAAGATATAATTTATGAATAATATATCTGGATTGAAGTTTGTTATATCTTGGTATGATATTAAGAAAATGATTATGTGGACACTCTTATTCAATATTGTTTTAACCCGTTTTATTTTCATGCATACAGCTTCAGTCAGGCCGTGCACTGTGACAAATCTACTGGTTTTTTCCCAGCATTGTGATGTTATCAGCATTTGTGGGATTATCAAGCTTTTAGGAAGAGTTTATTCAGCATCTAGGTTTAACTGATGGGTTTTTTACCACTTTTATATGTGTTTGATTGTTAAGCCACGGAAAGTCAGCCATAACACAATGATATTGTGTTCATTCAAACTTTTCATTTAAAGCAAGGACTTTTGTAAGTTGTAATTTGTTGCGATATTATGGTAATATGATCAATTTCATGGATTTGGAAAATCAATTGAATGGTTTGATAGAGCAACCTCGTTTCTTTTTAACTAATTGGGTAGTGATATCTAGAAAAATATAAGGAAAATTATATGCTTTTTTGTCCATTTGTTACAATTATTTTGCTTCTTAATGGGCCCTTAAATGGTGAAAACAAAAAAAAACATAAATCATATTAATTCATTAGAAAAGCAAATCAATGTGATGTAGTGTATGATCATTTATGATCCTTCTTTTTTAATGAATATTTGACTTAGAATGTTTTAACCTTCAAAATATCAGAGTACTAAATGGATGTACGATTTATATAGATGTTAAATTACCATATGACTCAAAATGTATGTATATTTATAGATAAAATGAATTCAAACCAAAATCCTATTGACACCCAAGATGACCTATAGCTCACAAAAAGAGAAAAATGTGGTAATAAGGAACAATGAAATTGAGCCACAATTTACCACAAAAATACCTGCAAAAAGAATCAAGATATATCAAATATGCCCCAAATATGTTTAGACACTTCAAACAACTACCAAGTGATAGAAGGTTTCATGACCATCAAAAGTTGACAACATGTCAATAAAGCCTAATTTAGCTAATAATTGAAAAGTAGACAAACATGAATTATAATCATATATTTTAAATAACAACCCTTGTTTTGATTTCTACATCTCAATGTTCTATTGTTGTTTCTCTCTCATAATACTCTTTTTTCAATTAAAATAAATAGATATCCTACCTACCTAATTTTTGGTGAAACTTTTAATCACTTTCTCATTTCTACCTCTCATACATAAATTAAATATGTAATGACTGCGAATCTAACATTTTGAAATATTAATATACTCATTTCCAATAAAAATACACCCTCCGTTCACCATTTATTAGCTAGGTGTCCTATATACCAATTTGTTTGGTGACATTTTTATATCATATTTTGGAATATTAAAATATATAGAATAGTAACTCAACGAGATGTATGCCTAATGACCATAGTGAATTGTGTAGGATTTCTAAGTTTTACTTCATATTTGTAAACATATTTTTTCATGGTTTATTATAATATTATCTTCACTTTAGAAAATATTTAAAATTAATTTATCATTTAATTTTTAAACATTTGTGTAAAATAACCTAAATAATGATAATTTTAGGCGATGAAAATTCTCAATTATAAATGTTCTTATTTAATTCTTATTAATATTCACTCATACCAAAACTCCAATATTTTTGGTTACACGTAAATTAAAATAACCCCTTCACCCCTAGATACTTAGTAGTATATTTGTGAATCCTTCTTTAAATTCCCAAGGACTATGTATGGGTATCTATACTTTATCTCATTTTGATATGTACGTGCACATAAGTATGAAAGTAAAGGGAGACATGTTAAAGATATTGAAATGTATGGATATAAATTTTATATGTTTGATCTTCAAAAGAAAACTTCAATGCACATGTGAATTTGCAACAACATCCTTTCTTTCTCTACATAGTCATGGTAGAGTACCAATGATAATAATTTGATTAAAAAATGAAAAATGAAATTTGTATATATGATTTTATTGTGAAGTGTATGATTTCCATTTAAATCCACATATTCCCAGCCTTGTGTAAATCTTGTAAACAATTTTAGGAAGAATCATTTTGATTCGAGCACGAAAGGGGGTTCTTCAAGACTGCATGTTGCCCCCCACTTTTGTCTAAGTAATATACTATGAACAATGAAGGAATGTGTGTGGTCACTCATAGAATCATGATTTTTTGTCTTAAGGAATGATTGTGTATAATATATTGTGTGCATAGAGATTGGAGGGATTGGAAGTGCATGTGAATTACACGGGAAAGAGGATAGTGTCCACAAAATATTCAAGTTATAAGAGATAGGAGATCATCGGGGTATAAGAATCTAGGAGAGCATTAGGTTGCAAGAATCTAGTAGAGTGTCAAGTTGTGTGACTCACAAAATAAAATTCATATGGTCAAAAATCATGTATTTTTAGGCATGTATTTGTGCATATGGTAGCTAAAGTGTAATTAGGGTGGTGGGTCTAGGCCTTTATAAGGATGTTTTGTATAAGTGTTTAATATTGTTTTGTTAATCATTTGATTAGTATGTTATGAGTTTTGATAGATGTGTGTGTGTGTGTGTGTGTGTGTGTGTGTGTGTGTGTGTGTGTGTGTGTGTGTGTGTGTGTGTGTGTGTGTGTGTGTGTGTGTGTGTGTGTGTAGACGCCATGGTCACATCATTTTCAAAAATACAAAAAAATCATAAAAATACAATAATCGCATAAATACAATAAAAATAGAAAATCTCACAAAATAGTGACGAAAGACACCTCATCACCCATTTAATTAACCTCACCCACTCACATTAAATCTTTTCACACCCCTCTATACATTTAATCATTCAATTTACCCATGTACATCCCCAATGCACAATAGACCCTCATCATCTCCACTATCAATGCACTTTTCACCCATATCCATCCCAATCCTCTATGCACTTCAAATCTATAAAATAACACTCACCTCCTCATCTCCCTTGACTCTTTTCTGCACTTGATACTCTAATATCTTTTTCTTGCTTCATTTCTTCTATATCTTTACTCAAAGGTATTTTGAGAGGTGAAGCCAAATCATGAAGGATAATTACAACTCGTGATATTATTATGTGGAATTTTAATATAGGTCTTAATCATGCATGCAACTAGCTTGCGACCTCTGCATGATTTTCTACCAATCGCATCTACAAATGGTTTGTGACTCACACTCAAGTATATAGCTATTTTATTTATCATTTCTATTTAAAAAATGTCTTGTTTTACTATAAAGGTATAGGGATCTAACCAAGGTAGGTCCCCTAACCATAAAAATATACTAACATTTTCTCTAGTTTTGTGATTGCATATTTACATTAAAGATTTATAACCAAATTTATTCATGGAAATAACCTCGCAATTTTCCCTCACACATACAATGGTGACATAAGACTGTCTTTATTTGTAGCATGATTTGAGCTTGATTTATTAGATATCTCTAACACTTTACAGGGTAGCTCATATATTGGCATACATTTTGATGACCACTATGAGATGGATTTTGGTTGTGGGTCAAGCTTCTATTTTTTAATCTAATATTATTTTTTATTAGTATTTGCACATATTTCATTTCATTAAATTTTTATAACATTTTCTTGTTGTAGACATAACATATGTCCTTGCTGATTTTCAAAAAATACAAAAAAATCTAGTTGGAAGATAGTCGCAAATGCAACTGTCATGATATTTTTTGGTGATAAAAAAATTAAATTTTTATTTCATTTTTTTATGCTCTTCTCTCATATTTATTTTCTATTATTTACCAATCTATTAGTGTATGCTCTTCCCTTACACTGCAAGTTGAACCTGGGAATCAAATTTGAAAAATTGTCTTAGTCTCTTAGGGTGCTACTTGGATTTTATCACCAAGAGTTCATATATTAGAGTGTATGTTATGGCAGACTATGAATACTCCTTGGAGGATCTATAATTTTTTTAAAGAGAGAATTCAGATTCACCTGGTTACCATGAAGTGAGGTGGTTTTTCCAACAATCTTTGGGCCTCACACAACACCCTTGTATGGATTTGGGACAAGTGTACTACAAGGTATATTGAGGACACCTCTTATGAGCCCACTTCTAATATATAATTAGGAGCCTATATTTTTTGCACCTCACTTTATAGTTCTAGGAACACAACATTCCCTAAGCTACTTACCATGTACCCTCGAGGTATATTTAGCGGGATTCTAAATGATTCACACACCCCTCTTTACTAATATTAGGATTCTAATTTTCTATTTTTTTGTGATCATAATTTATCTAAAATACAAAAAAAAACTCAAAATCTATGAAACCTTAAAAATAAAGATAATTTTTCTTAGTATCAATCACATGCGTAACTAAGTTGTTTTTCCTGGTTAATATCAGAGTTTCTTATTTATGCATATCCTAATTTATCCCAAACATGGTCACAACTATGACTGTTATACAAATTATTTAAAAAGTCCCTTTTTAGTCACATGGAAAATTTTCCTTGACTACATTTGCTCATAGTTCTTCACTTCTACTCACATATTTGATTGTTTTCATTCATTGTTTGAACTCTATTCTACTACCCTAATCTAAGTTACCCCTACGATTGGCCTCACCATAGTCACCGCCTCTCTAAGTCTCCCCTCTTTTTATGTTCACCTTGCCTTTGTGTTCCCCTCATTTTCATTTTGATCGTGGTCACAATTGTTCTGAGTACATCTGTAACCCATTTTTACCTTCCAGATGTGAGTCATATTTTTGGCTACTCTTTCCTTTGTTGTCACTCAAATCTATGTGTGTGTGTGTGTGTGTGTGTGTGTGTGTGTGTGTGTGTGTGTGTGTGTGTGTGTGTGTGTGTGTGTGTGTGTGTGTGTGTGTGTGTGTGTGTGTGTGTGTGTGTGTGTGTGTGTGTATGTTGGGATGAAAAAATATAGCCTAAGTACTGAAATTGCATAAGCATTGAGCGTGAGGAAATAGGGTGTGTAGGTACGCGTGGAAGTATAATCAAACAGGGCGTGCGCGGGGAAGGTGAGGACTTAGGACTTAGCCGTTTTCAAGATAAGGCTAATTATGGACATGGAGTGCAGTGCAAGTTTTGTATGAAGACTTGCAAAATATGCAAGGCTATTTTGGGTGAATGGAAGACTAATCGACATGTATAGTTTTGAGGCTATTAATAGGATTATACTACATTTTTTATTATGTAATATATTATTAGCAAGCTTGCATGCTCTTGTATTTATCATGTAAGGAAACATGATTATTCTTAGCATGTAGCCTATTTTGAGGATGCATGGGCAGTGAAGGAAAGTCCCCACCCCTATATATATGTATTAATTTGCATGGTTTAGGGATCCATATTTTTCTAGAGTTATGTTGTTGCTTTATGGGTGTGCATGACTTATGGTAACCGTATTGTGTATGTAACAACTTTTGTGTTTTACAGTAATTAATATAATGGAACTATGTGGTTGGATATTCGTTGTATACATCTATGATTATGGATCTTGAATTTTGAATCTGATACTTGGTTTTATTTAAATACTTATGCAATATAGTCATGATCTAGATCAATTCAATACCTTATCTTTTCATGGTTATTATGGATTTGCAATATATATTTGTCCATCATGTTAACTCATTGATAGAAATCACATAAAAGAGTGACCTGGTACCCTTGTGCACTTCGGGTGAGCGCTTAGGTTCTGTCTGGGTGATGTGTCAGTGCGCCTTGGACTTTTGGAGGGTAAAATAAGACTACATTTTGGTTCCATTGCCAGCACCTCTTTTCAAAGCTATTGCAAGGATGGTGCATGATGGAAACGTACCGAATAAATATGGACACTATTGAGAATTGGGTACATAATTAGGAGGATGAGTTTGCACAGAGATACAACATTGGACCTGAGTTTAATACATGTGCGTGGGTTGAACATAATCTTTATCATGAGCTTTATGAGACATTGTTTTCATGTTTTCCTGTAGATTTATATGAATGGTTGGTAGGGTATGCATTAAAGAGGAATTGGAGGTATAGAAATATTGTTTGGATGCAGGAATATTATTAAAACTTGCATGATGTTGATTTACCTTGGACACGCATTGTAGATCACTAGTGGAGTGGTGTGTTAAATATTTATATATTGGAGTATGTTGTGTCTACTTATTCATGTCTAGAGGTATTTGAGTTCTAGTTTTTACGTGAGCCCAGAGGATATTATCTATGTACGTTATCCCCTTAGCGATTAAGCTCTTGATGGTAACTCTGGATTGTTTAAGAGAATCTTATGGATAGCTAAACCTCCACCGCGCACAGGGGTAGGAGCAAGTGTGGTGAAGGATTGCGGATCCCATGGTAAAAATAGGAAAGAGAGGAAAGATGGCTTAAGTATAATGAAGCATGGGAGAGATAAATGGTGAAGAAGCATGGCACTGAGGATTCTATGGAGTTATGGAGGTAGGTGATGCGCGAAGGATTTAAGGTTCCCACAGAGGAAGTGAAACTTGAGCAGCTTGTACTCCCTCATTTACACAAGCATAGAAGAGAATCCTCCTCGGCTTCTTATGAGAGTGCATTGGAAGAAGAAAGGGTAAGGGTTGTAGGCATGCATCTGATCCCACCTTGCAACCTTGCCCTTACGCTTCGTGCTCTAGTTTATGAAACATTTATTAATAATCATGTTAGCAATGGTGATAGAGTAACAACAGCTAGATATCAATTTCCTTTGAATACAAGAGTAATTCACGTAAAAAAATCATCTATGGAATCATAGGTGATAGCATCCTTGTTAGGGTTTATTGGATGTATACTTTTTGGTGCATCATCAGGATAGAGTATGGGCATGCAGAACCTTGGGAAAAAGTCTAGAAGTAGCACAACTTCATAGACTATGGGAGTTCAATTCAGTTCAATAGTTGGTACACAAGGCACCACCTCCTCTGGTTTGATTCCCACCATAAGAGGAGGATCAGGAGGATCTTTAGGTTTAGGATCTAGTGGATTTGGTGGTTCTGGAGGTGGAGGGAACACAGGAGGAAATATATGATCTAGATCTAGTGGGCATGGTCTGCACCAACCCCAGCAGGTATACTATGAGATGTCCCTTCATCTCCCAAAGTACAGAGGCATTGAAGATGTCATGGAACACATTCATATGTCTGAAATACTATGGCGCACCAAGGGAATTTTAGCTCTAGATCGCAAAGCAAGTCAATTTGTAAATATGTTGCAAGGGCGTGCACATAGTTGGTATAGGAATTTTGATCCAAATCATACTTGTGTGAATTACAAGGTGATGTGTGATGCCTTCTTGGTGGAATTCCATATTCCTAAATTTGAGCAGAAGATCATTATCGCACTTAAGGATATCAAGCAGGTCATGGTTGAAAGTGTAAGGGAATATGATATATGTTTTAAGACTCTGTTATCAAATTTATCCTATGATATTCATCTCAGTCATCATGCACAATAGTTCATTGGTGGTTTGATAACTCCTTTCAGAAGGGTACTCTCACACAATACTTTTACAGATCTGCGGGAAGCTCTTGAGGCAGCTCTATGCGTTGAGGCTATTGGGAATGTGGACACTGGAGTAAGCCCCTTTTTAGAGGCGCAGATTGTCTCTATGGCAAAGAGCTTAGGAAAATTGTCATCCAATTCAGCACATGAGACATGCAGTAGAATATGGTGTACAAACTGTGAAGTGAAGGGTCATGCCAAGGATAGTTTCCCTCATAGGTCAGTGCATGCTAATTTTTTGGATTGTGAAATTTTTCATGAGGAAGTGTCCTTTATTACAGCTCACTATCAAGAAGAACGTGTTCAGTTATTGTAAAATTTACAAATCACACACTCCTGACACAAAGAACTGTAGGTTGATTAATCAAATCCATGAAGCAATTGATATGGGTGTGTGATAGACTAATGTTATGAACAATTCCAAGGACCAAGGTGATAATCATAGTCAGAATCATAATAGTAATGAAGAGTTCTCTGATGGAGGTGGTCAAGGTTGAGGATACTATAAATTCTTTAGAGGTTGGGGTCGCGATGGAGGAAGTGGTGACTTTCCTCATGGAACATGTTACAATTGTGGATCACCTAATCACTATATGCATGAATGCCCTCAGAATCCAGTTTACTCCTGGTGCAGGAAGAATCACAAGTATGAAGAGTTCCCGGAGTTATATGAGCATATGTGTAAGAAGCACAAGAAAAAACAAGGGTGCAGGGATGATTAAAGTTAAGCACGTAGTGGGAGATCAATGGATGCACATGTTAGCACAGGATCCTGATATGATACTTATGTTAGTAACTACTCACGATGAAGCTATGTGTGCCCATGATGTTCCCAAGTAGAAGCTTGTTATTTCAAAATAGAAAGTGATCAATGCAAAGTATCCCAACCTTACACATCAGAAGGAAGTGTATCAAGAATCTATTGAGGTTATTAGGAACTTGCAAGGGGATATATAATGCTTGAAGGTACAGTTGTGGAAGATAGAATGGGAAAATGTAGTCGCACTACCCCAGACAGATGTGGATGACATTAAGGAGGTTTTTAAGTTGCTACGCCAAGATAACATCATGAGAATTGTTAAGAGAAAAAGTATCACGCGAAGATACTAAGCGCAGAAGACAGATCTTGCATGCCAACTTGCCCCCTCATAGTATATATTATGATAAAGAGATCATGTTGAATGCAGTTGTTGATGGTTGTATTTTAAGTAACATCTTGATTGATACAAGTGTGGAAGTAAATGTGCTTACTTTGGACGCATGGATATAGAAGGGGACACAACCATTACAGCCATCTTCAGATGTGTTATTTATGGCAAATAGGACTAAAGCCATGCCTGTTGGAGTTTTGAAGGATGCTTCTATTACAATTCAAGGGGATGAGTTTAACTGGTGATTTTGAGGTCTTAGTGCTCGCAGAAGCAGATAGTTTTCTAGCATTACTTGGGTGCCCCTGGTGTTATGCAAATAACGTTAATTTGTGCTTTAATAAAGGAAATATAAACTTTGAAAACAAGGAGTGTGTGATCATCCCCTTTATAGATAAAAAGGTTATGCCTTATGTACAGCCTTTGAGTGAAGAGAATATAAACAAAATCTATGTACGTACAATTAGGGATCCTGAGGTACTTGAACCACCAAAAGAAGGAGTAATTTAGTGGGATGATTCACAATCAGTAAGTGATACAACAAGTGTTTTTTGTGACAACTAGGCACACGACACTTATGAGATGGTTAGACATGAGATGAAGAGTGCAGTTACGCGCATCAGTAGGCCGTGTTCTGTTTGGCATCTGGGGAGTATCCAAGTACCAAGGTACAATGGTGAGGGAAATCCTGAGGTATTTCTACATGCTAAGGAGGCCTAGTGGAGAGATCAAATAGAAAGAAGAAATATGTTATTTTATACTCTACACGGAACAATAGTGCGCTAGTGGATTACACACAGGGATAATCTTATGGAGTGGCGTGAAGTGAGAATTGCGATCTCTGCTAGATTTCTAAGGAGCGATATACCCTCTCAAATCTATGAATTTCATGGGAAGGATCATGTTCAGCACCATGTTCAGAAGTGTGAGAGACTCTATATTGAAGGGCTGGAAGCTTTACCGCCATCATTATGGGTGCATAAGTTATATTCCACCTTGCGAGGTTACGCACATGCATGGTATGTCTATGAAGATTTTAATAGAGCGACCGGAAACTTGAAAGAGTTGATTATAGGTATGGTTCAGACTTTTGATTACTTCTCTACTAAACCACATGTAAATGAAGCATTACAGATAATGAAGCACTTGACTATGGGAGATAGTGAAAATGTTAGGGAACTCATTCAAGAGTTGTTGGGAGAATAAGACCTAAAGGCGTGTTTTGAAGAAGAGGAGACATATGAACAACAACTTGGGTGTGTCTGGCTAGCAAAGGAAAAAGGCAAGATGGTTTATATGATATATGATGAAGAGGTAGAGAATTTGGATGTTGATCATATTGTGGGTATGCGTGAGGTCATGGATAGTGCATATGAATGAGCACAAGTGTACCATAAGCCTATGAAGAAAAATAAGGTCAACATTGAGACAGAAGCTAGACCTAAAGAAGCTATTATTGGTGATTATTTGTTTAATCCAGAGGTCGCTAAGATTATTGAGCTATTGTGTGACTTCCAGGATGTGTTCCCTAGAAGCTATCATGAGTTGAAAGGAGCACATGAATCTTTGGGCAAGATGAGAATTAAGTTAAAGGAAGGTGCATGCCTGGTTAGGAAGAGGCCTTATAAGATGAATCCTAAACTGCTTGTCAAACCTAAAGAAGAGATTGACAAGATGTTTAAATTTGGAATCATTGAGCACCCATACCCTAGAGGAATCAGAATGGACTAGCCTGATGGTGATCAGTATCAAGAAAGATGGCAGGATAAGGATACGTGTGGACTACAGTGAGTTGAATGTTGTTTGTGTTATAGATCAAGAAAGATGGCAGGATAAGGATATGTGTGGACTACAGTGAGTTGAATGTTGTTTGTGTTATAGATCCTTTCCCTACACCTTTGAAAGAAGAGATCTTGGAGAGTGTGGCAGGGTGTGATATCTATTCCTTTACAGATGGTTCTCTGTATATCATCAGGTGTGGATTGCGAAAGAAGATCAAGAGAAAACAACTTTCACCACTAAGTGGGGAATTTTTTGCATACACAGTTATGCCTTTTGAATTGAAGAATGTGTTTGTAGTATTTTTGCGCATCATGGTACACAGCATTTCAGGATTTTATACATAAGCTCTTGCAGGGTTACTTAGATGATTAGATTGTTGATGGGCTAGTTAAAGACCATTGTGAAAATTTAAGACTTATGTTTGAAAGGTGCAGGAAGTTAAGCATCTCATTAAACATCAAGAAGTGCATTTTTGCTACACCTTTTGTAACTTTTTTAGAACATAGCATATGTAAAGAGGGTTTGTTAGTAGATCTTGCTAAGATCGTTGTTATTTTGGGCTTAGATGAACCTACTACCTAGAGTGAAGTGTGCGGGTTCCTTGGACACATAGGGTATTACAGGAAATTCATTAAGTGTTATTCCAAGATTTATGTGCCCTTGGAAGAATTACTAAAGAGCAAAGGTAAGTTTAATTGGGGTGAAGCACCACAACGCTTGTTTGAGACATTGAAGGAAAGGCTTACTTTTGCACCTATTTTGTGCTTTCCTTCGTGGACTAGGCCATTTCATGTGCATGTGGACACTTTTGACATATAGCCATTGGCACATTATTAGCCCAGCCGAGAGAGGGGTATTGTTGATCACCCTATTTGTTTTGCAAGTAGGAAATTGACTTCGGCTGAACAGAACTACACAACTACGGAGCGCAAAGCGTTGTCTATGATTTATGCGATGAAAAAGTTTAGGCAATATTTGTTGAAAACTTTGTTTATATTCTATACAAATCACATGGCATATAAGTATCTAGTCAATAAGCTTGTTTTATAGGGGCACATATGCAGATGGATCCTATTGTTCCAGAAATTTGACTTTATAGTCGTGGTTAAGCCAAGCAAGAGCAACTCGAGACCAAATCATTTATCCAGGATTAATCCGGGTGAGGGTGTAGAGCATTAAGGATATAATGTTAGATGCACAGTTATTCAGATTAAACCGCATGCCCTCTGACTTATAAGATATTATTATCTTTTTGCGTACTGGTGTGGTGCCTGAAGGCATGAAGGCCTTCAAGAAGAAACAACTTGTTATACGCACTGCGCCCTATATGTTGATAGGTGGAGATTTTTACAAGTTAGGTCATGATGAGGTTTTTCTTCGATGTGTACTAGAGCATGAGCATGAAGCTATGATGGAGGAAGGTCATGGTGGAATTGCAGGGGGTCACTATGCAGGAAATGCCACCGCGCGTAAGATCTTATTGGTCGGTCTTTAATGGGAGATAATTTACAAGGACTATATAGAGTTTTGCAAGACATGTGACCACTGACAGCACCTTGGCAAGCCTGGGAATAGAGATGAGATGCCTTTGAGGCCTATTGCTAGTTTAGAATTGTTATGGAAAAATCACAGCACCCCCTGAATGGTATGGTTGTAGATGGGGCATTCGGTGTGATTATCAAACATTGAACTATCCTAAGTGTGGGACAATGTGAAATGGGATAGTTCATCGGAGAAGGTTGGTTCCTACTCCTAACCTACCTTCCACAAAATGCTCCTAATGTAGGAAAAACTACTAAAAAATCCTAGTCTATAGCTTCCAAGGGGACATTGATAGAAGGATTACATGAAATAAACCTACACTAAGAGCGGTGATACACCAAGAGAGGAGTGTTGATCACTTCCTCGGCCTACAAAATAATGAATAAATGAATCTAGGAAGGGTGGTCCTGCATCACAAAATAAATTTCATTCAATACATCATTCCTGAATGAGCACAACACACCAAAACTGCAATGAACAAGGAGTATGCACAACCACCTGTTTGACAATGAAAGGTAAGGAGAAACAACAAACCATGGAAGGCTAAAAATATAACACAAACAATATTTTACTGCTCCTTTAAAGTTTACATAATACAATATCTAATAGGGGAAGGCATGAAACCATTACAGTGTTTAGATGAAGGCCTGAAGCCCCACAAGAAGAGGGGTAGTGTGGGAGGAGAAAAAATGACCAAACCTTTGCATGTTGTAACATCCCCATTTTAAAACACCAGAACAAGGGAATTTTTTTTTTTTTTTTTAAAATAACGTTCTCTGTTATGAATTATTAAATTCAAACACACGTTCGAGATTTAGTAATTGTTCTCTGCCCAAACCACACAGTTTGGATCATACAATTTCTTTCAAAAACGAATGTTCCCTGTTCACATATTTACAATATGGAACACACATTCAATGCCATTCAATCTCATAACAGATTCTATATGCTGCTGTAAATGACTCGATGAACTGCCGATCTTCCATTTTCATGGCTCGGAGTTTCAACGATCCTTCATTTCATGACTCGGCAACAACCGATCCTTCATGTACATGACTCGGCAACAACCGATCCTTCATGTCTGTTTATGCATAGTATATTTTATATACTTGTTCTCATAACCTTCCCCGGTTATCAAAGTGATCCATTTAAGAAGCCTATCTGAATATCTGTTACTGATATTCATCTGACATCCTGCATCTTAAATTAAGTGATAAGGACAACGCAACCAGCAATTGCGATACTTTGGCCAAAGATTTTCACATGCTTTGCATGATCATATTCCTGAATGTGATACACATCTACGGAATACGTCCTTCACTTCACTTCACCTGTTATCTAGAATGGTCTTTCCTGGTTCCTACCAGTCCTCATTGTTTAAGTTCCGTTTTAAACTTTCGATACCAGCCAGTAATATGAGCGGGTATAGGAAGGCACTCCTGGTAACTAAAGATACGCAGACATACGGTGTCGTTACCCCACAACTCCGTGTGTCTGATTACCTTTAGTATTCCGGAGTCACTCCGTATACCAGATCATACCCTATCCCCACCCCAGCTAAGATCTACACATTCAGCCTATGTATTCTAAATGTTTTAATTCGGGAGAGCATTGCTATATGTCAGCTGCAACAATGTGTCGTCATGAAGACCCCGTCTTCATGAAGACACCTTGCTGTAGCTGGCGTATACCAATGTCCTGCAGAATTCTCCCAACGAGAATACACATCCTGCCCAAGTGACTTAGCCACGAGTTAATAGTTTAAGCAATTTTCAGCATCCACGCTGATCCCTTGATCCTCGTTTCCGTTGCAGTTGTATATAACTAAGAAGGACTAAACTGTCCTTTAGTTCGTTATGTATCGTCTCCTTCGTACCGAAGGGTTACATTTCCTTACTTGGTCCATTTCTTAATCATTAGATTAAGCATTCCGTACCGACGGACATAATAAGTTTACCTACTAAACTTAACCAAGATGTTTCCAACTGCAACTTATTTCAGAATATTAACTTATTAGACGTCATTCAAACGAGGTCTAATCCTTGAGAAATGAATTCATTTATTTCCCTTCAACGTTATATAGTTAAGGATCATTAGTTATGAACATATGCATCCAATAACCTTTATTCTGAATTTTATCAAACGGGATCATTAATGAGGTTCGAAAACGAAGTTCGAATACTCCCAATTTAAATTGATATTCCTTAGCTCCTAAGCTAATCCTGAATACCCTCTGATTATAAAATCATATTCTTCTTAATCCTTTTTAATGTCAATTCATAATTCATCTTTACCCAAGTATGAATTAATTGCATTGTTCAACTTAAAGGTTGTATTTAAGTAAGAATAGATATCAGTTTCAATTCAGCATCCATCCGAGGATTATGAAACGATTCCAAATCAAGAATTAACACCTTATTCCCAATTTATATAACAATATCAAACTGATATAATTATTGAAAATATCACACTTGTAACTGTATTCAATATTTCAAGTCATAATTTGTACATTTGCCAATCCAACTGATTGGGTATAACTTATACAAAGCCTCCATACAACTCATGGACAGAAGAATATATTTTCTTCGTTCACAATTCCTCAAAGAGGAATAAAAGCAACAGTTACAATTTAATTTACATTTAATCAAGAGACATTAGAAAACAGCCAAGTCTTCATTCTAATCAAATTCCATCTGCAAAATGAATTGCACGGGTCAGTTCAATGAACTGAGCACATTAAGCACTTATCCTTAAAATAAGATGCTTCAACTAACTGTTTCAATAAAAGAACCCTGCTTTTATGAAACAACAGCAAAACATCAATCTCGAAAAGCACAAAAGAGAGATCAGCATACCCACTAATTCATCAAAATATCATCACAACCAGCCAAGGGACTGCTGTCCCGTTTTCACATAATCATTGCAAGTATCAATTTACAGTATTTGCAAAGTTAGGAATACAAGTAGCTTGCTGCCTACATAGCATACAGTTATCTTTTCCACGCCTTTCATTAATAACAATTGCAAGGAGTGAAACTAACTGAAAATAAATCCATTACTTTCCTTTCCGTTCATGAAGCATGTTAATTTTAAGGCATTCAAGTACAACAAGAAAGCGAACAGCAATGCATATAGTAGCTCCCATCTAAGCACTATAAAATTCATCATTCACGAATTCCAGATTTCCAACTTAATGAAATAAAAAGATCATTTTTCTAAAACATTAATTCATATCTCTATTTCTTTCCGCATGACTGTCCTAACCGTGGAATTCAGACGAAAGACAAATCAACATAACAGTTCAGAGTGAAACTTACAAAATCCACTCGGAATTCACTTTATGGCAGCAAGAATAATTTCATTTACTTCCAGTTCATATGAATGCCAAACAGGTTAGTAAGACATTATATTTATCGTGGGGCAAACCATATCAATATGTATACTAGGTATTTGCTATACTAGAAGATTCCCTACTTCTTACACTGTATAGCTAACCAACAACAAATTTGCAACCACGCAAGTATATATATCCATATAATCTTTTATGCCTCTGAACACATATAGTTCTTACTAGGAAATGGTACATGGCTGTTACCTACAGCAAGACCGTGTCTTAGACACTATAATTCCAATGTCACTTTCAGAATCCCAAATAACAAAAAGAGAAGAACTCATTCTCTACTATTTCATTAAGAATAATCATTATATTCCGAATGAAGTAAAAACATTCAATCACGTTTTTCTAAGCAAGACAACTCAACTTAGAAAGATAACAGAGTAAACGTTCTCATTGATAAGCATCTCACATAACCAGTACAGCTGCAATCCAACGAGCTACAGTAATGAACAATCCAGCCAAGTTTGCATTCACAAGATAGTAAAAATAATAATAATATCAGAAGGTCAAACTTTGACTGCTAGACGCAATGGAATCAACCTTCATTACAGCATGAGGAATTTATAATCATTCATTGCACAGAATACAAACTAGTTTATAGTTGCGTCAATAGTCTGATTAAGAAGGCCGAACAGTATCAAGAAAACACAATGAATCCATCTTATCTACACCGTAAGAGAGTCGTACTTCATTAAGGAGTTTAGAAGGAAAAACTATTCCTTTTTCCCACTTCTCACGAACATTCATATAAAATTTTAATGTCCATTCCCTTAAAATACAAGATACCATTTCTTCATAATCCGAAATAGCAAGGGGAGAGAGAGAATTCTTATCCCTTTTAAGCAAGAAGAAAATGAACAGCCAAAACGTGATATCTTTCCTTTTCCCAAGGCTATTCGTGTGCTTATAAAGAAAAAAAAAATGTTGTATTCACAATAATCAACACAGCAGAGAGAGAATAAGAATTTATTTCCTTTTCAAAAGAAGTTTCAGTATAGAACGACCTTAAACTTCTCATACACCCTGTACTACCATATCACGAAAGACCATATGACAAGAGCATTATCATAGTGGTGAAAACAACCATTCAGCCTACCAGTTCAGGATATAAAATTCTAAACAGTGAATACCCATTCCATGAAGCCCAAAAGAAATGGTATTCCTTTTAATTCAGAACAGCATATAGCAAACAAAAAGATCTTATTTCCTTCAATGAAACTTCAGTACAGAAACAACGTCAAGCCGCTCACACAGCCTTCACCATTTTATCTCAAAAGTTCATGTGACAAAAGACAATCACACAACAACAAACAATTCATACTGCCTGTACTGATCCTATAAAACATCTATTTCAAACACCATACTGTCAACAAACCAGCACGTCGTGGAAGTGTTTCCAACCATTCAATGCAAGGACGGATTATCCACAACAGCAAGGGGACGACTGTACCCCGTTATTTCCAAAAATGACAGCAAGAAAGGAAGGAAACCCATATCATAGCAACAAAACACGACTGAAATTCTATCTTTCTCTTCACATGTAATAGCAGTTCCAAGCACAACATCAAGGAGAACGATTCCACAATAAGGAAAAGTTTTAACAGCCTGTCCACTCCATACCACATGTATAAAGGGAGAAAAGGTTTATTCCTTTCTACAACACTGTCAGCAACCACAACGGAATTTCCCATTCCAACCAAATTTAAACAACAACAAATCAATGCCGAGCAACCAAGGCCGTTTCTTATCATTTTTCAAGAAAAAAAAGAAGGAATGAATCAACAAATCCATTTCCAAATCAATCTCAAAAACAATCAAGCAATCCCAACCCAAGAGCAGGGTTGTTTTAATGAAACATTTAAATCAAGCAAAGATTTTAAAGAGAAGGGCTTAACATGCCTGTAATCTCTTTTCCAGAACTCGAAGAAAGCTTCGTTTTGCCGCGTTTTTCTTCCACAACGGCAACACAATATTCCCGGCACTTTCTTCCTTCTTCTTGGCTGATCAACAGCCTCAAAACCTCCAAGAGAATGTCAAATGCAAGAGCTGGTTCGACTGAACCAGACCAAGAAACCGAATGCAGAGCAACTTTGCAAAAGCTCGAATGAACAAAAATGAAAATCAAAATTCCCTCATGTTGTTTCCAAGGCAAGTTGGTCGCGAGGACCCAAAAACAATTAATGCATTAAAGGCTTGCCTTTCTCCTCATTTTCCACGCCACCTCCACTTGGGTTGGCAAGTCTCCAACTTCCAAATTTTCCAAGCAAACTAAATTTAGCCAAAATTCCAAATAGATACCTCTATTTCTTACCTGCCCCGCCAAAACTGGCGCTGCCCACGTATGGGCTTTTAAATTAATGCTAATGAATACTCCCCTCCATCCTTATCCTCTCCTTCCAAGGGTCTGCGCGCCCTTTTTAGATTAGGATTAGTTTAGGTGGCATGTGTGTTCAACCTAGGCCTTAGTTTAGTCTTAGGTTTTTATTTTCCCCTTTTTTTATTTATTTTTATTTAAAAATCCATTTAGGATTAATAATGTAGGATGCATGTTAGGACTTAGGATTAGTTTAGGTTTAATCCACACTAACCACTAACACTAACAATTTCCATCCCGCCCCTACTAACATCCATGTTAACACAAAGCAGGGCGTTCCGTCCTTCCGATTACATGCCAAGGCCACCCGTGTCCAGGCGTTTCTCGCCCCACAAGGTCCCGACTTCGACAGTGCAGGGTTCAAGAATCGATGTCGTTGGCATCTACGTGCTAGCTATTCACACCTGTAATCAGGCGCTGCACGCTCATAATAATCCTAGTCCATTTCAAGTGTGAATCAACATAGAAACACAAGAGGACCTCAGCATACTTGAATCAATGGAATTGATTCTGGGTATGCTGTCAATCAGCACAAGAGCAAGCAATTATACGACAATCTGTCGCCACATCAACAAACACACAAGTACAATATTTGCTGTTCCATGCAATAAATCACAATATGCAAGAATCCAAATTAGCAACACATTCTCTTAAGATCAAAACATATCTTAACATGTTTGCTTCCATTCCAAGAGCTATAACAGTATGTAAAACATTCACCAAGTTAACATACAAAATCAGAGTGTTACACATGTCCAACTCCTTACAATATTTGTAAAAGAATTTCATGAGTGAGAGGGAGGAGAAAATCAGATTTTTTTCTACAATCACCACCAAAACTCATCATGATGTCTGCAAGAGTGATGGATAACCCTATCAAGCCCATACCCTCCTGTACGTTGCCTTGTGGAGGAAGAAAACATGCCCATACTGTCATTGATGGTTCCCACCTACCCCCTGGCACTGTAGATTGTTCCCAAATTTTGGAAGTCAAAAAACATCTAAAATCTTGAATTCGATGTTCCCATGTTGTAGATCGTCTTTTGATCTTTTCATCAAGTGGCTTTTTGTGAAAATACGACAACCGAGGCTCAAGATATGCCTATTTTTGCATTTAGGGGTCCCTGGGGTCTCTGCAATTTCGAGGTTTAAAAAACCTCTGAAAATCCATATTTCATGTCTACATCTTGTATATTTTCTTCTCGTCTCTCCATTGACTATGATTTCACATGGATCGGACCAGTGGAACTCAAGTTATCATCATTTGAAAGTGAGGAGTTTTAGTGTTTATTTTGGGTGTGCATTGCATTGTGTTGGCGAACCAGCTCGATGAACTTAGGGGTGAGTTATTTGTGGTTCGGGTCCCTCGAACCTTCCTTTGCCCATTCTTCCATTGGAGAGCTTCCATGTTCGGTTGATCCCCTTCATCATCTAGCGTGGGTTTATCGCGTGGCTTGATGGGCTTTACATTATCCTCGTTCTTCAATGTTCAACACTCGTTGTTTCCGAAACCTATACTGATTGGATCGAGTCGTTACTTATCTCGAGCTCCTTTTGCATTGATTCCCCTCTCAGAAATCGCCAAGTTACGCACTTGCATTGGATTTTTGATTGGTCGACCACGCAATCACCTCATGCTACATCACTTCGAGCCGGAGAGCTGACCCCGAAACCCATTCTTTGCATTTGACGGGTCTACCTAAGCCGCATGATGGGCGAGCTTCTATTAGAGCTCCCTGATATCTCATTACCACCTGCTTGGATGAGTTTCACTCATGGCTCCACGCAGCATGCTCCACATCCTCCTTGAGTTTGGCAGACCCTCTTGCTTGGTACCGAGCCTATGAGCCTTCCACCTGTTACTTGCTCAAACTCCCTAATGTTCCTACATTTCGGGCTCTTGATGTCAAAATTTCGGAACTATTTCCAACCTTATCGAGCACTATTCGTCCATCCACATAAAATGTCTGAACTTTCGAAATCCTAAAGTCTGAATTTCGGACTTTAGGTTTCAGACTTCTCCCGCACCTCCACATGGCACTGTTCACGAGCTCGCCCTCTCTGAAGACTCTGAATCGCCGAAGTCTAAAATTTGGACTTCGGGGTTCGAACTTTGACCCAAATTTCACCCAACTCACCCGACGAGTTCCGAAATGCGCCAGCCTGAAATTCCAAAGCATTGACCTCCAAAGAGCCCGATGACCAACTCGTTGCATTCACATTTTGGGGGGTTTCATCATTCGGACACTTGGCCTGTCCACAGAGTTACTATTCATCACGAATCTGTGAGGCGTGATTTTTCTGAATTTGCACAACTCTGAAGTCTGAATTGCTTCGAAATCTGGCTACTCCCAAGGCGAGCACTAATTTCCCCGCAGATTGGTTTGTGAGCTTGCTAACACAAGCTTGGCCTCATGCTTAGCTCGTCTGAGTCGGCTCCTTGCAGACATGAACCCTTCGTGTCGACTTATCTTGGTTTTGAATTTGTTGCCGCCGGGTCATCTGGTCGTATTGAGTCGACCCTTTGAATTTTCACCTAGACATGTTCATTTCTACGACCCCCATGTAATTCCGTGTTACCTTTAGCTCGGCATTCATGCTTCTTCCGCAATACTTTTCTTTGAGTTGGCCATTTGCTATACCTCGGCCTTGGATAAACCATTTCTTTGTTGTGTGTCGACGTAGCTCGTTGAATGCCCATGCTGAGCCTTTCAACCATTTCCACTTTGCCGTGAGCTCCCACTGCATGTTGACTTCTTGCTTTCATCTGAGTCACCGAGTTGATCCGTTGAAGCCTTATCGTGGCATTGACTTGAAAGGCTCTACAGTCAAGCTTGTGCATTGCCATGTCGGCCTTCTAAGTTTTCAATCTACCACGACCCGATGGGATCGTCTCAACCTCCTACATGGCTGACCTTCCAACATTGGTTAAGCCGACATGTTTTGTTTTCCCTGTTTGGCTTGGCTTGCTGAGCCGAGCCTTTTTCACGTGGCTCGATCATTATTTTCCCGTTGTGCTCCCAACCTATCACCGCTGCTCTTTGGTTTCTACAAGCTCACCTCAGGGTCGTGAATCATTCTCGAGCACCTCTACATTACACTATTGTATTGGGTTGTCCCGAGTTGACATCCCCATTTCCGCACAACTCGGTGTTGTCGAGTTCTCCGTCCTAGCACCGAGCTGCATAGGGTAAATCCGAGTTCATTGCCATACATAGAGCTCTCTGCACTGCGCCTAACTCGGCAAGCTCTCTCGTACTACACCTTCGATCTCAATGATCTCGATCCCTTTGCATCCGCATAACTCAATTTTGAGCTCGACCTTCATTCACATATGGGGCCTTAGTTTGGCATCTGCCTTGCTTGCTTTGACCGAGTGTGGGCCCACAAGGCGTCGCATTTTTTTCATTTTTAAGAAAACTCAAGCTTTTAAAGACCAAGGAGTGGAAAAATTCCTCAATTGATTTTAACACTCGCAATACCCCTTTAAATGTCTCGAAAACATGAATTTTGATTTGCAAACCCGACATCCATTTGTGGGGCCCTGTTCCCATGTCCGGGTACATCTTACCTCATTGTCCATTTTGCCCAGGGAGGGCATAATGGATAACAAAAACCTTTTGAGAAGTGGGCAATTGACTTTGTGGGTCCTATTTCCCCACTCGCACGTAGGACTGGATCACGCTACATTATAACCTATACAGAATATCTTACAAGGTGGGTGGAAGCAACGCCTACAAAGGATTGCACGATAGCTACGACAGCAAGGTTCTTATGGGAGAATATTATTAGTAGATATGGATGTTTGTTGAATCTGACAAGTGATAGGGGCACAAACTTTTTGAATGAAACTATCAGGATCTTATTAGTTAAGTTCATGGTGGCGCATCACAAGACAACCCCCTATCATCCACAGGCCAATGGGACTGTTGAGGCTTTCAACAAAATATTAAACCATACATTGAAAAAGATTTGTGATGTTGGAAGGAAGGAATAGGATGATAAAGTCTTTGTTGTACTTTGGGTATACATGACAACTTATAAAAGATTGAACAAGGCCACACCTTTTCAATTGGTATTTGGTATGGAGGTTGTTTTATTGGTAGAATTCATGTTACCCTCCATGTATATTGCACACGCAGGTGGATTGATGGATGAGCAAGCACTTGAAGAGTGTATAGGCAAATTGATGCAGTTGGATGAAAGGCACACTATAACACGTTGGAATTAGAAGATAGAAAAGGCCAGGCAGAAGGCATGGCATGATTGACATATCAAGAACAAGAAGATTGAGGTTGGGTAGATGGTTCTTCTTTACGATTCTAAGTTTTTGTGCCATCCTGGGATGTTCCAAGTGCATTGGTTGCGACCATATGTTGTGACTGACATACTTGATTCAAGCACCTACCAGTTACAAGCGTTGGATGGGACAAGGTTCCCTGGTTACTTCAACGGGAGTAGGCTGAAGCCCTACTATAAATAAGTCTTATGGGTTTTTGTAATAAGATAGTATTGTCAGTTAGATTAGATTTCCTTTCATGAATTTTATTTTATATGTGTTTCCTTTCAACGTTGATATGATTTGTCAATTTAGTTCAGTGTTTTATGTAATAAGCACATTTATGTGCCATGAGTTGATTACTATCTATTGCATTTAATGCATAGAGGAATGCACATACTTTTAGTGTGGGGTGGAGTATATGTAGGATCCATGGATTGGATTTGACTGTTCTTTGAAGGATGGGTATGTATAGAGAAATATTTTGCTGGAGTTTTAAGTAAAAGTGTGGATGCAAAAATATTGCTCATGAATGAAGACCACCTATGGATGAATGGACGCACAACATAACATGAGGTAGGTTACAGCATGGAAAACTACTTGGAGAAAGACATAGTGGATAGGTACTTTGGTACATAGAGGCATGTGAAAGGAGGTTTTTGGTCATGGAGTAGTAGGCGCGTCAGAAGGTTATGACTGGGGCGCAGAAAAATTAGCATGGAAAAAGGAAAGAAACACCAATTTAATGTTGAGTACGGTGGTAGGTAGAGAGCAATAAATGTGGAGGAATTTTCAAAAACTATCTAAGGCGGTGTGGTGAAATTGTTTTCACCTTTGCGATCAAGAGAATTTGAGCGAGTTGAAGTCGAGCGAGCTAGCAAGTGAGTTGTGAAGTGCGAAGAGTTGTGATACAAACTTAAACCAGGTGAATTTGTGCACGGGATTGGTTGGCACTCCATTCTAGAGAAGGTGTTTGAGTGACACAAGGACGTGCAAGGAGATGCATCGTCAGTTAGGGTTCAAGTTTGAGCTAGAGCACATGGAATTGAGTTAGGGCACGTGGATTTTGAGTTATAGAGTTTGAATCAGTTACAAGAACACACCTTTATTATTCCTATAACACCTAAGCAAGCACCTAGAGCGGCCACAACGGGAAAGAAGCAAAAGGAAGTCGAAATTGAAATAGAGGATGCCCCCGAAAGCCATTTTTCCCGAAATGCAATATTCATAAGGGGTTTTATGGGCCGCGATTGGGAGTTACATGTTCGACATTACAAGGTAAGCGATTATAATCATAGAACTTGAGGACAACAAGGATGAGTTGGATAAGTTGTTGGTAGTGAAGACAACCATGAGGATAGAAAACGATATGGCGATGTATGATGATGCGGGTGAAAATTTGTTATCAAAGGTAGGAGTTTTGCAGTTGTATTAATTTCCCTATTTTAGAAAACCCAAAAGGCTATATCAATGGCTGATGAGTAAAGTCCATGAGGACTTCTTTTACTTTGTTGGGCGTCAAATGAGGCTTACCATGCCCCTCATTGGGAGGTTGACAGGATTGAGGAGTTCGGGTACAAAAATTAACAATGACCTCACTGAAAAAGAGGCCATAGAAGCAACTAAGAAAGCACTAGGATACATGAAGGGAGGGTGCGGGATGGATATCCCCAAGTTGTAGAAGTACCTCGTTATCCAAGTAGCAGTGCACCTTCTCACCAAGATAAACAATCAAGAGCGTTGGTTGTAGGTAAATAAGGCATGGTTGCATATAACAAAGAAGATGACAAAAGGAGTGGTGTACAACTTGATTGGTTTCATTGTAGAAACCATTATTGAGGAGGTGCATCAAGGAAAGAAGATAAGTTTTAGTGTGATTCTTTTATCAATTGTCTTTGTAGAAATTGGAGTCCCCAATGGGCCAAAGGATAAAATATGACAATACCCAGAAGAAAAGAGGTCCCTTGCTAAGATATTTGAAAAGTACACATGTGATGGATCCATGAGTGGACCCTTCAAGAAGAGAGCAGAAATTTGATATGAGCACTTGCGCGCTGCATTTGAATAATAATGGAGAATACCAAAGGATCTTCCTTCGGTATTGGGAAAGTAGGTATAGTTTGCAATATATCAGCATTTTTGTATAGCATGTTTTGGCATGAAGGATGGAAAGTGGAGCCCTTGGTGTAAGCTCCCCTATGCCTTCACTACACGCTACTTTAAGGCATATGTACATAGGTTCTTGAATGTGTGCCGATTGTTATTCAATGTAAACAAGATAGATTACGACTACCATACACTGAGGAAAACCTACGTTTACCCAAATAAGTTTGCATACATTGGGAAACTAATTTTAAATGATATTAACATTAAATTTATAAGCTTGGCCATTGGGAAGTCTAGGGAAGCTCTTATTTAAATTTACTTGAGGCCCAAGTTGGAAAACAGGAAGTATGTTGAAAATGAGTTCAAGCTCCCTGGAACACCCAAAGGAAAGCATACTTTGGGCACACTTGAAGATAAAGAAGACACGTTGCCCCTTGGTGAGGAAGAATGAGAGGAGGAACAAGTGTAGGAAGACATTGATGGCTTGAAGCATAGGAAGAAACAACCCATTATAGGAGAGAAAAGAGAGCACGAGGTAACCCCTCCTTTGCCGAAAAGAAGATGAGGATGTGGGAATAGAGACGAGCATATTTGAGATTGGAGAGGGCGTTTTGGACCCACAATACAAAAAGGTGTTGAGAAGAACCAGAACGCAAGGCACGGGACCTCCACATCCATTGAGGAGGTCGCCAAGGACTTCTCTTGTGAAGGTCAAACCAGTGAAGAAAAGGTGTAGGTACATTCTGACTAAGGAGGATGATGAGGGGGAGAAATCATAAGACAACACGTAGAAGTCTCTAGTTCATATTGAGGATGTGTAGGAGCCTAAAGAAGAAGAATTGCAGCATGGTTCAGAAGATTTGAAGGAGAAGAATATAGACAGCGGGGGCCATTGACATTTAGATAGGTGAAGATAAGGGTGAGCCATCATGCGCACCTCCTACTACATAGATAGGTAAAAGCCCAGTGTTGGATTCAGGTGCCTCTATTCCAAAAGATAAGCGCTCAAGAAAGGGAAAGGAGGAAGAAACTTATGAGACTCCTAAATTTGGATATGTTGATGATCCAAGTAAGATCATACACGCACAGTTCCAAAGCACTTTAAAGCCCAAGGATTTGTATGGGTGGGAGCTTATGGATGCAGAGATGGTGACCACATGCACATGGAAGCAATTATCATGGAGCATGCAGACTCATATGGATGAGCCTGACTTTGACATATGTGAAAAATCGTGTGTCTCGCACAGAATGAAGAAGGTGCCCCATTCGCACCATGTGACTATAAAACCCCCTATAATTTCATATGAACAAGTAAGTGATGCCTTAACAAAGGCATCTACAGAGGTTGCGCGCTGGAATATTGATAAAGTGGAAATTGTTTGGGCATTGTTGGATGATAAGAAGGACAAAGAGACTGAGATAAAATACCTGACAAAAGTAAAGGAAAAAGTTGAGGTGAAGGTGGAGGCATTGGTAAGTATGGCATAAGAAATTGGGGATGATATTTTATAGGAAAGGTCGTACTTGGAGAATAAAGTGAAAGAAAATTTTCCTTCTGTGATGCACTACATACACGCACTTGTCAAGTTGGTGATGGATGAAGGGCCGGTGTGTATCCCAAAAGCAAAGGATGTTGTAGAGCAAGCAGCAAAGGCCAAGGCAACTATTACACACAAAAATACTAGTTATGAATTTGTTCTACAGACTTTAAAGGATGAACTGAAGAAAGCAGATATGGCATTGAATATATGTGCGGCCCCTGATGTAATAATAACGATAAGGACTATGGAAGAAGAAAATTAAGTCCTTAAGGCAACTAAGAATGAGGCACTTGGGCGTGAGGAGAGGCTCACACTGGTAGAAGAAAAGTGTGACACGCTTGCAGCCACCCAGGTCACTCATAAAGAAAGAATTAAGGAGATTGGAAAACTTATCACATGGTAGATGGATGTGATGGAAGGGATGGTCTCAAGAATGTCCAATGTTCTCAAAGTGTTGTAGAATGGACGGGAGAACATGACATTAGATGAGATAGAGGGAGTACTAGAAGACATCCCTCATAAAACAAATTAATTGCTAAGTGAGTGGAATGAGTTGGAAGCATAAATCAAAGCAGAATATCCAAAGTTGATTCTATCTGCAGAAGTATAGAAGGCCCAACTATTCTTTATTCTTTTGTACAATTAATCTTTCATTACTTTATTCTTTATTCATGATGAGTTGAGATTACCCATTGCTAGGGGGTGACAATGAAGCAAGTGTGGGGTAATGTTGGGATGGAAAAATATAGCATAAGTATTGAATGCGCATAAGCATTGAGTGCACAAAAACATGGCGCGTAGGTACGCGTAGAAGTATAATCAAATAGGGTGTGCATGGGGAAGGTGAGGACTCGAGATTTAGTTGTTTTCAGGATAAGGCTAATTATGGACATGGAGTGCAGTGCACGTTTTGTATGAAGACTTGCATGTTGAGAATGGAGTTTAATTGATTCACAAGAAACTTGCTTTTACATGTTATTGGTTCTGACAGTAACCAGCGTCAGTCAGGGTGTAACCGGCATCGGTCATTCCAGGTCAAGAAGTGACCAGAACTGGTCAGGCAATAACCGACAATGGTTACCTATGTGACGAAGCTTTTGTTTTTTGATGAAAAATTAGAATAAATCAATTATTTTAAAGATGATTTATTGATTGTAAAAGCATAGTTAAGTTACCCAAAATAGATATATATGCATGTATGCATTGTATGAGGATAAGTAAGAAGGAAAGAAGATATATAGCAATTATTTTGCATGTAAGTTTTCTTGGTGAGCAAGAAAGAGTAGCTAAGTGAGGGAAAAGCATTGAACATCCTGTGAGGTGTGGGAAGATAGTAGATCTTCATTGTATTTCCTCTGTAAAGCACTGAATAATAATATTGGCCTTTTCTTAGTGGACGTAGCTCACACTGGGTGAACCACGTAAAATCTGGTGTAATCGTTCTCTTGTTTATTTTATCTTCTGGTTATTTCCACATTCATTGCTTGTATGATTGCGCTTATTATAGATCTGTGAAACACTATTATATGGTTTAACCCCAACATTGCATAATATGCAAGGCTATTTTGGGCGAATGGAAGACTAATCGACATGCATAGTTTTGAGGCTATTAATAGTATTATACTATAGTTTATTATAAGGTAATTTATTATTAGCGATCTTGCATGCTCTTATATTTATCTTGTAAGGGCGCATGGCTATTCTTAGCATGTAGCCTATTTTTAGGATGCATGAGCAGTGAAGGTAAATTCCCCACCCCTATATATATATATATATATATATATATATATATATATATATATATATATATATATATATATTGCATGGTTTAGGGATCCATGTTTTGCTAGAGTTATGTTGTTGGTATATGGGCGGGCATGACTTATGGTAACCATATTGTGTATGTAATAGCTTTTGTGTTTTACAGTAATTAATATAATGGAACTATATGGTTGGATATTGGTTGTAGACATCTATGATTCTGGATCTTGAATGGTGAATATGATACTTTGTTTTGTTTAAATACTTATGCAATATAGTCATGATCTAGATCGATTTAGTACCTTATCTTTTTATGGTTAATATGGATTTGCAATATATATTTTTCCATCATGTTAACCCCTTGATAAAGCTCACATAAAAGAGGGACCTATTACCTTTGTGTGCTTCGAGTGAGCACTTAGGTTCTGCCTGGGTGATGTTCCAACGCACCTTGGGCTTTTGGTGGGTAAAATAAGGCTACCATATATCACTTTAAAAATAACCTATACTTATTAGTGCTCACATTTTTAAACTCCTACCACTCTCCCTATTTTCTTCCGACACAAACCTATGTGTCATGCACCTCAATTCATGTCTTGTTTTACCTCTTATATTGCTATTTGCATCATCTCTTCTCTTACCCCTTCATCTCAATGTCGATCACATTTGTGATATCCCTAGAATCTTTATCATAGCTATGACTTATCACTTTGTGATCCCTTTGTATAAATCCATAAAATTTCTACCCACTCCCACCCAAGTCCATTATGGAGTCACAACTAGCACTTCTTAGTCGCACTTGTGTTAGTATTGTGGGTGTCCAAGATCTAGCTAGCCTTAAATATCTCATCAGACACTACACATCTTGATCACTAGAGTGAATTCTCTATGACCCTGACCCAACCATGATTAGCATCAAATAATCCATTATAATGGCTCTATGTAGTGCAAATTTCTAGCGCTAACATGTACTTTTCTCTTTTTTTCATAACCACGACTGACTCCGTACATATGCAAAGTGATAATGTCAATGATATAACCATCCATTAGTACAACTTGGGAGAGACTCACTCCTTCCTTAACTTTAATAATTGATGAGCCAAACCAAATTTATCACACTCAAATTGGATTTTTTACGTTGTCCCACATCTCACACAACTAGTACAACTCAAACATTAGCTCACCCACCTCACAACCCCACCAAATCTTGTCTCTCCCATTCTTGATAGTGTTGCACATGTGACCATTATCATTCTATTTGAATTGATCTCATGATTCAATCATGTGACATCAACCATATTAGCCACCGCACCTTTAAATTATCCTAATTTTATTCTAAGTTACATCCATGACCACTTACCATCTTTCTCTAACCCATCGTCAAGCCATAACTAAATTATAACAAACTTGCCCTTGTTTTTCCTTACCAAGTTCCTCCTTGATCTTGTCAGACTTATACCTCACCAATATCATCATGGATCTCCTCCCTTACCTAACATAATTTCTCATATGACTCCCATCCCACATTCTTCTCTATACTCACCAAGTTGGACATATTATTTTCTAAGATATTTTTACTTGCCCCTTACTTGCCAAACTTGTTGTGTGTGCTCTTCCTACCAATATTCATCATTATCTGACATACTCATAGGTGTGCTTCCCCTACGAATTTACCATTAATGTATTGTGACTAACACTAGACTATTCACCTTGCCAGATTATTCAACCATGTCATACATCTCAGTCACTAGATTGACTACTTTGTGACCTATATGTGTGACCTTCACCATACTTATTTAGTAGTTTGTAAGTGCAACTCACCTACAAATTGGCCCATCACTATCC
Source organism: Taxus chinensis (assembly GCA_019776745.2). Lineage (NCBI taxonomy): Eukaryota > Viridiplantae > Streptophyta > Pinopsida > Cupressales > Taxaceae > Taxus > Taxus chinensis. The sequence goes on from CM034155.1 coordinate 548,834,117, forward strand.
ATTTTGATGCTTGCACAGTCATTCTTATGACTCACTTGTAACCTGATGGTTGCCTTCCACTTGCATACTCCATCTCTCACTTGCGCACTCTACCTCCCACTTATGCACTCCACCTCCAACTTATGCTCTCTACCCTTTGTTTGTGTGCTCCATCTCTAACTTGCATGCTTTACCTCCAATTTACGTGCTTCACCCCCTAATTTTATGTTTTTCCTCTACTTACATGTTCCACCTCCAATTTATGAACTTCACCTCCTATTTATATGTTCCACCTCCAACTTATGCACTTCACCTCGTATTTATATGCTTCACCCATAACTTGTACACTATACTACCCACTTACATACTCTACCTCCCCTTCCACATTCTGTCACTGCTTACTTGTATTTTCTATCACTCCTTACTCTCACACTCCATCCAATACTTGCATGCTCCACTATCCATTTGTGTGCTTCACTTCCCACTTACACGTTTTATTTCCCCCTATGCACTTCACTCATTTGCATGCTCTAATCTCACTTATGAACTTCACTCCACCTACACATAGCCCATACACCCCTTCATACTAGTCACTCCATATGTCTTCCACTCACCCCTATGCTTACTCCCACCCCGACATACTCCACCAACATCTATTGGATATCATTTCCAAGCTTAAGTTCTAGAAATTGGGGGTACATGTGCTTAACATGACCTATCACAAAATATATATTGATCTTAATCATCCTATGGTGACACATCGCCCATATCCCTCTCATGTCAAAATTACCTCTTTTAACAAATTTATCGACACAAAGGATCCCTAGCACCACTTACACCTCTTTCGCTACACATTTCATATCATTCAACATGACGATGTGTTCCTCTTGCATACCTTCCCACTTTCACTTGTTATCCAAGCACTTAACTAGTATTCACACATTCTACAACAAAGTATTCATTATTTCACACAACTTGTTGGTGCCCTCTGTAATCTCTTCATATCTATCTCCATCACCACATTCTCCAATCACTGACATCTTCTAGCTTCTATTTATCATTATTCATCAACCTCATCACACACAATCCCATTATCTATTACATTTTCATACTTCTACTCTACATCATGTCTCTCATTCACATGTCCATACATGAACATGGGACTTTTATTTGTCTTCACTTTCATGCTTTCACCATTGATTACATCCCTCTCCTCTTCATCTATCATAGATTTGATATGCGTCTTAATTATCCACATATATCACTCTCTCATCATTGACATAGACACAAACACCAAAATCCAAAAATAGCTAAACATATTTCAAAATCCAAAAAAATATATACATCTCAAAAAAATTAATAATTGACACCTACACATAGATGTTTTATCCAATCACTACTACCTAATTCGTTTATATTTCATTCTAATGTTTTATTACCTCTTAAAATTCACTTACATTTCATTCACATCCTACATTTTAGTTTGATTCCAAATTTTGGTGAACTCTAGATAGCTTGCTGACATACATTGTGAGTTAATAGTCTCTACTACATCATTTTCATGACCTTGGTTTTTCGTCACCTACTGAATTAAGAATGATTGTCCTCTTAGAGATCCAAGCACTATAACACACTTAAAACTTTTCATACAGGAACCCGAGCATATTTGTTGACACTTTCTAATGTCTTCTACACAATCACTTCCACTCCCTCTATCAAGCCACTAGTGCTTCTTAACCCCTTAACAAATGAGAGCATTCAATATCCTTTTGAAAAAACCAACAAAATCAAAAGAAAATTAAAAATTAAAAAATCAATATCAAGAATCTCTCTTTGATGGGTGTCTCTAGTATCTCTATCAATGCAATAGACATTTGGATGGTAGTAGAAAAAAATTGTGGCTCAAATCACATGCATCTCTATCAAGGTTATACAAGTATGGCTAACAGCAGAGTAATGCATGGCTTATTATTACCTTTCCATTCCATTATGCATAAATCAATTGTTCCAATAACTCTTGCACATTAGCTAGTTTTTCTTCACTTAATCTCCCACAAGTATTCACCTCAAGCAATAATTAAATTTCACTCACATATAATGTATCTTGATGAGACATAGGGCTAGTATGTTTCCAAGTGATGTCTAGACCTTGTTTAAACTCCTCTTTTAATATACATCTTGAGTCATGATATATGCCTTTTTTCTCATCATATTTCTCACCACCAATATTTGTTCAAACTATGTCTCATCTACCATTACTTTTCATCTTTCATTGCATCCATGTCAATTGCACAATTTCATTCTATTCCACCTAGATAGAACATCTATGGGCACTTGCTTCCCAAGCTACAAAACTTTTCCACAATCACCACTTTTCATCTAGTTTACCTTTTATTCATTTTCTATCATTTTTATTAGGCTAGGGTAACACTTCTCTCATAATATATAACTAGCATCCACATTTGCACTTGTAACTTATCACTTTTTGAGTGGCACATGGTTGAGGTAACACTTTCCTTGCTTCAATTATCTTTCCTTTACCAAGGTCATTTTATATCACTTATCAATTGCCAATTTTTGTCTCACATCCTACTAGGGAAACTTGTGGCTCAAAAAATACCACTTGAGGAGGGATACTACACCAAAACACTTATCATCAATCTTATGACACTCAATCATCATTTTTTAGTCAATCAACTAAATAATTTATGACTTACAAAATCAACCTATCAATCCCTTCATAGATTCCAACTATAGTAGCATGTCGATGGCATTTCCAAATTATTTTCTATTCAATCAATTGTCTAATCCCATGTACATGAAAACTATTGTTGTAGCGTTAGGTGAGCCCCATGTTGTCTCCAATTTTTACATTATGTCCTATTTACTACAAAATGCATCCCAGAAAGGGGGAAAATGTAGACATTAAAAAGTGCACCTCCATGGTCACATCATTCAAAAATTACAAAAACATCATTAAAAAAAAAAGCCCTAAAATAAAATAATCCCACAAAAATAACTAAAAAATATAAAATCCCAAAAAATGGTGATGAAATACACCTTAGTTATCCTCACCCACTCACATTTAATCCTTTAAAATCCCTTAATACACTTAATCAATCCATCTGCCCATTTGGATCCCCAATGCACAATAGACCCATATCATCTCCACTATATATGTACTTTTCACCCATATCCATTCCAATCCTCTATATACCTCAAATCTATAAAAGAACACTCTCCCTTTCATTTCCCCCAATTCTTTTGTGCACTTGAAGCCCAAATCTCTTGTTTTTGCTTCCTTGCTCACACATCTTTTCCCAAATGTATTTTAAAATGTGAACCCAGATCAAAAAGGATAGTTATAGCTCACAACCTATTTATTTTATGTAATTTAAACCTAGGTCCCATTTGTGCATGTAAATAGCTTGCAACATTTTTGTGATTTTCAGCCAACCACACTTATAACTCAAAGTTAGGTATATATCTATTTTATTTATCATTGATATTTCACAAATGTATTTTATCGCCCTGAAATGGTTAGGGATCCAACTGAGGTATGTCCCCTAACCATAAAAATATACTAACATTTTTTTCTAATTTTGTGATTGTAGATTTATTTTAAAGAGTTGTAATCTACTTTATTCATGGAAATAACTTCATTTTTGTCCCTCACACATATAATGGTGATATAATCCCATATTTATTGGTAGCATGATTTGATCTTGGTTTATATTTTATATTTCTAAAACTCTGTAGTGTAGCTCTCATATGTTTACATACAATATGTAAAATATACCATTGTTGGAGATTGTAACGCTTATGAAATGTTTACATATTATTGTATTCAAATTGTTATGATGAATGGAAGTTATGTTCTAGCTCTAAATATTGTGCTTTATTGAATGGATTTACATGCATGCATATAGTGATAGCTATGTCGAATAGATTTGGATGAAAATGCATATAATTTTGTTAAAAGCTTTAGTGGGTCCCTTTAATGATTGAAATGTTTTGTTCTATCTATTAACCAAACTAGTATGACTCGTTAGTCTCTTTGTACCCTGGGTAAACACTCAAAGGAAACCTTTCATGAAATTTCAGTGTATTTAAAGTGTTGTGTATATTTCATAGAACCTACACATGGGGTGTATGAATATAAGAATTTGTTATAAATACCTTAACTGTAACATCTTGATTTTTAGAAACTACTATGATAACCTCTTTTCATGATGTTATAACTGTGGAAATGAGGATAATTATGTTAAGATATACTTTTTTAATCTTAAAAGAATGTGTTACTGATCTGAACCCTTGCTTACTATAACTTGTTTACATGGGATGGAGGTCATTATAACTTGTGTTTTGCAAAGTGTGAAACTAAAAGCTTACTTTTTTGTTTGATGAACTCATATTGTTGTTGACAGCACACCTTGAATCAATTCCATTGATCCAAGGTATGTTACGGCCTTCCTTGTGATCGCTTTGTCGATTTACTTTCTAATTAGAATGAAGTCTATAAGTAGACTGAAGGTCGTTATAAATTTTACAGAACCTGGTTACAGGTATAATTACTCGGCACCATGCTACCAATGGAAAAGATTCAATTTCTGAACTACATACAAATTGTAACACCGGAAAGCGTGAGGAAGTAAGAGTCTTGATGCAAGTGAGCCAGGTATATGTCGAGCATGGGACGGAACGTCCTGCATTATGCTGGTTAAGGAGAGTAAGTTGGAAAAACTTACTAAAGAACCTATTAATTTAAAATATTACGAGGTTAAAATTCTAACCTATGACCTAACAACTATCCTAGGAGGATTTTATAAATTAAAAAGGGATGTAAAATATTGAAAATCCTAAAGATTTGCGACCTAGGTGAATACCTAGCTATGAACAATGAAACCTAAACTAATGCTGACCCTTGAAGGGGGGACTTGTGGATACATGCCGATAAGCGGATAAGAAGGGAAGGTTAGAAATTTAATAAAGGACATTAAATGATGTCCTTGAAGTTTTAAATTCCAAGTTTGGTGGGAACATGGGAAGTTGGAGATATCCAACTAGCAATGTAGCTAAGAAGGAAATTACATGCAAGAATTTAAAGGTGGAACTCACCAAACCTGAGTTGGTGGTGGCGTAGAGATAGAGGAAAAAGCAATGCATTCAATGCATTTATTGATCTCAGTCTTGGTGACCATCTCACCTTGGAAAGGGGAAAGAGGAATTTTTGTGGTTATTGTTGTTCATTCGGGTTTTGAGTTTTTTCTTTGCATTTATTTTGAGGTTCTTTCGAACCTGCAACCATTCTGGTCATTGTAGTTGTTGTTTTGATTAACCATGGCTATCTTGGAGCCTGTGGGAGTAAGGAGATAGTTGGGGAAAACTTGTTGTTTGTCTCCATGGAAAAGAATAATTCCTGAGGGCATGGACATGGGTTTCTTCAAGCCACAAGAAGTTTTACAGGCATGTTGAGCTCTTCTCTTTAAACCGTTTTGCTCTTTGTTAAGCGTCTTCATTAAAAGAACTTTGCTCTTATGACTGTGCATTCTTGTAAAAATGAAATGATAAAATGTTTCGATGTGACCTCTGGTTTGAGTTGTCATTATAAACAAAATACGATTTGGGTATTCTTGTTGCGTTTTGAGGAAAAATGGGTGTTTTTCCTTACTGAAATAATTAATGAAACAATTTTTCCCTCTCTGCTGTTTTGAATTCTGAAAATAATCGGTTAAAAGGGTTTCATTGTTCATTATGGGTCGATTTGGTTAAAGGTGGTAGCGATGTGTATACTGTTCTATGTGTTGTGTGCACTAATGGTTATGAAAAACATTAAAAATGGTTGATGAGACTATTGTGTGATTGTTCTCTGTCATATTACAGCGAATGGCGGTAAGAATCCTCCCAGGGACAGTAAGATAATTATAGCATATTTATATTTGTTGTTCTAGATCGATGTGATGTCCTACCTGTTGTTCTTGGTACTTGTGTATGACTATTTAGAAAGAAGTTATTATTTAAATGGAAATAGAGTGGCCTGTCTATAGAACGGACTGGGTAAAGCATACGTTTTATATTTTGTTTCTTGTTGAACTCAATGATATATATATATATATATATATATATATATATATGTATAACCTACGGATTTAAAACAAATTCTTCATTGTTTTCATTAAAACTGGAACTGAGGTTGATTTTTTTACTCTGGTGTCTAAAAAATGATTCCTTTTATTATTTTTGATGTTCAAAATCATGATTTCGTTGTTTACTGTACACTCTCTCTTGCTTTATACCTGAATGGAAATGTCCGTTGGGGTGAATAATTAGAGGAAACAGTTCTATTTAGAGATGTTGTTATTCTTGTTAATTGCGGAATCAGATGCAAATGAACTCTGGCATGCTTCCATGAATGGTAGTTAGTAAGTTTTATATACTGAAATAGACTTGTTAGAAGAAATCATCTTATGGGAACAGGTCTGTACTAACTAGTTGATATTCAGCCAGGCATTGAGAAGAGATAATATGATTCTTCTTCCTTTCATTCGATTATTGACCTTAATTGTCCTCTCTCTTTGACTATTATCATTTATTGTTATCACTTCTTGTTTAAATCATCCAGTTTAGTTGTGATTAAAAGAAAGGGAATATTGGATGGGTAATCAGAAGTAATAATTATTTTCTTCTCTTATCCAGTTGAAATTCTATATTTGATATTGAATGAATTTCTTACTGCCTTAGGCGTAAGCAACTGCATTTAACTGTTGTTTTTCTTCTTTTCTGATTTGAAAGAAGTATTATGCTGCTTGTTGAATTCTGAGAAATGACACCAGTGTTGTCACGGTGAATGACTACTTTTCTCTTCTGCATTTGATTTGTTTGAAATTAAATGAGTAATACGAAAGGGAAGTAGTTCTGTTTGAATTTTTAATTAAATTCATCTCTTGAAATTTCAGCTATAATAAGGGAATGGAATTGATAGTAATTGCATTAGAACAGTATTATATACATATGTGTATTAGCTCTTACAAATGTTTTCAATCTGGAACTATTTTAGAGGAAATGACTTCTGGTAGTAATTGTTTTAAATACGGAATGAACCCCTTGCGTTATTGGAATAAAAACAGTAAGGAAATGTGAATAAAGTGTCGTGGGTTGCAGTAATTATTTGGGGAGAAAGTTAGTAAATATTTTTGTCTGATTGTGATGGTAATTCGGGGGATTGGGTTGTTAAGTTGTTCATCCTTATCAGCACTTAATTCGTAGATGATGTCCATCTCAATTTTTAAACGTTTCATAAAAGTAGAGTTCTTTTATTGAGATAGTTAATTAATAGCACCTCATTTTAATGATAAGTGCTTAATATGCTTAGTTCAATGAACTGACCCGTGCAAGTAAATTTTGTAGATGGTTTCCATGAGTAAAAATGAAGACATGTTGTTTTATGATGCTTCTTCATATTAGCAAAGGGAGGGATCTTTTCTGAGATTTTATTATTCTTCTTCTGGAATTGGAAAAAGAAAAAGTTGTATTCTTCTTTCTTTATAAGTTGTTAATGTTGTTTAACATGAATGAAGTCCGGCTGTATGGATTTGTAAATTGTATAAATTCTAATCTAGAGGAATGAGTAAAAGGAAAGGTGTGATATTTTAAAGGCTGTACCACCTTGGAACTGTTTGAATAAGATTGAGAATATAATTTTATTCATTGAATTTGGATTTATTCAAATGATGGTTGATAGATTGTTAAGGGACATATTATTTATTCTTTACTTAAATACAACTTTTAAGTTGGAATGGAAAATTAATTATTACTTAGGTCAATATGGATTTAAAATTGACATTAGTGAAGAGTAAAGTGAATAAGAACTCTTAAATGAATGACTTTTGGAAATAGAATATAAACTAATAGGTATTAGTAAAGAGGCAATTGAACTCTGTATTTTGATTTTGTTAATATCCTTCGGAGGTTTTGATCAAAGGCTATTCGGTATGAGGAACCATACCTCCTCATATCAAACCTTAAATGAAGTAAGGTTATGGTAAATAAATGAATACATACATTTGGGATTAGGCCCCATTTAAATGACATATAATGAGATGGAATTCTGAATTTAAATTCGGTTGCGAATAAAACTTGGTTAAGTTTAGTAAGTTGATCTTACTACGTTAAGTTGTAGTTGACTGTTAGTCTGAAGCTTAAATTAAAGAACCAAGATGGAAATATGCAATCCTTCGGTAAGGAGGAGTAAACATATATTAAGCTATAAGACAATTTAAGTCTTTCTTAGCTATGCAGCTATAACGAATAGTGAGGTTAGAGGATCAGCACGGTTGCTGAAACCTATTCTTAAAATACTAAAGATAAGAATCTAATCACACTTTTAGCTGGATGTGTAACCCTTGATGGGAGGATTCTATAGGACATTGGCACACGCCAGATGCAATCTAGTGTCTTCTTGAAGGCGGGGCCTTCATGACGACACAATTTTACAACTGACATGCTACAATGCCCTTCCGAATTGAATCATCAAAGTTTACATAATCTTGGACCAAGTTAGGAATATGACCTTGTATACGGAGTGACTCGGGAAGATTAAAGGTAACTAGACACATGCAGTCGACTAGGGTCGACAAGGTATGTCTACATACCTTTAGTCACCACGAGTGTCTCCCTATACTCTTTCATATTGCTATCTGGGGTTAAAGTTTAACCTTGGATGAGAGGACTGACAAAGATCAGAAAATACCATTCTAGATAACAAACGGAATGAGGTGAAGGACGTATTCCATTGATGTGTGTAACGTCTAAGAATATGATCATGTAAAGCATGTGAAAATCTTTGGCCAAAGTATCGCAAGATGTTGGTTGCGTTGTCCTAATCATCTAGTTTAAGAAGCAGGATTTTAGAAGAATATCGGTAACAGATATTCAGATAGGCCTCTTAAATGGAACACTTCGATAACCGAAAATGGTAAAGAGAACCAAGTATACTTATTATACAATGCATGGATTAACATGAAGGAACGGTAAGTAGCAGAGTCATGAAATGAGAGATCGTTGAAACTCCGAGCCATAAAATGGGAGATCGGTAGTTCTTCGAGTCATTACAGCAGCATATGGTATCTGTTATATGATTGAATGGCATTGAATGTGTGTTCCATATTATAAAAAAATGTGAATAGAGAACATTGGTTTTTAAAAGTATTGTGTGTTAAATTACATTAATTGGACAGAGAAAAATTATTAAAACTTGGTCATGTGTTTTGAATTACATAATTCAGAACAGAGAACGTATATATATATATTAAAAAAAATCCCCTGTTCTAATGTCTTATAATGGGAATGTTACATCTTGGTATCAGAGCTGAAGGTTGCAGCTCTTGGACCTAATGAGTCCACAATTTAATAAGGTTTGCATTTTCTTATTGAACATAAAATGGTTAGAACAAGAGGAAATGTTGTGAACAACCCGTTACTGGGTGGAGAAGCAGCTACTGCTCAAAAGCTAGATGAAATCCTCGCTACCCTACTAGATACGAGAGATCGTTTGAATGTTTTGGAACAACAAGCAATGGGCAATGAGGAGGAGGAAGAAGAAGCTGATATAAATGATCAGCCACCTTCTATGGACAACACTAATGGAGGGAATCCAGGTGTTGATAATAGTAACACGAACGCTCCTAATCATCCTAAAAATAAAAGGGCAAGATTAGCGACTGAACTTATAAATGATATAAAGAGAATAAGTCCTCCAAAGTTTGATGGAACAGCACTTGGGGACGGGGCTGAAAATTGGCTCAATGAAATGGAGAAGTAATTTGCAATAAGAAACTTCTCTGAGGAGACCAAAGCAATATGGGGAGCATATCAGCTTTCTCAGGAAGCATCATCATGGTGGGACAACCATAAGGTTGAGTTGAACATTGTCGAAACAGACATAACTTGGGATCAATTCAAAAGTTACTTTAGGCAATGATGGCTGCCTCAACTCTTTTTTTATCAGAAAATGACTGAATTTCAGAACTGGTCGCAAGGTAGGCTGATGGTGACAGAATACTGGGAAGGGTTTACTAAACTCCTTAAGTATGTACCACAGTACCAAGCTGACGAGAAGTTCAGGATACGAAAGTTCATAATGGGACTGAATCCCATCATTGGTGGTGAGGTAGATGTCCACGGTCTGACCACTATGGAAGGAGTTGTCGAAAAGGTAATAAGACAAGAACATAAATTAAGAGCAATCTCTGCTCATAGGGAGGAGATTAGGAAGAAGATTCCCAACTCTTCTTCATCTCTCGCACCCAAAAAGGGGCCCTGGAAAAGGTTTGGTATGAAAAACAAAATTGTTGTGGATAACAATAAGAAATCAGTAATGAACAACCTGTTAATTGTGTGCGGAGTGGCTTTGCAAAAATTAGTGGTAATGGACAAAATTCCTATGGAAGCCAGAGTGATAACTTTAAGGCTGGCAATAAATTTGAGCCTAGGAAGGGGGCCCATCGGAGGGTGCTTCAATTGTGGAAAGGACCATTACGTGAGCCACTGTCCTCTGAAGAAGGATGATCGCGATTAGCAGCATAGGATACATGTTGCGGTGGCTAACAAACAAGCCGAAAGCAAGTCACACCCACGAAGTTCCGGGTAAGTTATTCGGTACACCTGTAGTCATACTTTTTGATACTAGAGCTACTAAATTTTTTATCTCTACTAAACTAGCAATGAAATTAAAAAGGAAAGCTAAATGAATGGATAAGACATGGACAGTGCATTATGGAAATAATGTTGTCCATACAGTAGATATGTGTCTTTTTGGGGCAATTCTTGACCTACCCAGTTTATCCTTAGAAGTTGACTTGTATGTTACTCCTTTAGGGTCATATGATATAATTATAGGTGTTAATTGGTTAGTGGAACATAAGGCAAAGGTCGACTGTTATGAAAAATAGATTTGTTGTTTTGATGACCTGCAGAAAGCAGCAGTCATTCAGGGTGTAAAGCGTGGGGTTCCAGTTAGGAAAGTAACAGCTATGCAACTAAAAAGGGTTAAAATAGAGGTTGCACCTTGTATGCTGTAAGAATGACAGAAAATGCTAAAGAAGATAATGATTTTATGGAAAAGTATCCGTTGTTAAGAGATTTCAGTGATGTATTTCCGGAGGAGTTACCAGGTCTTCCGCCCAAATGGGAGTTTGAATTTGCAATAGAGATCAAGCCAGGAACTGAACCCATATCTAAGGCACCCTACAGAATGACCACCCTCGAGTTAGTGGAACTTAAGGCTCAGTTACAGGAACTTTTGACCAAAGGGCTGATTAAGACTGAGCATCTCACCTTAGGGAGCACTAGTAATTTTTGTAAAGAAGAAGGATGGCACACTTAGATTGTGCATTGATTATATAATGTTGAATAAGGCAACCATTAAGAATCGATATCCACTTCTTAGGATTGATGATCTATTCAACCAGATGCATGGAGCATCAGTCTATTCAAAAATAGGTCTTCGATCTGGATATCACCAACTGAGAATAAAGGAAGAAGATATTCATAAAACAACTTTTAGAACAAGGTACGGGCATTATGAATTCACGGTGTTACATTTTGGGTTGACGAATGCACCTGCCACCTTCATGAATTTGATGAACAATATTTTTCAAGAATACTTAGACAAGTTTGTGCTTGTATTCCTAGACGACATTCTTATATACTCCAAAAATGTTGAAGAACATCAAGAGCATTTAAGGATAGTGCTGGAAATTTTGAGAAAGAGAAGGTTGTATGGTAAATTATCTAAATGTTCCTTTTATGATGCAGAGGTGCATTATTTGGGGTATGTTATAAGCAAGAACGAGATAGCTGTAGACCCTTCAAAGATCGCAACTATAACTAAGTGGCCTGCGCCTAAGAACGTGCATGAAGTAAGAAGCTTCATGGGCCTGGCAGGATACTATAGAAAGTTCGTTAAGGACTTTTCTAAAATTACTGCACCAATCACTTCACTACAAAAGAAAGATAATAAATTTTTCTGGAATGAAATTTTTGAATCTGCCTTTAAATTTTTAAAGGAACAGTTAACTACAGCACCTATTCTGACTATATCTAACCCAAATGGAGATTTTACGGTCGTAACATATGCATCTGGAGAGGGTCTCGGAGGCATTCTGTTACAAAATGACCATGTCATAGCATATGAAAGTAGAAAGCTTAAGTTACATGAACAAAATTATGCTCCATGTGACCTAGAGCTTGCTTCCATTGTTCATTGCACTTTAAATGTGGAGGCATTACCTTCTTGGTAAGCCCTTTGAGCTAAAAACCGACCATCTGGGGTTGAAGTATATTTTTACTCAACCAAACCTGAATGCAAGACAACGAAGATGGTTAGAATTTCTATCTCAGTATGATTTTATATAAGCTACATTAAAGGTAAGGAAAATAGGGTAGCAGATGCTCTGAGTCATCAGAAGCACATCTCTGCTCTTATAACATTAAGAACTCAGTTTAAGGATGAGGTGAAACATGCCATGGAATCTGACTCTTATTTACAGCAAGTTAAAATAGCACTTACTGTAGATCCAAAGGATGTGAAGCATAAAGGATTTTGTTTTGATAATGAAGGGATTCTGAGGTTTGAAAACAGGGTATATATACCCTTAGCAAATAATTTAAGAAAGAAATTATTAACTGAATTTCATAATTCACCTTTTTCTGGACACCCTGGCATTACGAAAATGCTTGTTGATCTCAAGCAGCAATATTTCTGGAAGGGAATGAAAAAGGATGTGGTGGAATTTGTGACACACTGCTTGGAATGTCAGTGTGTTAAGGTAGAACATATGCATCCCGCTGGATTATTGTACCCCCACAACATCCCGCAGTACAAATGGCAAGTAATAACTATGGACTTCGTTCAAGGATTACCTATGTCTAGGAATAAACATGATATCATCTTGGTTATCGTTGACAAACTAACCAAAGTGGCACACTTCATTGCTGGTAATTTAAAAGATGATGCACCGGTGTTAGCAAGAAGATTTGTACATGAAATTTTCAGATTGCATGGAATACCTGAATTGATCATATCGGACAGAGATCCAAGAATGACATCAAGATTTTGGCAAATGCTTAATGCGGCCTTGGGAACTAAATTAAACTTCAATTTTGCATATCATCCAGAAACAGATGGACAGACTGAAAGAGTCAATCAAGTTTTAGAGGATATGTTAAGAATGTATTGCATGGACCAGCAGTATAAATGGGAGGAATACCTTCCGCTGGTTGAATTTGCCTATAATAATACATACCACGCCTCTTTAAAGATGGCACCTTTTGAAGCATTGTATGGAAGGAAATGTAGAACCCCTGTTAGCTGGGACGGCGTAGAGGATAGAGAGGTAATTGGGCCAAAAATCCTTACGGAAATGGAACAACAAATTAAAATGATTCATGAACATTTAAAGTAGGCTGCCAATAGGCAAAAGAGTTATGTAAACTTAAAGCGGGTTGATAGGAATTATAAACTTGGTGAGAAGGTCTTTCTTTGGGTCAAGCTGAAAAAGAGTTCTATAACTTTTGGCAAGGCTACCAAGTTATCACCTCGTTATGTGGGGACCTTTTGAAATTGTTGAAATAATCAACCCTTTAGCTTATTGTCTAGCTTTACCTCCTGCTTTATCACAAATGCATGATGTTTTCCATATTTCTTTGCTTAAGAAATACGTATCAGATTTATCACATGTGCTGAATTGGAATTCCTTGCAGGTCTAAGACCCAGGAATAATTGTGGTTAAGCCCATTCGAGTGCTGGGAACTCGCCAATTATACCTAAGAAATCGCCAAGTGAATCAATGTAAGGTCTAATGGGACTAGTTCAGTGAAGAAAGTGCAACTTGGGAAAATCTCGAGGAAATGAGATCTGCTTTTCCATAATTGTATGATCGAAATTGAATTTGAAAAACTAATAATTCTACCCAATATGGACAATTACTGGTATATTTTACAGTTATCTTAAACCATTGTTTTAATGATTAAATCTATTTTTGGTATGAACTTATGAATGGAAGGACGATAATTGAATTTTGTCCTAAAAATCTATGAATTGGCTAATTTGATCATCGGGATGATGATTCTTTTAAGAAGGGAGGAATGTAACGTCTTCATTTTTAGAAACTACTATGATAACCTCTTTTCGTGATGTTGTAACTGTGGAAATGAGGATAATTATGTTAAGATATATTTTTTAATCTTAAAAGAATGTGTTACTTATCTAAACCCTTGCTTATTGTAACTTGTTTACATGGGACGGAGGTCATTATAACTTGTGTTTTGCAAAGGATGAAACTGTAAGCTTACTTTTGTGTTTGATGAATTCATATTGTTGTTGACAGCACACCTTGAATCAATTCCATTGATCCAAGGTATGTTGCGGCCTTCCTTGTGATCACTTTGTCGATTTACTTTCTAACTAGAATGAAGTCTGGAACTAGACTGAAGGTCATTATAAATTTTACAGAACCTGGTTACAGGTATAATTACTCAGCACCATGCTACCAATGGAAAAGATTCAATTTCTGAACTACATACAAATTGTAATGCCGGAAAGCGTGAGGCAGTAAGAGTCTTGATACAAGTGAGCCAGGTATATGTTGAGCATGGGATGGAACGTCCTGCATTATGCTGGTTGAGGAGAGTAAGTTGGAAAAACTTACTAAAGAACCTATTAATTTAAAATATTAAGGGGTTAAAATTCTAACCTATGACCTAACAACTATCCTAGGAGGATTTTATAAATTAAAAAGGGATGTGAAATATTGCAAATCCTAAAGATTTGCGACCTAGGTGAATACCTAGCTATGAACAATGAAACCTAAACTAATGCTAACCCTTGAAGGGGGGACTTGTGGATACATGCCGATAAGCGGATAAGAAGGGAAGGTTAGAAATTTAATAAAGGACATTAAATGATGTCCTTGAAGTTTTTAAACGCCAAGTTTGGCGAGAACATGGGAAGTTGGAGATATCCAACTAGCAATGTAGCTAAGAAGGAAATTACATGTAAGAATTTAAAGGTGGAACTCGCCAAACCTGAGTCTGTGGTGGCGTGGAGATAGAGGAAAAAGCAATGCATTCAAGGCATTTATTGATCTTGGTCTTGGTGAACAGCTCGCCTTGGAAAGCAGAAAGAGGAATTTTTGTGGTTACTGTTGTTCATTCGGGTTTTGAGTTTTTGCTTTGCATTTCTTTTGAGGTTCTTTCGAACCTGCAACCATTCTGGTCATTGTAGTTGTTGTTTTGATTAACCACGGCTATCTTGGAGCCTGTGGGAGTAAGGAGATTGTTGGGAAAACGTGTTGTTTGTCTCCGTGGAAAATAATAATTCCTGAGGGCGTGGACATGGGTTTCTTCAAGCCACAAGAAGTTTTACAGGCATGTTGATCTCTTCTCTTTAAACCATTTTTCTCTTTGTTAAGCGTCTTCATTAAAAGAACTCTGCTCTTATGACTGTGCATTCTTGTAAAAATGAAATGATAAAATGTTTCGGTGTGACCTCTGGTTTGAGTTATCATTATAAACAAAATACGATTTGGGTATTCTTGTTGCATTTTGAGGGGAAATGGGTGTTTTTCCTTACTGAAATAATTAATGAAACGAGTTTTCCCTCTCTGCTATTTTGAATTCTGAAAATAATCGGTAAAAGGGTTTCATTGTTCATTATGGGTCGATTTGGTTAAAGGTGGTAGCGATGTGTATACTGTTCTATGTGTTGTGTGCACTAATGGTTATGAAAAACATTAAAAATGGTTGATGAGACTATTGTGTGATTGTTCTCTGTCATATTACAGCGCATGGTGGTAAGAATCCTCCCAGGGACAGTAAGATAATTATAGCATATTTATATTTGTTGTTCTAGATCGATGTGATGTCCTACCTGTTGTTCTTGGTACTTGTGTATGACTATTTAGAAAGAAGTTATTATTTAAATGGAAATAGAGTGGCTTGTCTATAGAACGGAATGGGTAGAGCATACGTTTTATATTTTGTTTCTTGTTGAACTCAATGATATATATTAATATATATAACCTACGGATTTAAAACAAATTCTTCATTGATTTCATTAAAACTGGAACTGAGTTTGATTTTTTTACTTTGGTGTCTGAAAATTGATTCCTTTTATTATTTTTGATGAAATCATGATTTCGTTGTTTACTGTACACTCTCACTTGCTTTATACCTGGATGGAAATGTCCGTTAGGGTGAATAATTAGAGGAAACAGTTCTATTTAGAGATGTTGTTATTCTTGTTAATTGTGGAATCAGATGAAAATGAACTCTAACATGCTTCCATGAATGGTAGTTAGTAAGTTTTATATACTGAAATAGACTTGTTAGAAGAAATCATCTTATGGGAACATGTCTGTACTAACTAGTTGATATTCGGCCAGGCATTGAGAAGAGATAATATGATTCTTCTTCCTTTCATTCGATTATTGACCTTAATTGTCCTCTCTCTTTGACTGTTATCATTTATTGTTATCACTTCTTGTTTAAATCATCCAGTTTTGTTGTGATGAAAAGAAAGGGAATATTGGATTGGTAATCAGAAGTAATAATTGTTTTCTTCTCTTATCCAGTTGAAATTCTATATTTCATATTGAATGAATTTCTTACTGCCTTAGGCATAAGCAACTGCATTTAACTGTTGTTTTTCTTCTTTTCTGATTTGAAAGAAGTACTATGTTGTTTGTTGAATTCTGAGAAATGACACCAGTGTTGTCATGGTGAATGACTACTTTTCTCTTCTGCATTTGATTTGTTTGAAATTAAATGATTAATACGAAAGGGAAGTAGTTCTGTTTGAATTTTTAATTAAATTCATCTCTTGAAATTTCAGCTATAATAAGGGAATGGAATTGATAGCAATTACATTAGAACAACGGATAACAATCAATTTCATAAGAGTAGCTCAAGATCTACTGCGGAGCTCGTCTGAAACCGGCTGCTAAAACCGCCTACTGCGACTGTCTGTTGTCCCTGGTGATGGCTCGAATGCCAGACCTCTCTGGTCCGGATCGGGGGTCCCTCTTGTCAGGGTCCCTCTCTCCAAAGCCACCCGACGTATGGACAAAAGTTGTGGAGGGTTCCACATCTGCTCATAGCTCGGAAAAGCTATCCCCTTCACTGTCTGATGGGTCTTTTTCCCTGCGCATCCCCTCTCACATCACGGAGGCTGTTGCTGCTTCTCGTGATCTGTCCTTGGTGGGTACATTGATGGGCCCTAGACCCCCATTAGAAGATATAAAAAAATGGGCTCGATTAAAATGGCAACCATGTGGAGCGCTAGAAATAGCGGCTATGCCTAATGGTTTCATATTATTTTCCTTCAGCATGAAAGAAGACTTTGCTAGAGCACTGTTAGGTGGTCCGTGGTTTTTTGGCAGGCGGGGCTTCTATCTCAGGAAATGGTCTCCTGGTTTCAACCCACACACGGAATCCATGACCCAAGCCCCAATTTGGGTTCACCTCCCGGGGCTCCCTCTGGAGTTCTGGCACCCGGCGGTTATTGAAGGTATTGCTCTCTCAATAGGATCTTTAATTACTATAGATCAAGCAACAAAAGCAAAAACTAGATTCATTCATGCTCGTTTCTGTGTTAATGCTGATGTTAGTTGTCCCTTACCAAAAGATATTGAGCTTATTTCAGACTTGGGGAACTGGAAACAACCCATTGACTACGAATATATTCCTCAAGCTTGCTCCTGCTGCAAAAAACTTGGTCATCGGGCCTCTAGCTGCCCATCTAAACCTCAACCAAAACCCAAAACCCAAGTCCCAAATCCTATCCCCAAAAATAAGAAAAAACTTTATCCCCAAACCGTCTTCTATTGAGATCCCGATCATCCCCACTTCTAATTCCTTCGCTCTCCTTGAGGATGGAGAAATCAACACATCTTCTGATCCTGTTTCTGAGATCGTCCCCTCCTCCTTGGCCTTTCAACCTCTCCTCTCCCCTCTGCCTCCCTCGGCTCTCCCCGCCTCTTCCTCTCTAGGAGTTGATCTATCCTTGGCTGCCTCCTCCCCTCCCCCTTCCCCTCTGTCCTCTCCTCTTCCCTTCCCTCCCCTTCCATCGATCCCCTCTTCCTTGAATCCCTCCCCCCTGCCTTCCCTCTGTCCGCCTGTTTTAGACTCTGTCCCCTCCCCCTCGGGACTTTCCTCTGATAATAGTTTCAATCATCGTTTTACTAGAAGCAGCAACAAGAAACCCGATATAGGCTTGGAAAAAGCTCGGGGGAGAATTCCGAGCAGTATCAAGCTTCAACAAGAAGCAGCTATAAATGTCGCGCAAGGAACTCAAAGCACAATCCCCATGGTGGTGGGGAGTAAACCCAAACCAAAGAAATGAAGATAATTTCTTGGAATATAAGAGGACTTAACTCTCTTCAAAAGCAAAGAGTTATCAAAGACATCAAATTCCAGAACTCTCCTGATATCATAATGTTGCAGGAAACCAAACTAAAAAAGGAGGATCACCTCCTTAAAATCTGGCCTGCGGCATCTTTTGAATCTCAACCTTCAACAGGGAACTCAGGGGGGCTTTGTACCTTGTGGGATCCCAGAAGTCTCAAAGGGGAATGCCTGTTCAAGCACCCCAACTTTTTATGCATCCTCTTCCAAGAGGTTGGAGCGGACTCCTCTTGGATTGCTATCAATGTGTATGCCCCCAACTTGGAGACTCATCGAGGAAAACTTTGGAAAGATATCACTAACTTCATCATCACTTGTGGTAAAATTCCCATTCTAATAATGGGTGATTTTAATTGCCCACTTTATCCTTCGGAAAAACAGGGAGGTATGCCTGCCATGACGGTTAGCATGGAGGCTCTGGCTGACTTCATAAGGGTGAATTATCTTCTGGATATGGATCTCCACGGCTCATCTTATACATGGTCAAACCGCAAATTGGGCAAGAACCACATTCAATGCAGATTGGATAGATCTCTAGGCTCTCTGGACTGGATCTCTCTCTTTCCTGACTTCTACCTCAACTCCCTCCCGCGGGCTGCCTCTGACCACAGCCCTCTTCTGTTGAGTGCTAATCACAAAATGAATGCCAAGAATCCTCCCTTCAGGTTTGAGCTTTCTTGGCTTGAAAACAACCACCTGATCCCCCTTGTAGCAAACTGGTGGAATATCAATATTGAGGGCTCTAGTATGTTTAGATTTTCCAGCAAACTCAAAGAAATTAAAAAACAACTCAAGATATGGAAGTCGAAGGTCTTTGGTAACATCAAGCTTCGCAAGCAGGAGCTAACTCAGAGCTTGGCAAAAATCTCAGAACAAATTGAGACTGTTGGAAGATTAGATCATCTTCACCAACATGAAATCTCCCTCAGTGATTATCACAACACACTTAAAGAAGAAGAGACCTATTGGAGGCAACGTTCTCGAGCCCTTTTGCTCAAACAAGGAGATCGTAATACCAAAATTTTTCACATCACTGCTTGCAAGCATAAGGCTAGAGATAAGATCCGTGAGTTGGTGTCGTCCGCAGGTACCTTGCTAACTACTGAGACTGATATATCCAACGAGCTTATCTCCTTCTATTCTAATCTTCTCCAGGCTAAACTGCCCCCTCCGGAACAATCAATGAATGAAATGCTCCAACATATTCTGCATCTGGTGTCACCTGAGATGAACAACAATCTGATCAAGCCTTTTGCTATGGAGGAAATTGACAAAGCAGTTTTTGCAATGAAGAGGGACAAAGCTCCGGGTCCGGATGGCTTTCCTGCCGCCTTCTTCCAAGTCTTTTGGGAAATCATCAAGCAGGACCTCTTCCAAGCAGTAAATGAATTTTAGGTGAACAACAATCTGCTTAAGGAATGGAATACCACTTTCGTTGCACTTGCCCCAAAAGTGCATAGCTCTAAAGATGTGTCCAATTTTAGGCCAATAAGTTTATGTAACACGTCCTACAAGATTATCACTAAGATGTTGGCCTCCAGACTTAAACCTTTAATGCAGGATCTCATCTCTCACAATCAGAACGGCTTCATTAAAGGTCGACTCATCCAAGGTGGTATAATTACAGTTCATGAAGCCATTCACTCGGACCTTCTTGCGAAGTCCCCAGGAATGATCTTAAAATTGGATATGCAAAAAGCTTTTGATAGAGTCAGCTAGCCTTTCTTAATTAAGGTCCTGGAAAAATTTGGTTTCGACAAAAAGTGGTGTAGCTGGGTCTTCTCTTGTATCTCGACCCCTTGCTTCTCTATTCTTATCAATGGCATTCCTGTGGGCTTCTTCAAAAGTAGCAGAGGTATCAGGCAAGGGGATCCCCTGTCACCTTTTCTTTTTGTCCTAATGGCGGACTCCCTTAGCAGAGCTCTGGAAGCGGCTAAAAGTCAATCTATCATTTCTGGTATGAAAATCACCTCAAATTGTCCTTCAGCCACTCATAGCCAGTTCGCTGATGACACTTTGCTGCTAAGTTTAGCTTCTGTTATTGAAGCCCGGGCTATTATGGATATCCTCTCTCTATACCAATCAGCTTCTCAGCAAACTGTCAACTTCAACAAGAGCAACATTTCCTTCATCAACATGTCCCCTAGGACTCAGAGAAAGATTGTTGATATCTTTGGTTGTAATATTGTGGATCTCCCCGCCTCTTATCTTGGCATCCCCCTCTTCCATGGAAGGCAATCAAAAAATCTATGGAATCCTGTCATTGAAAGGTATCAAAAAAAGCTGGCTGCATGGAAAGGGGCTCTGCTCAGTCAGGCTGGCAAGCTCCAGCTAGTGAAAGCCACTCTTCAAAGCCTCCCTACTTACTTCATGTCCCTGCTCAAGATTCCCAGTTCTGTGAGGGAGGTTGTGGAAAAAATTCAAAGGAACTTTCTGTGGTCTGGAACTGAAGATAAGAAGAGGATCCATCTTGTGGCATGGAAAGATGTGTGTAAGCCAACTTCTCATGGTGGGCTTGGTCTTCGAAAAATGGCTGACATGAATGGGGCCCTCCTGGCCAAACTTGCTTGGGAAGTGGCTAAAGGTGACTCTTGTTGGGCCCATCTGCTCAGAGCTAAATATATGGCAAATAACGAAGACCTGCTCACTTCCAATCCAATTAGAGGCTCTGCCCTATGGAATTCTATTATTAGCTCTCTCCCCATCATTCGAGCTGGCACTAAATGGAGATTTGGGAATGGTCGTCTTATTGATTTCTGGAGGGATTTTTGGATCGGGGAAGAACCTCTTGATCTTAATCTTGCATGGGACCCTATTAAGAGAAGCATCATTAATAAGCAAGGAAGATTAGCTTCGGGCTATTGGAAGATGGTGAACTCCATTCCCTCATGGGATATTAAGGCTTGGGATGATATCAGTGTTCTGCAGAGTAGCCTCCTGTCTTCGCTCAAAGCGGTGCTCTCTTCCATCTACATCCCTTTCTCCCAAAATGAGGATGAGATTATTTGGCCCCTCTCCCCGTCGGGTTCTTTCTCGGTTAAGGCTGCTTATCTTTCGATGCATAGTGCTGACTCTGGTCCCCCCCTTTCCAATGTCTGGCCTAATGAGATCACTCCCAAAATTGGTTTTTTCTCTTGGCTCTCTTCTAAGAATGCATTCCTCTCTGGGGAGAATCTAAAAAGAAGGGGTTTCTCTCTCCCCACTAAATGTGTGTTATGTGCTAAAGAGGCGGAGTCCTCTGCACATCTTTTGATCCATTGCTCTTTTTCACAAGTTATTTGGCAGTGGCTTTTATCGAGGTTGAGAGTGTATTGGACCTTCCCGGAATCCATTCAGGACACCCTCTCTCAATGGAGTTCTCCTTTTACTCATCTGATTCTGAATTTGGCTTGGAAACTCCTCCTCCCTCACGGATTATGGGGCATCTGGAAAGAATGAAACAGAAGAATATTCAAAGAAAAAAGTCTTGATCCTCGTCAGGTGGCTACTCAGATTGCTCTAGCTCTTCAAGAAAATATCAACCTGACCATGTGGACCAAATATCAGCAAAAAATCCAAATCTGTAACTCCCAGGAGTGGCAGAAGTTATTGTCCATTCAATGTAAAGACACTTACACTGCTCGGAATTTAGTTTGTTGGCTTCCCCCTCCAAGGGGCTGGAAAAAACTGAACACGGATGGAGCTTCGAAAGGAAATCCTGGTAATTCTGGAGGAGGAGCCATTCTTCGTTGTTCTTCAGGATATATTATTGCTGCCTCTGCTCACAACTTCAATTTTGGTTCCAACCATCGTGCGGAAGCCTTGGCAGTCCTCAAAGGCCTTGAGATGGCTATCAAATTTGGTGATGATCCCCTTCAAGTTGAAAGTGACTCCCTCAACATCATCAAACTCCTGCAGTCTAATGACTCTGGTCATTGGTCGATAAGGAACATCATTGCTGATATCAGAATTATTCAAAGATCTTTCCTGCAAATCCAGTTCCAGCATGTCCTCCAGGAGGGAAATAAAGCGGCGGACCTCCTTGCTAATATTGGTGTTCTCATCGAGAATCAGCAAAGCTGGACAGACAACTTCCCGAATGATCTCTACCAAATCACTCAAAATGATATACCCCATTGCTGACTGGTGGAATGGAGGGCTGACTCGGGTTTCGGAAAACTCGCTATGGCCCTCTCAAAGGGTGGCGGCATTTATGACGAAGTTAATTGATTTGACTCTTAACGAGGGACAATTGATTATGGTGCTTTGTATTGATGCGGGGGATCTCCGCACGAATGGGCATTATCTTCACATTAATCATCTGAGGAGGTGGTGGGAGGACAATGATAACTTGGCCGATGGCTTCCCCGACCTGTCTAAGCTGTTAAATGTCCACTTTTGCTCTCACTTCTGCAACTATTCCAACATTCATACCATGGGGGGTCAATTGAAGCGTCTTGAGCCTGATAACTGTGATTCGATTAAAAATGATGGGGAGGTGTGTTGCTGGAAAATGGAATTGCCACCTTCCTGGAGAAAATGGTGGATTATTCTGTGCTAGTTTCATATGCGGTCACAACTTCCTGGGCGAAGGTTCAGGTTCAAATCAGCAACACTCGCTTTACCATCTCCATGAATGCCATTGCTGACGCCACTGGCCTTCCTGCTGCAGGTGACATCTACTACAAGCATTCGTTGCATGCGGAAATTTAGGAATTTAACGCCCCTGGTGACAGACCGGTGAAATACCTCTCTGGTTATACTCGGGACTCCCTGCCTTCTCCCTGGGATAGAGTGGTGGAGGTCATTATGCGGTATTTTACCATCGACGGTAGATATCGGCTTGTTTTTGGTCCCCACCTGTTCATCCTCTCTCATCTTCGATGGGGGAAGAAATTCAATCTGGCGGCCTTTTTGTTTCAGTCCTTAGAACACTCGGTTCAGTTAGCTCGTGAGGGCGAAGGTGTCATTCTTCACCAGGGTTTGCTTTACCTGCTCTTCTCTGTCGCTGCTTCTCACTCCGACCTTCTTCGCTTCCCCCCCAAATTGGGTCGCCGCCTCCGCTCCCCCTCGCCTTCCCCTCGCCCCTCCTCCTCCTCCCTCCACTCCTCTTGGTGTCGTCATCATCTGCTTCTCTCCTCTGGTTCAGACTCTGATGTGGCTATTGTGAGTCCCCCCCGCGTTGCCTCTATTCCCCCTGCCACCCCTTCTTTCCCCACGCCCCTCTCTTGCTTGTTCTTAGAAGGCATTGAAGCCAGTGGTCACGCTTCTTCCCCTGTTTCCAGCCCTGATTACTCTCAGGCTGCTGATCTCTTGGGCCTGGCTCAGCTGTACCCTGACTCCCCGAACTCGGAGCAGTTAGATATCAATCAACCGGTGGTGGATCCCATCTCCCAGTCTGCGGGAAACAATGCTCTCTTCGACGACAAAGTTCTTGCTGCTGACACTTCTCATTCCTCACCTATTATGGACTCGAAACCTGTTGAACCTGAGTCTTCTGACACTAAAAGGGATAATCGGAGAGCCGACATGGTTTCCTCTATTTTAAGCAAGCTCCAGCGCGCATTCAAGCCTCTGAAAGCTTGGGAGGATTTCACGGAATCCACCAGGACTGCCATTGTTGATGACTGCTCAGAACTTATCAAACTGGCCGAACATCTTGCTAACGACTCAGGCTCTCCTAGAGCAAAAAATGTAGTTTCTGAGCTGAAAAAGCTCATATGATGTATCTCTTCTTTATCTCTGTTTGTTTTTTTTCGTCCTCCTTTTTTGGAATCTGCTCAAGTATTTTTGCTTTGCTACTATTATTGCTAAATCTAGCCTGATGGGCTCTATTGTATAAGGTTGTGGGACCTTCTAAAACTCTCCTTTTACCCTATATATTTCAAAAAATTACATTAGAACAACATTATATACATATGTGTATTAGCTCTTATAGATGTTTTTAATCTGGAACTATTTAGAGGAAATTACTTCTGGTAGTAATTGTTTTAAATACGGAATGAACCCCTTGCGTTATTGGAATAAAAACAGTAAGGAAATGTGAATAAAGTGTTGCAGGTTGCAGCAATTATTTGGGGAGAAAGTTAGTAAATCTTTTTGTCTGATTGTGATGGTAATTCGGGGATTGGGTTATTAAGTTGTTCATCCTTATCAGCACTTAATTCGTAGATGATGTCCATCTCAATTTTTAAACCTTTCATAAAAGTAGAGTTCTTTTATTGAGACGGTTAATTAAGAGCACCTCATTTTAATGATAAGTGCTTAATATGCTCAGTTCAATGAACCGACCCGTGGAAGTAAATTTTGAAGATGGTTTCCATGAGTAAAAATGAAGACATGTTGTTTTATGATGCTTCTTCATATTAGCAAAGGGATGGATCTTTTCTGAGATTTTATTATTCTTCTTCTGGAATTGGAAAAAGAAAAAGTTGTATTCTTCTTTCTTTATGAGTTGTTAATGTTGTTTAGCATGAATGAAGTTCGGTTGTATGGATTTGTAAATTGTATAAATTCTAATCTAGAGGAATGAGTAAAAGGAAAGGTATGATATTTTAAAGGCTGTACCACCTTGGAACTATTTGAATAAGATTGAGAATATAATTTTATTCATTGAATTTGGATTTATTCAAATGATGGTTGATAGATTGTTAAGGGACATATTATTTATTCTTTACTTGAATACAACTTTTAAGTTGGAATGGAAAATTAATTATTACTTAGGTCAATATGGATTTAAAATTGACATTAGTGAAGAGTAAAGTGAATAAGAACTCTTAAATGAATGACTTTTGGAAATAAAATATAAACTAATAGGTATTGGTAAAGAGGCAATTGAACTCTGTATTCTGATTTCGTTAATATCCTTGGGAGGTTTTGATCAAAGGATATTCGGTATGAGGAACCATACCTCCTCATATCAAACCTTAACTGAAGTAAGGTTATAGTAAATAAATGAATACATACATTTGGGATTAGGCCTCATTTAAATGACGTCTAATGAGATGGAATTCCAAATTTAAATTCGGTTGCGAATAAAACTTGGTTAAGTTTAGTAAGTTGATCTTACTACGTTAAGTTGTAGTTGACTGTTAGTTTAAAGCTTAAATTAAAGAACCAAGATGGAAATATGCAATCCTTCAGTAAGGATGAGTAAACGTATATTAAGCTATAATACAATTTAAGTCTTTCTTAGCTATGCAACTGTAACGAACAATGAGGTTAGAGGATCAGCACGGTTGCTGAAACCTATTCTTAAAATACTAAAGATAAGAATCTAATCACACTTTTAGCTCGATGTGTAACCCTTGATGGGAGGATTCGATAGGACATTAGCACACGCCAGATGCAATCTAGTGTCTTCTTGAAGGTGGGGCCTTCATGACGACACAATTTTACAGCTGACATGCTACAATGCCCTTCCGAATCGAATCATCAAAGTTTACATAATCTTGGACCAAGTTAGGAATATGACCTTGTATACGGAGTGACTCAGGAAGATTAAAGGTAACTAGACACACGCAGTCGACTAGGGTCGACAAGGTATGTCTACATACCTTTAGTCACCACGAGTGTCTCCCTATACTCTTT
Source organism: Taxus chinensis (assembly GCA_019776745.2). Lineage (NCBI taxonomy): Eukaryota > Viridiplantae > Streptophyta > Pinopsida > Cupressales > Taxaceae > Taxus > Taxus chinensis. The sequence continues at coordinate 548,860,127 of CM034155.1, forward strand.
CATATTGCTATCTGGGGTTAAAGTTTAACCTTGGACGAGAGGACTGACAAAGATCAGAAAAGACCATTCTAGATAATAGATGGAGTGAGGTGAAGGAGGTATTCCATTGATGTGTGTAACGTCTAGGAATATGTTCATGCAAAGCATGTGAAAATCTTTGGCCAAAGTATCGCAAGTTGCTGGTTGCGTTGTCCTAATCATCTAGTTTAAGAAGCAGGATTTCAGAAGAATATTGGTAACAGATATTCAGATAGACCTCTTAAATGGAACACTTCGATAACCGAAAATGGTAAAGAGAACCAAGTATACTTAGTATATAATGCATGGATTAACACGAAGGAACGGTAAGTAGCTGAGTCATGAAATGAGAGATCATTGAAACTCCGAGCCATAAAATGGGAGATCGGTAGTTCTTCGAGTCAATACAGCAGCATATGGTATCTGTTATATGATTGAATGGCATTGAATGTGTGTTCCATATTATAAAAAAATGTGAACAGAGAACATTGGTTTTTAAAATTATTGTGTGTTCTAAATTACATTAATTGGATAGAGAACAATTATTAAAACTTGGTCGTGTGTTTTGAATTACATAATTCAGAACAGAGAACGTATATATATAAAAAAAAAATCCCCTGTTCTAATGTCTTAAAATGGGAATGTTACATCTGTATTAGGGTTCCATTATTAAGACCCTTCACTAATAGGTTGATGTAAATGGTGTGAAATGTCAGAATTAATTGTGTTGGAAGATGGGGTAAAATGGTTTCGGGGTCAAGAGCTAGAATTCACTAATAATCTATACAATATAGGAGGTTTAAACTCCCAAGAAATTGTTACAAATATTTATATTATTCTTTGTGTGTGAAATTTTCTTTATAGATATTATAGAGCACTTACATGTATGGTTGGCCACTTATGTAGTAAGTCATATAAGAATTATTCATTACATATATGCTTGGATAGAGGAGCAAATAGAAAATCTAAGGAAAATATATGAGGGATGGACTATTATTTTTTATGTCTAGTGGTAAGGCACATTGAGAATTTTAATGCTAGAGTTCATAGTTTTAACTGTCCATTTGCGAGACAAAAGAAGCATAATTTTGTGTGTTATCTATGAAGATAAAACATTGTATTGATTCCATTTTAGATTAATAAGTTAATGTTAGATTATGGAATTGAGGTATTGAATATGGAGAGATAAAAATCATCCATGAGTGGACCAATGAAATGTGAGTGAAGGGAAGGGATGCAAAGTTTTTTTACCTAAGTGAGACAGAATGCCAATAATCAAGAAAGGATGAAAAACCAAGATGATTTGGAACTAGGAGGTGTAATAATGACAAAGGAAAGTTCTATATTTGATATAGATACCTAAAAATGGTATAAATATAACACAATGATGTCATGAAGACCCCCATAAAAGAGAGAAGGTATATGACTAACTCTCATACTTGTGCTCTAAAGGTGAAGGGAGGTGCATGAACATGAGTTTGAGGTGAAACATTTACAAATTGTACCCATATAAGTTTATTAGAAAACATTAGTTTTCAATAATCACATAAAGAGAAAAAGGTTTCCAACCCTTGCATCACCCAAAACTTCTAGATGTGTGCTCATTAGTCAACTAGAGAAATACTTTTAAGGAAGTGTGGTTGTTTAGAAATAGAATAGTTTAGGAGAATTGAGGGGAGACCCATTGATAATATAACAATTTACCCTATATAACATTAGATTCATGAGGTATTATAGTGAAACAAACAACCCCAATCATTTTGGGAGTGTCAAGGAGTAGTGGGATGAACACTATACACTAGTAATAATGAATACTATAGGATAAATTTTGGGTGTAATTCAGATGAATGTGTAAGGAAATCCACTACTTAGAGCAACACCGCTAGTCATATGAGGATAGGGACCTCTACCACCTCTAGGTGTACCAAACATAAGTACACCTATAGGGTTGAGTAAACCAAAATGAAACACCTAATGATCAGCATCACGAGGAAGGGACTAGTCTAGCACTTTTCATTGTGTATCAATTAGTGTATGTCCTACATCGAGCTCAACATACCTCATGATTACATGTGTGTAGAGAGTATACAAAAAATATGTTATCTATATAACTAATATGATAAAAAACATATGTAAAATAAATAGATAGCCAACTAAGTCATAGAGAGGCCATGACTTTTATATTTTTACAAATATTCAACAACTTTTGTATTATGTGATTATTTAAATGTTTTTATATATTTTTAATTTTTTCAATGTGTTTGTATGTTGTGAGTATTTGAATGTTTTTTTCCTTTTGTAAATAACTATGTATAAAGAAGGGGGGAAAACAAGTACTACTCAATAAGAGCCTCATCAAGAGGTAGGACATACCCATACAGTGAAGGATGCTCAGCCTCACATATGTCATAAGGGAAGAAGGATGATCTTGTATAAGATGTGTAGGAGCCATATCATGTGCTAGAAGAGACCAAGGATGGAAATATGGATGATTAGGAGCATGGGCATGATGCGATTTAGTAAGAGGTTGAGGAGAGATAAACACAATAGAAGTAGTATGTGATTTTGATTGAGCATTGTTTCACATGAGATTTAATTTGATTGATAGCAATTTTTATTTACACATGTGATACTCATTGTGATTGAATTATTTTGATATTGATATTGATTTTCATATAGCATGTGATGAATAGGGATAACATCATAAGTATTAGAAAAAATATCAGAAGTATCATGTTCACCAAAGTACAAAGGAGTATTTATATTGCAAGGAAACATATTCTTAAGAAAGAAAGAAAGGAGATCCTCATATGCCCCTAGATATTTGAGAAGGGGTTTTGTGTTAATGAATATCAAGTGACCATTGATAAATTAATGTGACTAAGTTCATCAATGTGTCGTAATGGATAAGTTAACCAAATAAAGGATGTTTGGTTGCTCCAAGCTCTAAATATGCACTCTTGTTAATTATTTGTGGGTCATTACTTATTTGTGCATAGGGAAATATCAATAACATGAGTGTATATATATGATCAACTTGATTATCTTGTAACAAAAAATTCTTCTCTTTCATAATCCATTTGTATTTATATTTTTCTAGTGGTTAATTAGCAAGAGCTCAATTCTAAGAGATGTCTCTCATAAGAGATTGAAAAACTAGTACGTCTAAGGAGGGACCATCTCGGGTGATTGTGGTCTTCGCAGATTGATGCCTTGAAGGATGAGGAGGGGATATATCAAAATATTGTGTTTCAAAAATTATAATCCTTTTATATTCAAGAAACCAAAAGAGAAATTTTATGATATAATTATGAGTAACAAAATCCTCTAAAGAATTTGTAAAAAATGTATATATTTTTTTACTATATCCTTAAATACTAAAAATAACAATTTTGAAATTCCAAAAAAAAAATGAAAAATTATTCCAATAAAAAAGAGGTTTTCATTTATTTTATCAAAATAAAGAAAAACCTCTAAGGGATTTGAAAATAGATTCATTGTACTTGATATATGCGATGAAAGGTGTTTTGACCACTAAAAAACCCTAAAAAGAGCCCAAAAGGAAAGGACCAAGCATGAAACACTATAGAAAATTTGAAAACTAGAAATAAATGGGAATCATGATTAAATTTGAATACAAAAGTGGATATGAAACCTTAGGGCAACTGAGGTTTGGAACAAGGTGTAAGATTTGATCACGATTTGGATTCACCAAATGTTTACACCCTATAAATATAAATCAAAATATATAACATGTGATATAAGAAAATACAGAATGTAATGGTTTGTAACAAATGAAATTCTAAATTAGTTAATTAACATTAACCATACACATTCAAAATAACACATTAATGTTTGTAACTATGGTAAAACAATAAGATGGTTGCTTGAAACACACAAAGGGGTAGGTATCTAGTTGTGTAGAGTGGTACATGGGAGATTTGGTTGTGCAGACTTGATGGGTGAGTATTTCTAAACATGGAAATGTTTCGTCTCTAATTCTGACATTAAAAATTTCCTATGTCTAGGACCATAAAACTATGCCTAGACCATGGTATGGTTATGCCCCCTTTTCTATAGTTTTAGACCTGTTGACAATAGGGATCTATAATTTCTCCTACCCTTCACTTGCTTATAATGAATTTCATTGTATATTTATAGATCTCACAAAACTTCGGCACAACATGTAATGACTCGTAACAAGTAGAAACCCTAGATATCTATAATACTCTTCATCAAAGTATTAGATTTAAAAAATGAGAAATCAATGTGTGGGTAAGGCTAGACTACCCTTGGTGGTTAACCCCTACTAAACCAATCCACATGTTGCACTACATACCCTTGAGTGGGAGCTAGCCTCATTAAGGTTTCCTAGTGTAGGTGTAAGTAGTGTATGCAATATAAACTTACCCCTTCTGTGTGCCCTTGTGTCTCTTGACACAAATATAACAAGATAACTATAAAGTAGAGAATTTACCCAGTGTAGTAGTAGTGTGATGTAGTCTACTTCAACTAATAGACTAAACCATTTTGTCCCTTGAAGACCTTTGATAATGTTTGGAGTGACTGTCTCTTGCTAAAACGTGACTATAAAACCTTTGAATGCTTGGAAATTGAGGAAGCTAGGATATTTTACCACATTGAGTGCTTTGGATCTAACGTAGTGGTTGCTCTAAATGGTGTACAGCTGCTTGACAATGATTTAAGAGAGCCTTAAGTGCTTTAGCATTGATATTTGTAATAGGAGCTCGTGAGAGTGCCAAGTGAGTTATAAAGTGTATTTGACTTACTTATATAGGCTTTCATAGGTTAAATATTCACATTATGACTAACCTAAGAAGATGAATCAACTCATGTAATGATTTTCAAATTGGAAATAGAGTCATCGGATGGCAAGGTGTAATATCATAAAAGTCAGCTAGGACCGTAGTCCATTATTGACTAGAACTATAAGGTTTTGCCCAAGCAAACATTGATGTAACAACCAAGGTTCGGGAATGATGCTTGGGGTTGAATTATTACTTTGCTTGATTAATATTTTCATATTGAATGACATAACAAAGTGTGGAGGTGAGTAAGAAAAAATGAAGAGAGGAATATACAAGTTAAGTGGGCTCAGAATGTGAACATTTATCTTAGCGTATAACAAAAGGTAAACTTGTTATTATAAAAAGGTAAGTTGTCAAATTTTAGTGTCTACACCTTGTTACCAAATCATAGTTAAAATTTGATGGTTGGCTCTTAAGATTAAGATATGAACATTAAAAATGTGTTTTATATAAACTAAGGTTTTGAACCACAACAAGTTTAAAGTGGTTAGAGTCATGAAAAGAGAATAGAAACTCTCTTGTAAGATTTTTAATACCTATGATTTTTTATAGGAATTTTTATCTTAAAAATTTCACTTTGAGTAGAGCAAATCCAAAATTTAAACAACATGCTTTATGAGGGAAGTGTAGATAAAAAATAATCCAAAAATTAAAAAGCACGCTTTATGAGGGAAGTGTAGATAAAAAATAATCCAAAAATTAAAAAATACGCTTTATGAGGGAAGTGTGGATAAAAATAAACCTATGAGAATAAAGTTAAACAATGTAAACAAGATTTATTATCTTTAGGCAATAACAAACAAAGATTAATAAATTTTCAATATGAAATTTGGAGGGTATATTTTTGTCAAATATGTGATAAACATTTTAGAATGGTAGTGTAAGTTAGTGGTGGAGGATTATAATGTTTGTTATTTATTAATAATTAATTTTAAATTTTAAATTTGACATTCATTTGACCATGACATGGCATTTTCATTGTTAAATTTGATTTCTATTTGATTGCCACATAAGAATTTCAACCTTAAAGTTGACATTCATTTAATTGAATCATAAGTTTTTTCCTTTTGCTTGGAAAAGTCAAGCAAAAATCCTAATATCTTGGCTACAATGGAATTTGGAACATGTTTATTTTTCTTGAAAAGATTGTTTTGAGCCTAATGTGGCTAGATTGACTAGATTGATATCATTTATCACAAATCAACATAAAATGCGTAAAGAAGGCAATAGAGTTATTAATCAATATTGTATACAAAAAATACAAGATAATTGCCTTAAAAGGGTAAGTGCACCAAGTTGGGGGACAATTAAGTGGACATCAAATCCTGAATTTTACATTAAAAACAGCAAAACATCAAATTTAGTCTTCCGCGGACTTGAACCATGCCGAAAAGTAAAAACTATGTCATAAAAATGGTGCCATTGCGTAGGGGAGACTATTAGATTTGTAGAAATATTGATTTTAAAGTGAATAGAAGAGGATAAATATCATTTTATAATTTTTTACTAATAGTAGGTCTTTAAGACACTTTTTCCTGTGAATGTTTATGTCTACATTTAAGACTGCAAAATTTGTTTCACCTATTAGAATGTGATAAAACTTATACCATCCCAACCGTGGTGAAATTATATACGTGTTCAAAAAAAAATTATTTGATTTCAATATTTTTTGATGAAGTTATGGCGGGCAAACGGAAAGTGCTCTGTTTTCTTTATGTTTTCATACCACTTTCACGGAAAAAATCATAAAAAATAAAATATTACTCAAAAAAATACAAAATAAAATCCATCCCAAGATAGATAGTGGCATATAACTTCTCACCAAAGGAAAAATATATATCAATGAGGATCAAAAGTATCAACCTTTACTAGTAGCCATGTGAGACACAAACAACAATTACACAACAACTATAAAACATCTTATCCCTGAGGCTATAAACCATCAAATATCAATTGCATTTTTAGGGGAGTTTTAATTAATATTATTCATATTCCCCATAGTAATCCATCCTTCATCAGAATTAGGATTTAAATTTTCTTTAGTGTGAACTGGGATGATAATTTCTAGATTATCCATAGGCTTGTGAGATTGAGACACTAGAGGAAATAATTCTTCTACTACAACATGAGGTTTAACCTTACCAATAGGAGTGGGTGAAGGAATTTCATCCTCAAAATTTGAATTAGGAACCTCTTTATTTTCCAGGAATTTCATCCTCAAAATTTGAATTAGGAACCTCTTTATTTTCCAAATCTATCTCAGAGTAACTATTTGGTTTAATGTTAACAACCAGATGACTAGGATCATAATTTTTCCACCACGAGGATGTACCTTTACTTTTTTTTCCAATTTGACAATCTTCAAATAAATAACCTGTGGAGAAAAAAATCATAAATTTGAAAGGAAATCCTACATAATCTAGAGTTTGGATCAAAGTGTGATCCTCTATAATGAGATTAATGGTGGAAAAAAAATCAACCATGGAATCTATATCAACAAAAATATGGGAATATGTGGTAAATTCGAATAGAGATATCTTAGGATCAATGGTGAGACATTTACCCATGGTATCCCCTATTGACATTGCTAGATCATTCTCTGGAAGTTTACATCACTATAAAAAACATAAATTAAGTCACTTGATAGATCATTGTCAGACAGTTTACATTACATTAATTCACATCATTCATAGTTATCTATCATATTTATGTTTTATTTTTCCACCATCAATTTTATTTAAACAGTGTTAACATAGTCATTGTATCATATTTATGTTTTATTTTTCCACCATCAATTTTATTTAAACAGTGTTAACATAGTCATTGTAATTTATCATTTATTCCCAATATGCTTGATTAATTATTTACTCCTAGGTTGTAATGATGTCTTCTACTACTAGTACATGGTATAATTTCATTGAACTCTTATATTAATTATAGCAGCAAACTTTCAATTTGTTTTAATAAAATTTGTGGGATGTGATAAAGTCAAAATATTTATTTTTTGAGCTAGTGTCATCTTGCATCTTGATTATTTTTATAAGTCACACTGTATAGGCCTTCGCTTTAAAAAATTTGAATCTTAGGGTTTAGGATTGAGGATTTAAAATTTTCTAATTGGATCAAAAAATATAACCCCAACCCTATATGCCAAATTACTTTAAAACCTTATTTTTTACTAATGAATTACATGATATTTATGATCCTTTAATATTCAAATAGAAACAACAACTTAGATACATATATGAGAATAAGGAAAATAATCATATGAATTTTTTATGTTTGATTATGTGGATGGTTGCATTGGGATGGATAATGTGGATGGTTGGATTGGGATGGATAATGTTCCTCGAGTTTTTCCCATATGCTTAAGTTTGCATGAACTATGTCTGAATTATGATGGAAAAAATGCTAGATATGGAAATGAAGAAGAAATGTTGTCCATTACGGAGTAAAATTTTGACCATGCATTGACATTTGAAATTAAATAATTAGGAATGATTTACAAAAACATATAAACAGTTGATAACGATATTCAAGCTAGCAATCAAAATGCCAAAGATGGTTTTTTTTGAAATAAAACAAATGATGGAATGGTACCAAAAGGGAGGCCTCTTTATCCAATTTTTATCTTTACAATATGGGTAGGAAATACCATTTTTATGCTATAATATTTTATTGTATTTGATAGTGAAGATAAAATGGATAGAAACCTCCTTTATATGGTTTATAATATCTATTTCATCACCCTAGCTTGTCCTTACAGATTTGGTGAGAACGTCACAAATTTTATGCATATAAAATTCTTTACAATCAATGAATGTTCTAACACTAATACCCTTATGGCTCATAACCTACTTGTGTTATTTATTTCAATGGTAGTTTTTTGACTGGATATTTATAAAAAAAATTGAAATTAATGCCTACAATGATGTTAAGAGACAACCAAAAATTTTACTTCCATTCACTTAAGGGACCCTGAAGATAAGGATGTTTGATAATAGAAAAAACTTCCATTAATTGTTGGACTAACTTTTGAAATCCATTTTAATTGGAAATTACAAAAACTACAATGCCTAGATTCCCTATGAAATAGAGAGTTTGCATTTAAATAAGATCAAACATACAATTGGCTGAAAAGATACTCATGGAGGAATATAATATGCTAAGGATTAATTGATTAAAAACTTAACCTTATAAATTCTAAACACATTTGATAAGATTGTTTTTTCATTGAAATATATATCAAAAATGAAAATAATATATAAACTATATTTTGTTACTTAGAAAACGATGATCATATTTCATCTGGAGGGTTATAATTTTAACAGATAATTATTCAATGTGGAAAATGAAATATTAATTTCATTAAATTTTTATGTTAACTCGAATTGGCCATATGACGCATCTAACTTGATTAAAGGAGGTTTAGTGGTAAAAAAGCTATACCACATATATTAAAAATCAAAGCAAACCCTTGTATTAAAAATTCAAAATCAAGAACTCTTGGAGTGAGGTATAAGAAGTAATTAATGAAATTTTGGTAAGTGTAGCAAATTGGGGGACCAAAAAGTGGACATAAAATCCTGAATTTTACATTAAAAATAGAAAAACATCAAATTTAATCTTCCGCGGACTTGAACCATGCCGAAAATTAAAAACATGTCACAAAAGTGGTACCATCGCGTAGAGGAGATTGTTAGCTTTATATAAATATTGATTTTAAAGTGAATATAATATGATAAATAACATTTTATAATATTTTACTAATAGTAGGTCTTTAAGACACTTTTTCCCATGAATGTTCATGCCTACAATTAAGACTGAAATTTTTATGTCACTTGTCAGAATGTGATCAAACTTATAGCATCCTAACCGTGGAAACATTCTATACACATTAAAAATGTATTTTATTTCAATATTTTTTTATGAAGTTATGGCGGGAAAACGGAAAGTGCTCCATTTTCTGTGTTTAGATAAATTTCATGGAAAATATCGTAAAAAAAAATATTACTCAAAAAAATAAAAAATAAAATCTATCTTAATATAGAAATCGACATCTAACTTTCAACAAAAGGAAAAAAATATGTATCAAGGTTTGGTCATATAAAATGTGGGAAAATGGATTACAATCATATAGGATTTTTCAAAAAACAATAAAACAAATCATTGAGTTTTTTAGTGTTTAATATAGCTAAACTTGTCCATTTTTTCAAAAAATAGTATTTTAGAAAACATTCTACTATGATTCATGATTTCTATGTTTTTCTAATTTTGAGTGTGTGTATTGCGAATATATCTATACGTTTTTCTAACTTCATGAGTGTATGTATTGCGCACATAATCCCTACAAGTTGAATTTTCACTATTATTTGCAATATGGCATCCACTTATGACCCCTTTTTGGCTCCCCAACTTGTTGCACTAACCCATTTTTATTAACAAAATAATTAGTTTGTAAGATTTATGAACAAAATGTTTTATATTTTATGCATAGAAAGAGGTAGAGATGACAGTAGAGACATATGATAATTTAAATGCAAAAGTTAATAAATATTCATCTGTTAAAAACATACCAAAACATCTAGATGTTTTTGTCTATGATGAAAATTATGAAAGGAATGATAAACAGATCATACCAAGCCAAGAACACAGATGCTAATCAAACACCATGATCAATAAGATGAAAGTAATTTTCCAAAATAGCTTTACATAAAACCTTTGCAAAAAAATGAGCAGCAATATCATATATTATTATGGAACTCACTGCAATACATTGAGAATGGGTCTTACTTAAATAGGTAAGGAATAACAATCTAAGAACCAGTCAAGGTCGTAGATCAAGCCATAAATCAAGGAAATAACTAGTCATCAAAGAACTAGTCAAAACCATAGATTTAGGAGAGAACTATACATCAAGGATCTAGTCAATACCATAGATCAAGGTAAGAACTATACCTAACAACTACATAATATCTTCTAATATCTAAATAAGATAAAAGAAATATACTCACACATAAGTGGGCAAGGATAAATACAATAAAGGTAAATAAAGTACCTAGGTGAACATGAGCTAAGGTAAATACCTACTCTAACACCCCCCCTCAAGTGAATCCAGGGGCCAAAATAGAAGTGGCATGTCCACAGTATGAGTCCCGGATAACTAGGCCTAATGAGGTACTCATGTACAATAACTAGGAAAAAAAGGAACACCGCAAGGTACCCAAAACCAATAGCAACAAAGTAAAGAGAATAAAAACCCGCTCCAAGGCATCCCAAGAATCTCAGCTAAAAAAACTCATACAATGCTGAAGAAGTTCAGTATGCACTATGGTCTAAATCCACTACTCAATCAAAAAACTCCATAAACAACTGACACTGGGCTACACCAGAATAGCTCCATACAAAGAGACTGTCAACAGAGTGATGTCGAAAGTGTAAAAAGCAAACAAACATAATTTGATCAAGTGCTGCAAATAGATGTGCGACGATCCAAGAACAATAACCAAAAAAACAAGGCAAGGACACAAAATCAAGAGTGTCACGATCCAAGAAAATCCAAGGTTACAAGGTAAGGACACAAAACCCAAAGAAGCAGGATCAGCACCACACCCTCCCATACTTCTGAATGGGTGGAGTGGTGCTAAAAATCTGTATGAGTTGTCAAAAATCAACTACTTGAACACTGATAAACTAACACTGGGCTCCTCCATAATAGCTTCCCCACAAGAGAGACTATCAACATGCAAAAAGTGTCGAAAATATAGATATAAAATCTCTCAACAAACAAGAGAGATACACTACACCTGCTGAAGAAATATGCTCAAAACAAGAAGCATCACAATGCATAAGGTATAGAAAGTGGAGCAAGAGGTTGAATGGTGGAGGAGCCATGCTTGTAGAGTCCTCTCAACGAATGCCTATGTCACCACCACGAGTGATCAGATATCCACCCAAAATCAAGATGGATGGATGAAGAAGATGCCTGCATATGACTTGGTGTAAAATACACAATGGGTGCATGCAAAGGAACATCAGAATGTGTGTCAAGTTGATCATGTCTGACAGCTGAAATCTCAGGTTTATCAAGCTTGAGTGAAAGTACAGAACTCATGTGTTTCTCATAATTCTCAGAAAGAGTCGAGTGAACAAAAAAAGGAGCTTTGTCAATGTGTGATCCCAATGAATTATCTGCTCGCCAACCAATGTCATGACAAGAATTCCACTTAACATGTGGAATAGAGGAAACAATACCCTGTGAATGTCTATCAATGAATTCTCTAGTGAGACCTATAGAATGGAGCATGTGAGAACTGGAATGCAGTTGTATGCTTCTCAAATAAAGCCATGCATCTGAGCAGAAGTAGGATACACAACATGTAGTAACTGTAAATAGGACATAGATGTGGAAGAGCATGCAGTAACAAGCTTCATAGGTGTATGAGCATCAAGAGCAGGAACAGACTCAAAAACTGATAGATCAATGTCAGTGGGTTTAGGAGAAATAGTTGCAAGTGGACTAGGAGCATGGATATGGTTGTCCATAATGTGATGGTGATGCTTTAGGCTAGCAAGTTTGTTCTGCAGGAAGTGTATTATTGTATCCTTATCGTGAATGAGTGATTATAGAAGAGAATTTCACATCTTGAGCGATCTATTTTCTTTGACAAATTTTACAATATCCTCTTTAAGTCCACATACTTCAGAGAAAAGCATATCATTCTCAGAATCCATGATAGGTACAAACTACAACTCCCAAAAATTTAGGACGTCGAGCTCATCCGAAATTGCATCCACAATTGATTACAACACTCCTCCATATTTGACACTTTATAATTATGGTGCAAGTCTCAGAATAAATATTTCCAATGGAAAGAGCACAAAAAAAAGCACTTTTGCAAAAAATGGCACTCAAAACGGAGTTACCAATCAAAAGTTACAAGCTTTTTAATATTTTGCTATGTTATTTATTTTAGTTGCCACTAAAACAAAATAAATTGTTGTTGCCTTCACCACAAAAATTAAATTAAAGGGGCCTAAAGCTAAGCACCTACTAGTAGGAATCACAAGCTTTAAGCCCTCATATGACCAAGGGCTAAGGATTTTAATGGGTGTTTGCATAGCTTACTATTTTGGGGTGTGTCGCGTGTTTTCGAGAAAGTCACATCCAACTACCTCTTCTGGTAAAAAATACTATTTCTGGACTATGTAGATAGTGACCTTGCACGGCATCCGTGGACCCCTGCCAAAACAAGAAAGAATCAAAATTCTTCTACACGCAACCCACAAATGATCCATCATACCAAAAACACAACCCAATGTAGATCTCGCGAAATTCAAAAAAACCCAGTAAAACATTTTCTCGATTTCTTAACCGTGTGGCATGAATCCCAAGGTGAATCTATGTGTTTCACTGCGCCCACAAAAACCACAAAAAATGGCTGCCCCCAAAAATGGCCGAGTTTACAGTCGATCTTAGGGTTTTCACATCTTTTGGATCCAATGGAAGCCTCTGTTTTGCATAAAAAGGCCCGGCAACAAAATACGACCAAATCCCAAATATATGAATACACAGATTTTATTTGTAAAATAAAACTTACAGATGGATGTCAATAGCAATCTCCTGCTCTGATACCATGAAAGGAACGATAACCAGATCGTACCAAGCCACGAACACAGATGCTAATCAAATACCACAATCAATAAAATGAAAGCAATTTTCCAGAATAACTTTACATAAAACCTTTGCAAATAAATGAGAATCAATATCATATATTATTATGGAACTCAATGCAATACATTGAGAATGGGCCGTACTTAAATAGGAAAGGAATAACAATCTAAGAACTAGTCAAGGTCATAGATCAAGCCATAAATCATGGAAAGAACTAGTCAAGTCCATAGATTTATGAGCGAACTAGACATTAAGGATCTAGTCAATACCATAGATCAAGGAAAGAACTATACCTAACAACTAGATAATATCTCTTAATATATAAATAAGATAAAATAAATATCCACACACATAAGTGGGTGAGGATAAACAAAATAAAGGTAAATAAAGTACCTAGGTGAACATGAGCTAAAGTAAACACCTACTCTAACAAAAATGTCATTTCTACTTGTAAATACTTAGAGTTAACGTTTAATATATTTTTAATAATTATTATATATAATATATTATACACGGATAAACAATGATATTTAAATAAATTACTTTGCTTCAGTCCAAACAAAAAAGAGTCAATAAGAAAGCTTAACTTGTGAAAACAAATACCACTTCGACATATGGTCGCGAGTATGAAACTCAATGCGCCTGCATCTGCGACAAACCATTATAAGTTGAATCAACACCACATAGTTGTGTTGTTCCTTTTCATATGCAAAGTCATTTGCTGCAATGAAAGGATTGTTTATTACCTCCTACAAATTATATATTCATTTGAGCAAAATCCAAATTTCCAAATCATAATCAAATCTTCATTTTTGACCCTTGGACAATGAAGTTAGTTAAATGTATGAAAAAAAACTTGTTAAACGTGGCTTGCCTTGAAAATTTGATAGAGGAAGAAGTTTAGATCATGACTTTCTTGAGTATTTCGCACCGACTTATGGCCTTGTTGAATGGACGTGTCGGGTTTCAATGATGTTGAAGCTCGTCTTAAAATTTCATAACATATGGTTTAAGGTAGACCCTTGTATTTGTATGGGTTTTCATGTAATGTAAAGCAAAATTATCCAGACGAGTAATTTGCAGAAGTGGTCATTCACTAGCACAAGGATAAAAATATCCTACAATTTTCCATTATCCATAGCACGCTCCATCTATCTCATGAGTCCAACCACTAGTTTCCTAGTGAGAAGCTAAATAATGATCACTTCTACACTGTAAACATCATATTTTGTAGAGACTTCACTACTTCCTAGATAGTCCAAACCAATATAGGAAAATAACCTTTTAACTCCAATTCTGAGTGCAAATCTAGTTCTAGAAGAGCTCAAATGAGGTCGAAATCGTCAATTTTAGTTACATAATATTTTGTCAAATAGAATATTTCGAGGCTTAAGATCACAGTCAACGATATAATTCGACTTAACATTGTGCAGAAAGTTTAAAGTAGAGGAAACTTTGATGGAAATAAAAATCTCTGCTAGAATGTTTACAAAAAAACCATACCCTACTTCATTTGCCATTAAAATAAAATAGAGTAGGGATTGAAGCAATGGAAAATGCTTGACCACATATTATTAAAGCTCCATTGGGATTCGAAACCGTAACCTTTTGAAACACATATGGAAATGAAATAAACACAAATGCAAACAAGAAATCAAATGCTACAGTGTATGCAAATCAACGGTTGGAGGTGGCATTATGGAAGATGTTAAAGTACATTAAATTGTGGACCACCTATCTACCTATCACCTGTCATAGCCCCGATTGCCTTTCCCATTGTAAGAAACGCCTTTCACCATAATAAATAACCTATCGGTTAATAAAAACATACCCTAGGAACAATGCAACGTGTCAAAAAGATTGCCACATTTCAATGCAGTTTCCACAACGTATCCATTTGAGCTTTGTCTATACATATTTATGTCTATATTCATTCTCCCCATTCCTTTTATGTGGAGGAGAAAATGTTGACATTACCAAAGGTCATATAGTTGAAGAAGGCAAAGGCAAGAATGGGATCTGAAACATTTATCGAAGTGTTGCTCTCAATATTTTTGCCACTACTTGGAGTTTTTCTCAGATATGGTTGTGGGGTATGTATAATTTTTCTTATAGACCTCTTTCTACGTTTTTTTGTTCATAATGTTGTAATAGCTTTAGATGTTTTCAAAATATTATTTTTAATAGTTTTGGGTGGCTGCTTTGCAGATGGAATTCTGGATAGATTTGTTGTTAACTGTTCTGAGCTGGATTCCGAGGATTATCTACGCTCTGTATGTGCTTGTTGGATGATTAGAAAAATGGGGCTCTGTAATTAGAGTTACAGAGGAGCCTCATTGTTTCATTGGTTTCACATTTGTTTTTCTTCACAAACAATTGCAGGATCTTCTTAGGGTTCAACAATGTAGAACTAAATTGAATTTGTCTGTTTTACTTCATCTGAATTAGGGTATATGAAATATTTAATACCTCTATAATTTTTTTAATCTTTTCAATGAAGATTTAATACCTTTATAATTTTTTTAATCTTTTCAATGAAGATTTGGTAAAATTTGAGTTTCTCGCACCATCCACGAAATTTTTGAGAAATGTATTACTACATATGTATGTTCTTTTTTGAAATTTTTTGGTTGTTATAAGAATACCTATTGAATTGATAGTGGTATTAATTCTGTCTAGTGTTGGTGTTGTGTCGGTGGGGATTGTAATTTCCCGCAGGGGTCATGGTCGTGCTCCTGCTCCTGCTCCTCCCTATTCCATGCTCATTCATTCAGTCTGCAACACAACATTGTACCCTGCGAGCCGTGTTTCTACTTTACTAGCATATCTGACATCAAATCCCAGCAAGTTTGCTCATATTGCTCTCAATGCGACCATGGATGCACTCTAACGAGGTTAGGCCATGACTCTATATTTCGGTGTAGCCCGTCAAGAACGAGTGACCTCTCAAGAAGGCAGGGCGATGGAAGATTTTATGGAGCTTCTACAAGATTCAATCCATCATCTCAAGCTTTTGCTGGCCAAGATTGCCGGCATGAATGAAAAATTCCTACACAGTAAGAGCGAGGTCACAGACGCTTAGACATGGCTTAGTGCGGCCCTCACAAACTAGGAGACATGCCTCGACGACTTCCATGAGTCAGGTGGTGACATAAACTTGTCAGAGACTCGGAGCCTGGAGGCCTTTCCCATTGAAAGAAACGACTTCAGCCTCCATACTAAATGTCACTTGAAGAGTTATGAAATCTACTAAAATGTATGTAATTTTTTATTTATTTTTGCAGCAAAACACAAACAAGCGAAGACTACCGTATGAGAAAAGAGGTTTGGGCTAACGGGCTTATGAAATTGAAACAATATAAATAAAAGGATGGTTTTCTAATGAAATAGAAACCCAATTTTTTTTTTTTTGAGAACAATGTTATCCAAAATAAAGAATTGAAAATTCCCAGAATTCAGAAATCCCCAGCATTTTCTCAACAACGCCGCCACATAAAATTTAGTAAATCTCCGTCCATGAAATTTTTGTCTGCTCCATCTCTCTCTCCGCTGCACTGAATGAAAAGAAAAACAGCAGGATATTATTATTAATTTTAATCCCACATAGATGGCGAAGCAGTTATTCGCTAGCAAGATGCAGTATAAATAATAATGTCGTTCACTCAAATATAATCAAAGAGCCGCGTGGTCGGTACATAGCGAACTATTCTTTCGCCTTTTACTAAAGAATAACGTGTGCGGGCCACCAAAAGCGGCATACGTCTATTTTTGGAGCCTCCTTTACACTTGTGTAGAGGGGCCAAGAATTCTAAATAAAATAACTGTGCTATAAATATTTAGTGGACTTGTCAAATTTGTCACATCTCGAATTTAAGAAATAATAATAATGATGTCAAGCTTTAGAAGAAAAGAAAATTAAATTTATCTTTGCTTCGTGTCTTTTTTTTCAATTAATAATATGATAATTAATCATGTCTAAAGTATGCTTAGAGAATTTCATAGCAAACATATTTAATTTTCCTTGCTTAGGCATGGCAAACAAATATGTTACACTCATATTTAATGTTTCAGTGCCAATTCAGAAGCCTTTAAAATTGTTTTATAATTTTTTAAGTGGGTGATGTCTATTGGTTTGCATGCAACTCATATCTATCTAAAAGATTCATGATTTGGTTCCGCCCTTCTGCAATGTTTGGTGCTCTTTATACTTACGCTCTGCCTTGTGGATCTCGGGTCTAACTCAAATCCATCAAATAACCACTTCTTGTGGCTCTCCATTGGTGTGTTTGGCTTCATCTTATCTACATTTCAGTACCACATTAACTCGCCTAACGAGCTTGAGGCTTTTTTTAGCACTATCATACAAGTTGAGTTTTCTTTCCTTCTTGTGTAAAGGCTTTGACTTCGCCTCAACTCTAATATCGACAAGCTTATTCCCTTTGCTCAGGTAGCTCCTTAATTGCCTTTAGGTCACCTCAAATCACTTATCGTCAATCTCCACACAAGTCTCCGCCAGGTTTGGATCAATTCTTGAAATAAAAAGAAACAAGGCAATTTGGGGTGAGATTCACATGCATCAAATAAATCCATCTCCTAGCTTTAACACTATGTAAAATGTACAACATGTTTCAATTAACGAATGCTAAACATATGACACGTTATACCTTTTATCATTGTTGTCACATCTTTATCACCGTAATTTCGCTTATCAAACCTTTATCACGAGCCTTCATCAACAACGAGGGCACAAACCTTTATCACGAGCCTTTATCATGTTGATGGAATGTTTTCAGTGACACCATCACCGTGGTCAAATTATGTCGATTGCATTGTCCTCAACCATTATTTCCTTGCACAACACAAGTTGAGACCCTTCAAGATTGTTTAACCTCAATCACATTTCTTTCATTTTCTTTCCATTGCCTCGCCCATCTGAAGCAACTCAATTCATCACCTTTACCATTCACGAGCTTAGTTTCTCTCCAATTCAACTTGATTTGTTTGCAACAACATGTCACCAACGATTTTGCGTTATCAACTCAGATTACATCGAGTTTTCCTCACCATTTAAAGTCACTTGGCGTGAATTCATGCGCACTACACACTTGTCTTATGGCATTTTATTGGATGTGATCAAAATCTCCTCGTCCATGGTAGCTTGAGAAGACTCCTCCACTACCAACTCGCTATTGTCGCTCCAGGAAATTCCTGCGAGACTTGTTCTTATTTGAAAGAATTGAAGTTGGCAATATCATCAAGCACCATAAATAATCTTGGTTCATTGTCATCTCTTCATCTCAGTGTGACATTCTTTAGCTCTATGAAACCCGTTTCTCTCACTAATCCTTTTTGCTTCCATTATCGACATGTCTAAATTGTTCGATTTGGTTTTCCATTGCAGATTTTCACACGTCTCTTTTTATCCCACCATCGTGTTTCAAGGGTGTCGTATTATCGTACAACATAATGAGATTTAACATATCACTGCTAAGCCGACCATTAAACACTCAATAAATGAGAGTTCCCTTTTTGTAGGGCATGTATGATGTGCAAATCACACTTTAAACTCCAACTATCTGCCTACATGGTAATAATCATCAAGAACTTCCACAACCCTTAAGTCTTTCAAACTTTTTTAGGGATCATACTTTACTTGTGCTTAGGCACTAGTTTGTATTCCCCTGACAACACCACCACCCACCACCGTTTGACCAATTGCCGACGAAACACGCCGTTAAGTGCTTGCTCAATGGATAGACCACAAAGACTACTTCTCGGTTGTCATTTTTCTATGTTAGGTCTTTCTCGCACCACATTTAGATCAAAGATAGTGACTAAGTGACCCGTCCATATGGCTAAAAAATGTAGTACAATGTTATTTCAAATATATTTTAATCAGACCTTCTAGATATATGTCAAAATATCTTCCCAAAATTTTCACTCTTAAAAATAACAAAATGATATTGCTATGAAGGAATCTACTACAATGTATTATTGTTGATGTTTACCTACACACCCAAAAGTCTTCGAAGAGAATAAAAATACTATTTCCTTGCTCATATTCTTCTTCAATTAATAAAATCATTATTTATAACCTCCTAAGCTTACTCAACAAAGAATTTCATTCTAAACAAACATGTTCTCCAATGTACCATCATGGAAAATTCCTTCTTAATTTTGAAATGTGTTTTTAGTACTTACTCAAGATAGCCTTCAAAAATGTTTTATCATTTTTTTAATGTGTGTCATCTATTTGGTTTACATGCAACTTAGATCTCGTGTTGGATTCAATACTTGGATCTCCCTTCACATTGACTTGTTGCAATGCTTGATGCTCTTTATACTCACGATCTATCTTATGGATGGTATCTAACAAATATACGGTGCTCAAGCTGGAGTCTATCTCAAATCCATCAAATAGCCACTTCCCGTGGTTCACCACTGATATGTTTGGCTCCATCTTATCAACATTTCAGTATCACCTTAACTCGCCCAATGAGCTTGAGGATTTTTCTTGCACCATCATGCAAGTCAAGTTTTCTTTTCTTCTTGTGTAACGAATTTAGCTTCATAATGGTTTGACTCAGCCTCGTGTGCAATATATCTAATATTATTCCCTTAGTGTTGTCATGTTAAATGTTTAGTATAAAAAATTCAATTTTTTTGTCATGACAACCTAACCTCATTTGAAAATCCCTCTCCCAATCAATGTAAACCTATCCTCTAGCCAACTCGGTTATTGTGTTACCCTTGTGATGGCCAAGAAGAATGTGATAATATGTTTTTTGAGTGTGTTTCATGTGCATGGGATCTTGCTCAATCTTATTCATGAAGGTATTAGACCCAAGAGAAGAAAAGTGCTCCTGGAGGCTCCAAAAGGGCTATTTTTGACCTTTTTGCACCCGATGAGCACCCTCCGGGAATGTATAGGGAAAAGTTAAAGCATCCAATAAGTGTGTGGTAGAGATATGCATTTGTCTGAGGGAGTTTAGGAAAGTTCCTCAAGAAAAAGCAGATTTAGGAATAAGCTATGTAATACCATACTATTTGTAGCATGGTATAAGGAAATGAAAGTGGTGAAAAATCTAGTTGACTTGTTCCAGAAATATCAGGAGCCTCAGATTGAATTGGAAAACAATCAGATACTTTGGAAATATAATGATGTCTACTTCATTGTGTAAAAGGTTCCAGGGGATTATGAGGATCATTTTTTTCAAATATTGTCCCGACAATGCATATGAAAACCTTTGATCCTGGTGTAGACACTACTTTTTCACCCTTAGGTGACCTGCCACACATTAATCACATTATCATAACTATCATTATTTTTCTTATCCTAAGTACACTTTAAAATTACCATCATAAATCCTAAATACATGCATAAATCTCATTTACCCTACCCAGACCACTCAAAACCACCCTAGCTTAATTTACCCTACCCATCCCAACCCCTTAAAATCTTCCTACATGAATCACTAACCTCCCACCATTTTCCAAACAACATAAAACCTCAGATGGAAATTGGTTTCAACCATTTTTCATCTTTTACTTTGTTAGTTTGTAACCTCTGCACGTAAATCAACGATGATCTGTGCTCGCTAACGATCATTGCGGTCGCCATCGATTTTATTTAGCCAACTTCTTCCTCCATTTCCTAGTTAGTTAGAATCTAGATGTGAGGAAGAATTGTTGCACCTGTAAACAACATCACTACACTTGGGACCATCAATATTCTATTGCTAAAGCCTTGGGGACCATCATCGGATCACCAGTCAACCTTTTAGGAGTGTTATCATCTTTAGAATATCTCTAAAGGTTAGTATCTGTGCTTCACATCTTTATCAACTTATTTTTACATTCATTATAGTCTACGATATATCATCTACTCCATCCTGCATAGTCTTCTCAAGCTCTATCTCTCGTTTTTATCATTTAGTCCAACTTTACAATATCTGTAATTTTCACAGCGACCGTCATCGATCGGTTCCTTGACCCTTGTTTATTTCATTAGCTTCCTAAAAACTTATAGATTTCTATTTTTGGAATCCCATAAGTTTTTGGACTCCTTCTAATTTACCCCAACACCGTCAAATTTGTTTTTCATCAATCAATGTCTGTTTTATTGATTTTTTGTCAAAGCCAACATTCTCTCCCCGATTCTCGTCGATCCCTATCAATTATAATAATTTTTAGCATTATCATATTTAAATCAACCTGATTCTGGTCTAACAATTTGCTTGCAAGATGTATGGTTTGTAGATGATTGTTCTAGGTCCTTCACACCTAATCACTATCATATACGATCTCCTGATCGTCCAACAACCGTTCATGTGGGAACAATTCGACATCTCACATGAACTCAGCTTGTGCGCCATCACACTTACACCAAAAATTGAAGATATTAAAGATCAGATAGAAATCATATGAGAGATATAGGACACATCCGAACAAGTCTGGTTTGATTATTTCCAGGATTTTGAGCTTGCTATTGGCCTAGCCTGGGCCACTTATAACGCTAAACAAGATCTCTCCATTCCTCTAGAATTCTAAATTAATCATTGTCATCATTTATCTTATCATTATCAAATTACTTAAATGTATCAAAAGAGTTGACACCCTTTAAGGAATTGCTTCAAATTCCTTAAATCGGCATTCGCCAAGCAACTCGTCTCCTCCTTATTTAATAGCTCTTTGTTTAACTGTCTTTGTATACGAGTCTTCTCACTTCGTGATAGGGGGAAGCCTCTTTCATTTCTTGCATATTCGATCATACCAAATTTATGATTGTCGGCGTAGGTATCGGTAAAACCTGCCTTCTTTGGGTTTTTGGTACTTTCATAATTATTAGCACTAACCAAAAAACACCGTAAACACTTGGTGAAAATTTAATTGCAAATTATGTTAGTTCTAGGGAGAGTTACAAGTTAATTAAAATTCCAAAGTGAATCAAATAGAACCCTCTACATGCTCCATAGGTTGATTTGGACAAAAACATATATTCTTCTTCGATGGTAGTTGGACCTTTTGGGAACCACCCATGACCAGAATTGAAAAGGGGGATAAATTTCAAAAATGAAATAGAATAAGGTCCTGAAAATGGTGGCATTGGATTCCTTGGGTGTTTTCCACTCAAAATGATATGAGATTAACATGTGAAACTATAGACACCAATTTTTGGTGTAACTCTTCTCCTTCATGCAACTTCCCCCTCTTGCCTTTCTCTTTCCTAAATTTGAGTAAATTCCATCTATTTACTCACCTTTATTTAATTAATTATCAAATGGGCTCCATGTGGACCCATTTGATAATTAAAATTTTGGCATTACCTCACATATCAATATTTATTCAATTCATGGGTAATAATATACCCATCCGACACTCCACTTTCTTAATTTCAAAAATGGAATCTATTATCTCACCTACCATGTCAATCATGCTCCCCACTCCATCTAATAAGTCAAACCGTGGGCCCCGCGTGATCACATCATGTCTCTTAACCTAGGGTTAATTTATCAAACCCCGGTTACTCGTTAACCCCAATCTAACCTCACTATGGGTCTTCCCCCCCCCTCTTTAAGGAGGACCTAGACAAGAGGAAGAATCATGATGAAATCTCTTCTTACTGAAGTTTTTAGGAGATGAGAAGAAAGTGCTTAGTGAAGTTATGTGAGATTGAGATCAAGGAAAAGTTTTTCCATTGTTAGAAGTTATAGATGAGGAGTGTGGGAGAAAGCTTTTCCATTGTTTGTCATCTTGCCATCTTGATGCCCATTTCATCTCCATCTTAGAGCACAAGCTAATTCCCCTCACCATTTTAGTTACGTGCCATTTTGTATTTAGTTATTTCTACATGATATCTACTATTCATCATTTATTGCTATCTTTCTAGACATGGGGGTTGACATCCTTCAAGGGAGTTAACATCCTCTTGGAACTGGGATTTTTCGAGAAACCCCCGCATATTTTTATCTAATCACATCTATTTTAGTTTTGCAGATCTATCTTCTTTTATCACATATCTATATTCTCCGCACCCGTAGATCCATATCTAGATCTGAGGTCCTAATCTCTCCATCATTCGAAGTTTCTGGTGGCTTCCAGTATCGGCATTGACCCATGCGAGAATGAGGTTTCCTGTAAAACATTTTGGCATGCCCGGTGGGACCGGATCCTAGATCTGGTTATTTTTTTTGTTATTTTACTCGTCTTGTCTAACTTTCTTATTTGCAAAGTCTTAGTATTCATCGATATCACTGTAGTATGATCACTCGTTGAATTCACCTTCTATATCAGGTAAGTACTTCTGGTTTTTAATTGGCTTGTTATGTGGTCATTATAATTAGTATCGAGAACATTTTTATTATTAATCATAATAATAATACTATATTAATTAAATAAATAAACAACAATTAATAAAAACAATTATGAAATAAATTGAAATTAAATTATAAAAAAGAAATATAAAAAATTAGAATCCTACTATCCTAAATTATCTATCCCCCTACCTATCACCTCATTTAACTCTCTACCTACCTAACTTTCCACTCCCTAGTCATCCCCTTCCTGTGTTCTTCCCCAAGCTGACTACACCCATCGCATCGAGCTCCCATTTAACTTTCACCTACACACCTTCCCATCTCCAATGCAGATCCCTTCTCCTTCTCCTTAACCACGTGACCATTCATCCCTCTCCCATATTGAACTCTACTTCACCACTCACTCCCCATCCAATGTTGAGCTACTACACAACTTCATTCACTTCTCTGTGTTACTCAACTCCCATTTCCAACTCGACAACCTTCTCCACTCGGCCACCTCATGTCCCGACTCATCTCCCCTTCCCTTTTCCCAACTCCAACCTACACATTCCACTCAACTACCCTTCACATTTCCATCTCCCCACTCTCGAGTTGTAACCATCAAAAATCATTCCCTGAGCCATCCTCAACTTGTGTTTCCAACGGATCTCCATTAGAAATCAACTCTCCATCGACGACAACATCTCTATTTCACTGCCCACTTTCCATCAGATTCCAACATCTCCATCAAGCTCCTCATCTCCCACATACATCTCTCTGCCAATATCTCTCCTGCCAAACCCAACACACTGCTTCCTTCAGCTTACTCCATGTAGACCAAACCACTCGGCTCACCCATTATCACATCTCCCTCTCCCGCATATCTCCACCCCTTCGATATCTCTCTACATCCAACACAACCACCCATCCTCACCAACTCTACTCCACACATCTCCTCTTAACAGAGCCACTTGGATCTTCCTTCCATGACCCATCTTCATCAACTCACTCCCCTTTCCACAAATCTCCAATTCCTCTCCACTCACCATATGACTCCCATCTCCCTCAAACTCCCATAGATTCCTGCACACCCATTTTGTTTCTCCTCCATCTCGCATCCACTCGACCAATTCCTCCTTACACTATATCAAACAAGTTCATCATGCGAAGTTCTTGTAATTTGGTGATAGAGGCTATACCATATTTTTTATCGCAATTGGTTTCCAAGTCAGGAGAACACAATTATAATCAACGTCACCCCATATTCATCATATAGATTATATATGACCAGATTTAAATTCAGCTATAAACAATGGTTATTAGTAATGAAGTATAATTGTGTTCCAATCCTTGCCACTACATGTATAAATAGAGCTAACACTAGCAAGATAATTATATATTTCTCATTTATAATTTCTATGATTCTTATTATGTCATCGTCTATGTGAAAATCCATGTCCATGTACGTTGTCAAATTGTCACCCCAGGTGAGGCATATTTTTGAATTTCATGTTCACTTTTCGGTCACCATCCTATCTCTTCCCTTATTTATTCAATTAAGTCCATAAATTAGGTCCACTATTTTCTCCCATCTCCATGTATAAATTTAAAATCAAATTACTTTCATCCTCCCTAAAGTCTTCATTATTAATATAAAAATCCACTCTTCACACCCATTTTTGTCGTTACCTCTTAAAGTATACATTCAGTCATTTTATATGTTTATTCTTATTTATAGTTCACGTAAAGAAATGAAACAAACACAAAATTCACACGTTAATGGCTTGTAGTTTATAGGTTATCTCATATCACCTCATTATTAATAATTTGTGTCACATATTTTCATAATTTTATTTCACAATCTATTTCATCGCTTATGTAATTGTTTACTTCATAGTTTATTTTATCATTTTTGTTTACCCTAATTAAATGTGAATGTCGAATTCCAACTTTTATTAATCCATTAGATTAATTTCTTTTATTTTTTATTTTTATAAAAATACTTTTTGTACACAAAATATTTACGATAGTTTATATCAGTTTAATCACATAAACTAATTACATTTATTTTCTTTTGCAGGTGCAGTCTATAAAACACGCACGACGTACATTCCACAATCTTGTAAACAACATTATGTTGTCACAGACAACCATTGAAACATAAACACACTGGTGAATCCTTTTCACCAACCCCTTCCACAATTGTGCATGGTGTATTTTTAGGATACTCGGACGTTCTTGGCCAGTGACTATCACATCCAAATACATCATCATCAAGTGCAATCAAATAATGGGGAAAAGAATTTTCCAGGTTTTACTTAGTTTTTCCCTATTTTCCCTTTTCTGCATTGTCATTCCCTTTTCTTAGCAATTGTCTGCATCGAACGCCATGTTTTGTTTTGGCTTAAAAAGAACCTTTCTTTTCTGCATCCTACCTGATCACATAACGTAAATAGGATTTTAACTCTCCGCATCACACATTTTATCACACACTACTTGAAACGTCACAAACAAAATCAACACATCGAAACATTCCTCCCACTTGGTTAATTGATTGGGACTTGAATACCTAACAGGAACCATTTTAGACATTTCCCTAGCCATAACTACCTAAAACCAGCCTTAGAATTCCATTCTTTAGGAACCTTCATTATCCATTTTACTTTTATTTTCACATCTCATAATAAATCATGATGATAAAAAATATGCTGCTTGATTTGTTTGTCAACAAATTACATAAAAAAATGTTTCTATATTTCACACCTATTGTAAATCTATCTCTCAATTCAAAACAAAACAACAATGTCCTTCGTCTAATCAAATTACTTCTCCTAACAGTCTTGCCCGACAAGATTCTAAACTCAAAACCATGCCTTCAATTACCCAACCTCCAATCTGCATGGCCTCACTTCATGAAAACCATGTCATCCAAGCTTGTCCCTATCCTAAAACTAATCCTCATAACCCTTACTAATCCAATCTCCCTAAATCAACCACATCACCATTTCTCACTCCTCTAGAGACACTTGGGCCTCCTCCTAACCCCATATATGATTTTGTGTTTCAAAAATCCCCTACAATCTCCTAAATTGGTGGATTGCATTACCCACATCCCATTTTGAAAATTCTATTTCATCCGCTATTCATATGCTTGTCCATCTATCTAAACCTCTTCACCCTTATATTCATACCCATCGTATGCTCCAACTGTCTTAACCTCTTAACACACATATCCCCGTTTATCATTTACCACAACAACCTACCCAAATTCAACAAACACATCATTTCCCTATTATTAAAATTCAGCCTATGCAATATTCTCAACCCATGACACATGTTAATCCTTTCCAAGAAGTTCCCCACACACATGCACACCCATAAGTTTATCAACCTTCTTATCAAACATCCCACCCACAAGTGTATCAACCACCTTATCAAATGAGTCCCCAATTATGCACACATCCAAAAATGTATCATTCACGTTATCAAACCACACAGGAAATCCAATCTCAATCTAACAACACATCGAGTGATCTAATTCATGCCTTAATAAATCGGTTGGCTAGTTTAGAGGTTGCTACCTTGGCACCTAAGGATACTTTATCCTATGAAAAAATATGTACCGAACCAATTCATCTGTTGGTTCCAATCAAATGCTACCCTCCTCATTGGAAGCTTCCTAAGTTTATTAATTTCAAAAAGGAATATCCCCAACAACATCTCATCGCATTTAAACATGCATGTTGTCTTATTGCACATGATCTAGATCTACTTCTTCACACTTTCCCCATGTCCTTGTTTGGACCCACATTGGACTGGTACAACATCATCCTACAACATTCCATATTCTCTTTTACCCAACTTACGTAGTTGTTCTTAGAACACTTTTCTATCAACTTCGCATGCAAAACCACTATCGCTGACCTATACACCATTCGACAGTTTGAAGATGAGCCCATTGCCAACTTTTTTGCACGATGGTGTGGTGTTATAAACCAACTGTCCTTCAATCTTCCACAAATCAAACTCATCAAAATCTTCCCATGTTTATGTGCAAAACATATATCATCTACTTTTCAAATCCAATCATTCTGAACCTTTGACAAAGGTTTCACGATTTCTTGCAAACTCCAAACCCATGCCATTGAGTAGGGTCATCTTAAACTAATTTCAATTAAACCTAAAATTGAATCTACTAAACCATTCACACATAATGACAAATTTAAGGGTGTTTTCCAATGTCATATACAGTAATCCCTCATCCGCATCTATATCTGGTACATGGCCTCAATAGCGATCCCCTCAACTAATAGTCAACTACACCCCCTTGGGAGAATCCTATACCTGCATATTTTACAATTTGATGAATGTAAACTCCATCCAACATCCTCCCATATGACACGTGGACAACTCACAAGCCAATTCTATTTGGTATCACGAATCCCACTATTGCAAATATCATCGATTCAAAGGTCACAACATTGAAAAATTTCATTCCTTCAAAGATCATGTTCAATAACTCATAAATCAATGGGATATCCAAATCGATAGCTCCACTGATCAAAATTTACCTAATCAACCACCAAAAAATCAAACCACGCCCTTTACATCTCAACTATCAAATGCTTATATGATTAACACTGTCAATCAAGATCTCATCTTATCACCTACTTTGTATGTTCCTAACTTAGATATTATGCTCACTCCTTATGCGGAACCTATTGCACCCACAACTATCACACCTATTGCAACTTTTACTACTTGTCTTGAACCTACACCTTATCCTATCCTTATCACATCCACATCAAATTTGACTATACCATCCACTTCATGCACTTCAATCACACCCCAATCTACCACATTAGATTCATCCTTAGCACCTATTTCAGCCCCACTGATATCCACACATATCCCTATAACTCTCACATTTATTCCTTCACCCACATCTGCCTCAAACACATCTATTACTACATCTACTCACTCCTCTCTACAACCATCCCAACTAAATTGATTTCTACCACATGTACCTTTACAACCAAACCTCCGACATCAACCCCATTAGAAAACATATCATTCTTACCCCTTGAAAAATTTATGAAACAACCAGTCCCACCTACTTCTATACCCAAAAATACTCTTGTATTTGTTGCATTACCCATAATGTCTACTCCATCGGTTTTCACATCACCCACATCTCCAAATATTATTAATATGCCTACATCCCTATCTATCTCAGCTTCTCTTATATTTATCATATCAAAAAATCCACCTATCTCCACGTTGACATCCTTGCCTATGGCCACATCATTCAGTCTACCCTAATACTCTTTCCCTAATTTGTCTATCATAGTGAACAAATCTTCTAAATCTATAACCTTATTAAAGATACCCTTTGGAACATCTACTGAACCAACACATCCATCTAAATCAAATAAAGATGGTTTGCATTCTCCAAAATCAAATCTTTCCTTTCCAAAACCTAAACAATTCACATCTCACATAGATCTCATTAATCACATCATACAAACACCTATTTCTCCATTAACATCCTCATCTTGTTTTAGGACATTTTCTCCATTAATAACCACACCACCACTATCAAATCCTCCGGTTGAGATTATTATCATCCCTGTTAGGTATAAATATTCTCGGGTGAAGTCTAAGGCTCATGGAAAACATCCCCGATAGTCCCCTGCGCATCCTCGAAAATATTTATATTTTCCCTCTTCTCAACAATCCAATCCCACAACATCTATTTTAGGATCAGTCGCTCCATCTATGACATTTCGCAATGATAAATTTATATCCAAACAATCCAATTCGACTTGTCATCTAAGATGTATAATCCACCCATCCAATGTACATCCTCAGCTAAATCCGATTCCAAACAATACAATCCTTCGACTAAATTTTATTTGTCTTCCGAAACACATAATTTACCCATCCTATCTACATCCACCTTTTCTCCTAACTCCAAGCTGAGATATCCTATCAAAACCCACAAGAATTACCTTCCCCATGACACTTCAATGGGGTCTTACGCATATATCCTTTGACATTTAACTCGAATATCTGCCATCACACTTCCTCCCTTTAAAGCCTTTAATCCCTATGGTCCAAAGCCATCATGGTTCAATCCTAATTGTAGTTGCGCTTATCATCATACTCCAATCCATGACATCAAACATTGTAAGGAATTTTGGAAAATCATCCACAACCTTATTGAGAAATATGATTTCCTCATTTAGGGGAAAGTTCCTTCTCCATCTACATTGAATCCAATTCATATCCCATTCGTTGAGTTTCCCATGATTTATTCATCCACATCATCCCTTAACATCCCTCCTGCACATGACATTCCTCCATTGTTCATCAATATCGCCTATCTTTCCAAGCTCACTTGTGGTCTACAATTGTTTATCCCATCCAAATCTAAAACAATATCATCTAAACTCTTTCGAAATCCTTTAATTTCTCCACATTTTTCATTTGGGAAGCATCCTTCCCTCTCCATTGAACATATCATCCATGCAAATCCATTGACACTAGGATAATTTGCTCTTTGACACTGTTTTATTTAACTCATCCAAATTCATCCCACCTACACTAATTCTAGCCAAAGTACAATTCATCTCACCTTAAGTCCACTGTTTGTGGCCATATTTGTCCTTCCATTGAGGACCATTTATTTTTCATCGAAGTCCTCCTTTGAGGCCATGTTTGTCTTTCTGTTAAGAGGGCATATTTATGTCTCTTTTAGGGAATCATCTATTTAATTAAGTCCACATTTGTGGCCATATTTTTCCTTCCATATTTGTGTCTCTCTCAGGGCATCATTTATTTTCATCCAAATCCACCGTCGTGGTCATATTTTTTGTTTCCTTAAGGACTTAGTTTTATTTCTTGCTTGTATATCTTCTCATCATGTTACAACTTAATGTCTTCCGTCTCTTAATGGTAAACCAGAGACATAACCTCTTAATCCATTACACTTGCGAGCATTTTACTGTTAGCATATCTACTAATAAGCGCTTAGTTATATCCTTAGATCATTCCTCCATCCTTATCCCCTTTTATTTATCATGGTAATGATATGATTTATGTGGTTTGCCTTCACTGATTTGATGCGAACCCATAACCATTACATCCATCACCTTCTCATTATCCTATTGTAGCCATGCAAAGGTTCCAGGGGTGTCTCTTGTACATTCATTATCCCCTCCTAAGTGGTCTACTTCATTATTCCTAGCTCTCCCCTATGTAAAGCTAAAATTCATGTATGTAAAAGGCAAAATCAAAGTTATAAAAAATAGATTGATCCCTTGAAGGACTTATGTTCATGCAAAAAAAATAAGAGAAAGAGAAAAATAAAAGCATATAAATCATAATCAAAGAAATATCAAAGACATAGATCGATCCCTTGAAGGACGGCTATCATATATATTATTATTGACATCCACATTATGTAGACCATACCCTCAAAGGATGGGTACTTTGTTGTTATGGAATTTGGAAGGTTTCCCACATTGACCAACCTTCCTTTTATTAACATTCTTAGAAATCTTACTGCATAGATCAATTTCCTCTATTCTTGTTCTTCCCCTTTCCCAAAGCTGGGGCATAGTTCTAGGAACAACAGAAGATGAGGAAGATATGATGGGAGGTAGAAGGGTCAACATTAGGATTATAAGCATCTTTCATCCATATTTCCCTCACGGTATTTGGTATAACTAACTATCGCTGGTTATGTGTTAACACCTACTATTGGCTGCAAGTGCAATGCCTTGAGTGGTAACCTTTCTTGTTTATCTCCAATAAAGTTCGAAACATAGTTTCCATGTACGCTCTTACTACGATTATGTTTCATTCATTTCATAAAGATTGTATTTTATTAAAATCACATCAAATTTCACACTATGAATTTTATATCCATCCATAATATCCATGAATGCGCTTACAAATACACTTTTCAGTTTACGAATTCTAGTTGATCACCGTTGCAGTTTGTGAATCCTACTTGTGGATCCTTCTTAAGGCAACTTCATTATCCTATAGGTTCTTATCCCCCAACATGTCCAACAATGTCTTTGATCCATTCCTCTTCACTCCTCATTTCCACTCATCACCATTTGTATCCACATCATCCTTCTCACCCCTTTTGTCCCCTTGCACCATGCCAGATATCCTACCTGCCTTTGCTCTTGAGTTTCCCTTTCACTCTTCCACTTTCAGTTTGACAATCTTACTTAACCATCCATACATCCAGATAATATTAGTTAAGGTATATATTCTTCCTTAAATCCTCCCACTATGGAAGCTTCTCCATCATTTCCTCTTTCAACAGATGACAATCACCACCACAAAAGTCTTTACGCTCCTCCTTTTTTGCTTGACACTCTTACATCATCACTAACACCACGTGGGCTTCCCAATTAAGGATTGCCCTTACACTTTCCATCAAAACTGCATATGTTCCTCCATCCACTCATGTCAAACTCCTTTGTTTCCTTGTTATCACCTTGATATCACCCCCTTTCATCTCTTGTTCCATTTTGGTATACACTTCTCAGTATTTTCATCATTCTTCTTCTTCTTTAGCTTGGTGATCCTACTTAACATCCTAGTCGCATTGAAATCTTACTTAAGATTCCCTCTTAAGAATGGTTTTCCATTTGACCCTTCTACCTCCCATCATATATTTCTCATCTTCTGTCTCCCACCTCTCATCATACTCATCCACTCCAACCAACCATTCCACATATGTATCCAATACAATGTTGTCTTTCTCCTTCCATATCGTCACTGTCGGTTTGGTGATCTTACTTAACTCCTCCTGTGGCATGGTTATCTTACTTAAGAATCCCTCTTAAGCATGATCTATCATCCTAAACTTTCCCACCACTCCATATTATCACCATCTACATTTTCTTTACATTCCCCATCATCACATCCTCTCACCTCCTCTTCCATTCTTGCAAACACCACTTCCTACTTGCCCCCTATTCATCTCCATCATCCCTTGCTTGGTAATCTTACTTAACTGTTTCTTCCCCATTCATTTGGTGTCTTGTTTATTCATTTTTCTCTCATTCATTCTCATCCATTGCATCATCTCCTCGCCTCCATCTTTGCACACATCGTTATCCCTCCTTTCTTTACTCTTTCCACTCCATCTTCTAGAGTTCTCCCACATATCTACCCCCATACTTACCCGTCATTGTCATTGTTCATCTCCTAACATTATTTCATCATCATCTTCTATTTTTATGCTAATAATTATCAGTGGACTTCTCCTAAAAATAACTCATCCCCATTCTGCATAGCTTGTATCCTTTTTGTTGACCCCCTCCATTCTATCTTCATTCCTTC
This sequence comes from Taxus chinensis, assembly GCA_019776745.2. Taxonomy (NCBI): domain Eukaryota; kingdom Viridiplantae; phylum Streptophyta; class Pinopsida; order Cupressales; family Taxaceae; genus Taxus; species Taxus chinensis. Next base: position 548,893,315 of record CM034155.1, read on the forward strand.
TTTCCTCTGTGTCCTCTGATCATTATTGATGGACTTGTCCTAACATACCTTCATTGGCATTCCCCCTTCCATTTCTCGTTTACTTTCCCCCTCTTCTCATCTTTTGTCCCATCCTTCTCTACTGATCATTATCGGTGGATTTCTCCTAACATCCATTCGCTGGCATTGCCTCTCATATCCCTTCCTGTCTTTTTCTTCACCACCTATCCATCTTTCATTCTTCCTTGCCAATTTCTTCACTATCTTCATCATACACCCCCTCTCTATTTTCTCATCATCAACTTATCCTCATCTCACGCATCTCTACATTTTTTCCAATATGTGTCATTCATGCCCTCCAGTTTCTCTTTATGTTCCTTATGTTTCTCACTCTTTATCGAATACCTATGTCCTTGGTTCCCTTCTAGATGCATATTTTCTCTGTTGTCCTCTCCTCCTTTCTAATCCTCATCTTGTTTTACTTCCTCTACATCATCTCCTTCCCTGTTTTAGCTTGCATTTCCTTCTTACTTCCCCGTTGATAACCTGACTCTTCAGTGTTGTCTCATCTTTTTTATCATCCCACCATCCACATGCATTTCCATGCGGTCAATTCCATATTATTTTCCTTGGATTTCTTCACTATGATCTGGTTCCTTCAATTTTCTTTTCTTTATCATCTCTTTTGTTTTCCATTACTTCTCTACCTTCCTCTACTTCACCCTCCTTCACGCCTTTCATTTTAAATAAATCTTTCCCTTTTTCATAATTTCACCTTTTGCTCTATCATTTTCTTGTCTTCTCCTTGTTTTTCCTTCATCATTTCCATCTTCATCTATAATCCTTCTTTATTATCTTCTTCCTCCCTTTTTATTCCTTCTTTTCTCCTCTCCATCTTCATCCCTCTATTCCATACCCCTGTCACCTTCACCTTTGGCCTTTCTTTCTCTTATCATAATCAACCACTCCTCCTTTCCATTCCATTTTCTCTTTCTCATTACATCCTTCACCACATCCCTCACACCTAGAATTCACAATAAAATCCGATGTTTCTCTGTTTATGTACCACCGTCGATCCATTTCATCGTCATTCTTGTTATTCTATCTGCAACATTGATATCTTCTCTTTTTGAGAACCCTGTCACATCTTTTATCTTCGTCAGTCCTCTCGCATGGGAATCATCATATCCATTTCTAAGAATATATTCCCATCTTCCTTCGACATTTTTTCTTGGAGGACACCATAACAACCATCACCTATCTTATCTTGTTCTCTTCCACGAATGTTTGTTCTAATTTTTCACAAAAGTAGCTTGACTCCTTTTCCTATTCGTCAAAGAAGAATAACTACTTTCCTTCTTCACTGCCCCATTATTCATCTGCCTTCAACTATAAACCTTTCTTAAGAAACATGTATTCAACATCCTATTTAACACCCTCTTGTGGCATTTTATCCTATTTGTTCTTCATATCCACATTCGTGGCCATATTCATTCCCCCCGAGATATTTTATTTCAACATCCATCTCCCATTATGTCATTTTTGTGTCCTATGTCGGGGCACCTTTTCATCCTTGTAATTTTTGACGCATATAACTCACTTTTCATCCATCTTGTGCCCTGTGCTGGGGCATCATTAATTTCATTTTTGTTCCTTTTGTGGATGCATGATTTTTCCCTCAATTCCTCACGTACATAGGATTTCACATAATCTTCACATTCAGTTGCACATATTTTGATGTTTTCCTATGACTCATTTGTCATCACGGTTTACATCCATACTGCAGTGGTCTTCACCCACTCACTAGTCTGTAGAACGTTGTTGCATGTCTCCGTTGAGACCGTAATCGTCCTCTACCAATGTGATATTAGAGTCACCACCATATTTTTCATTGTTATTGTGATCCTTTTTCACCTGGGGCATCTTGCCTTTGGTCATGTCTTCATCCATCCTCTGACACATATTTTATCCAACCCTTTTTATTTTTGTCTCATGGCTTGCTATCGCAAACCACTCAAGAAAAAGAGGAAAATATAGACACCAATTTTTGGTGTAACTCCTCTCGTTCATCCCACATTTGTTTTCCTTCATAAAAATTCCCCTCTCTCCTTTCTCTTTCCAAAATTTGAGTAAATTTCATCTATTTAATCACCTTTAATTAACTAATTATCAAATGGGATCCATGTGGACCCATTTGATAATAGGAATTTGGCATTATATCACATATCTCAAATTTATTCAATGCATGGGTAATAATATACCCATCTGAGACTCCACTCTTAATTTCAAAAATGGAATCTATTATCTCACCTACTCATTCAAATCATGCTCCCCACTCCACATAATAAGTCAAACCATGGGCACCGCACATCATGTCTCTTAGCCAGGGTTAATTTATCAAACCCTGGTTACTCATTAACCCCAATCTAACCTCACCTCCAATTTATAAATATGGGTCTTCCCCCCTCTTTTAGGAGGACCCAGACGAGAGGAAGAATCTGTATGAAATCTCTACTTACTGAAGTTTTTAGGAGAAGAGAAGAAAGTGCTTAGTGAAGTTCTGCGAGATTGAGATGAAGGCAAAATTTTTCCATTGTTAGAAGTTATAGGTGAGGAGTGTGGGAGAAATATTTTCCATTGTTCATCATCTTTCCATATTGATGTCCATTTCATTTCCATCTCATAGCACAAGCTAAGACCCCTCATCATTTTAGTTATGTGTCATTTTGTATTTCATTATTTCTATATGATATCTACTATTCATCATTTATTTCTATCTTTCTAGACACTGGGGTTGACATCCTCTAAGGGAGTTAATATCCTCTTGGAACAGGGATTGTTCGGGTAACCCATGCATATTTTTATCTAATCACATCTATTTCAGGTTTACAGATCTATCTTATTTTATCACATATCTATCTACTCTACGCCCATAGATCCATATCCGCATCTGAGGTCCTAAGCCCTCTTTGGTGACTTCCAATATCAGCATTCACCTATGCGAGAATGAGGTTTCTTATACAACAAAAACACCAAGGGAAGCTCTCGGGGAAAGAAGGCACTCCGACGGGCTATTTTTAGCAATGCAATGGTGACACCCAGCTTCCAAAAGTGGAAAATGCACGCTTGGAGACCCATGATGTCCCTTTTTCCATTCGACCAAATTCAAATTAGGCATGGGGATACTATAATGTGCCTCCACATGAGAGGAGAAGGTTCTGTCACTTAAAACACAACTTAAGGTGTTAGAAAGGTCTTTCCAACTCACTTTAAGTTGTGGCTCCTTCCTCATGGCATGTAGACGTTCAACACTCTTGGGAGGCCTTGATGTCCGTTTGTCCCTTTGCTAAGGGGGCATGGAGGACACTAGAATGCACCACCACATGGAGAGGAATATTTTTCGTCAATTAAGTTGCAACATGGAGTGTTAGGTAAGTTTTTTCAACCTCACAAGTGATGTCACCATTGGTCCCTTCTTCATGATCCTCCTACCCATGGAAAATTTGGAGGAGCTAGTGTCTTCATCTCCATTTTCCCCCTATTTTTTAGGGGAAAAACCTGAGTGTGTAGTTTCACTTGGGTTGGGTTGACCAGGGTTGGGTTTAGGGAGAGTTAATTAGGTTTTAAGAGGGGAGATGAAGGGAGGATGGTATAAAGGATGTCCTTAGCCAATTTTCAATAATTTTTTTCTTTTTAAACTCCCCCTCACATGCTATATTACTGTTATGTTGTCAAAATTTGTAGCATCCACCATTGGAGAAGACCAATAAAACATGATAACCTACAACAAACCTCCATTTTAGCACCGGAAACTTGCACAACCTCTTTTCTCATAAGAAACTAAAAGAATGAAACAAAAACCAACTCCATTGATTCCCTAAATCAATTGTAGAAGCCATTTACAACCTACACCAACCTCGATTTTCCTTTTTGATTTCCCATCCATTCCTTGAGCCAAATCAGTTGAAACTTTGCAAAACAACTCAATGTTAAATTCATAAGCCAGTGGAAGTGATTTTTTTTCAATTCGACCTCCATAGCTCACTCTCTATTTATAATAAATCTGAACTAGAATTATAAAAATGGTAAGGGTCATCAAAATGAATAATATGAACTTCATAATGCTTGGAATAGTGTTAAAATGCTATGAAGAAGGTTTGGTGAAAAATTCAAGTCAATCCGAGAACATATTAAGAAGAAGGTTACAACAAGAAGTAGCCCTACGTCAAACACAACAATAGGTACAAAAAGGTATAACACGATACGCTTCACCCTTAGGGTCACTTCCTCTTTCTTAGTTTCCACGCTTCATTTTTATCACTTCATGATTTCACTTATCTCTTCAGCATTTTATCGCCATCACACTCTACAGGAACAAAAGGTACACATCTTCTAGCTACTTTATGTTATCGAGTATTCACTCAACAACATAAAGTTGGAGAAAATGTAGACACAAAATCACACACTTGGGTATATTTCTAGGTCCTAAAAGCATACTGGCATTTACGTGATTCATAAGCAAGAAAATTAGTAATTGACAATTATCTTTGGCATCTTTCCTTTGTTTTTGGTCTTCTTTCTAGTTTTTTACACCTTACAACCTAGTCGATACTTTAGTTTCTTATCTTTCATGACCTCAGACACCAACGCCTAGCTAGGATGCCAATTCCCAGGTGCCCTTGTCCTCTCTGGGCACCCTTGACCCTTTTCTATCTTACTCTCTTCTTTTGGGTCTCTTTTATCTTTAGGGCATCTTATTTTCTTATGGGTCAAATTTCTAGTTGTCAATTACAAAATTTAACCAAGGGAATCATACAAATAGAAAGCTACATGACCAAAATAAAGGACCAAGTTCTAAGCATCTATTATCATCACCTAAGCTTGCATCCAAAGGCATCTAAGAGCACTAAAGGCATCCATCTAGCATCCATTCAAGGGCTAAGGGATTGCATTTTCTACATACACTACATAGAAAGGGGAAGTTCATTATTCCATTCACACATCTATTTACATTGCTACATTTAGCTACAACTCGTTATCAAGTACACTTGTACAAGGGAATCCTAGGGCACAATTCTTTCACACACTCACAAGAACTACACGTAGTCTGAGATGTAGTGCAATGCTCGGTCGTAAGTTCACTTAGTCAGGTGACTGCTGGGGTCAATCCAAATCCCCATATTGCATCTTTCTTTTTTTGGATTTGATGTGGTTTTGTGGGTTTTACAAGTGAATCTTTATTTTACAGGTTATAGGTACATCCCGCAATCAAGGTGTGACACAAATGTAACTATTAGTGAAACTTGTCCAACACAAGAAAAAACAAATTTTGATCACCTGTGCAGTCATGGGTGCCCAAAAGAAAACTCTAGCGCCTAGGCACCCCTGACCCAGTTTAGGCGCCCTAGTCTGGCCTTATCCGGTAGTCACATAATTTTATCTTAGCAACGATGACACTATTATCTTCCTGTTCATCAAATTTCTAGTCCAGATCAGTTCCAGGAAAAGCGTGAATCAACTAAGTCATTTTCTCTCTCTCTCTCTCTCATGCACTTAGGGTTTCATATTTTATTAGTTTATTGCTTGTGTTAAATTGTAAGATTAGCAGCTGTACATCATAGTTTAAATTCAGTTACTCTGTAATTAAGGTTTAACATAAATCTATTTTTGTTAAATCAAATAACATGTTATCTTGAAAATAATGTACTTGTATACAATCTATCAACAAAATTATTATAAATAGAAATGTTAATTATTGTTTTCTGTGATGATTATGAAAATGTAAAGTATATTGGAAAGTGTACTATTCTCATACTTGGTCGTACTTTTGTATGTTCCTAAATGGTCCAGATGACTTTGTACTCAAAAATGACCGAAAAATGGTAGCACTTGATTTTTGTCATATAATTTGGGACTGTCTCTTGGTGGAATGTTCACATTCCTTCCCTCTAGAGGTTTCATTGAATATAGGTTATGTTTTCACAAATGAGTGTTTATTAGTCCTCCTACTAGGGTTAGTAGTTTAGATATAATTTTGGTTGCAATGAACTTGTTCTTAATGTTAGGGCCAACAACTCAAATTGTATGAACTTCAATGTAAAATCTTTTTGGAATATTAATATAATTGGGAGAGGGACCCGTTAACCCCCATTTACATATTAAAAACATATTTTAATGCATAAAAATAGCAAATAAAATTGCTAAGACAAACAATGTTGGGGCACAAATATTTATATACGATGTTCGCAATTGGCGTTGTACTTGCACCGCCTTTTACTTATATAACAAAACTTGATACATAAAATTTCATATTGCTAATTTAACAACATAACAAAAAAGTGAAAATATATTCTCATTTCACTTTTTGTATTCAAAAAATTATAGTAAATTCCTTATTTATCTTATTTCTTATTAGTGATTTCCTTACATGTGCTTTTGGTACAAGTGCTAGTTTTGTTAAGTGATACACATTAGATATAAACATTTCACAGACACCAATATCAACAGTTGCTTTATCAAGTTGCTAACTTAATTTAATAAGTGAGTAAGAAACCTAACAAAATGAATCTATTTTTTTTTTAGACCATGAACGTTATTATAGTGAGGATCTTGTCCCACAAAAACCTAACAAAATGAATCTATTTCTTTTGAGACCACACACATTATTATAGGGAGGATGTGGTCCCATAAAAGGGGTTTGGCCTTTTTTCAAGCAAGTTTGTGAGGACTGCTTGGATAAGCTTGTTTAGATTCAACAACCTATCATTTCGTGTTTGGATTTTTCTATAGTGCTTGATAAAATTACTGGACTATATCTGGGGCTGACTGAAAGCTTTCATGATTTTTTCGCCAAGGTAGAGAAAACTATGAATTGTCTTCTTTCATTGCTAAGTCGAGATGAACAGTAAACCTTTATAAATTCATAGGAAAGATGTTTGGGGGATCTCCATTGGGTGGCAAGAAATGCCCGCAGAACTCCATGCTTTCCTCATCCTCCTCCAGTGCAGCTCTACCCAAATCAATCTTCGCAAATTTTTCCCTCGCAGCCTGTACCTCTGTACATGAAAGAAAAAGAAGCTAATCAATGTTCAGAATTAAATATTTTGAGTTGAGTTGTTGTGAAACGGGGCTTCTAAATAAAAACTCTGTACATTTTTTTTTCTTTTTTGAAGAATCCACACTTTCACATATTTTGATCAATCATCGTAGAGAGTGATGAGTAGGTATGCACAAACTTTTGAAACAACTTAAAATTTTGGAAAAGACTTTTGAATTGAGTGGTGTTTTATTTCTTTTATTTCCAAAATTATTATAGTTGAAACCCAATCAGGGAAGGGAAACGCTTGACATTAAAATTTGATATCTGTCCTTTTCTAATGTTAAGTTTGACCATGCTCCTTTGCTAAGGTAAATGTCCACATTTGGAATCTAATATACATCTCTAACTTTTCCATTTCTTGTTTATCTTTACCCTTTATTGTGTTGTGAGTTCAAGGAATATTATCAAATCAAAACAAAAACTATTATCTATACTTCATGCCACAACTTTCTGTTTCACTTTACATCTTTCATGTCTAGGACCGTACAAAAGTCAAGATGTGGATTTTGGTCTTGACCAATCTATACGATCCTGCCCCTTTGCATTTTATGACTTTGTTTTCAATGTTTATATCTTTATTAGGTCATTATATCTTCTTAGTGTTGGTCTTATTAGAATATTTCCCCTATAGAAGACTATATAACCAAGTCAATGTCACATTATAATTCTTTGACACCTCTTACAAGCTCCTATTGCAAACATTGCTTCAAAATGCTCGAGAGTTTCCTAAATCTACCGAAATCAACTACACATCAATTAGAGTAGTCCTTATTACAGGTATGAAGCACTCAATTAGGTCAACAAGACTAGCTTCCTTCATTTCCAAGAATGAAAAATTCATAGAGCCATGTCTTAGCAAAGAACAAAATCAATCCAAACATTGTTGAAGAGTTTCTAGGAACAAAAGGTTATGTCACATAGTTGAGGGACACCACATCACACTACTACCATACTTAGTACATTCTATACTATACAACCAATCTACTATCTTGGTGTAAAGAGACATGAGGGCACCCTTAAGGGGTTGGTTGGTTTGCACTCATACAAACATGTATAGGAGAACTACATGAGGCTTGATCCCGTAACGAGGGCATGTAGTGCAACACTTATATTGGTTCAAGAGTTGGGGTTGACCACCAAATGTAGTCTAGCCTCACCACACACATGTTTTCTCTTTTTGGTTTGCTTATTATTTGATGAAGGGTTTTGCAAGTGTCTACGGTTTTTAGACATTTTTGTAAGTTATTACATGTCATTCCCAGGTTGTGCGAGAAAGAGAAACATACAACGAAGGTCATTTATAGGCAAGTGAAACACACGTGATGTTTTAGACCAAAACCATCGAAGGGTCCAAGGCCATACAAATCCAGCTCAAGACCGTACAATTCTAGTCTGGACAATACAATAGTATGATTATGTCCCTGCACAGTTTCTAGTTCTTGAACTTGCACTGAAGCACTCCCGGTATTTGATTTGCCTTTTCCACCTATCTGTGCATCCACATCCTCTTTGTCCTAACTTATATACAACTAAGTCTCTTTGTCCTCATGCGTATTTGAGCATTACTTATTGTTTTATCAATCATTGCAAGTGTTAATTTGTGTTATTTTGGTTATGAATGGCTAATGGTGAATCGATTAAATCATAATAATACTCTATTACAAACCCTTACATTATCTTTATTGTATTGTACTTTCCATAACATAAATTTAATTAGGATGTAAATAGTAAGTAGAGAAGTGAGATGAAAGAATTTTTTATTGTTTGTCATATTGGAGTGATTCTCATTGTATAGGCATAACCACCACGACAATGGGATAAACATACCTTCAATTAATTATGTATATTTTGGTTTATTGTTATAGATTTAACTTTTATTTCATTAGAATTTTATTTTTATATAAGACTAATATACATACAAATTAATTTTGAAAAAAATATATGTATTTAAAATATTTAAAACAAATTAAAATATAAAAATTTGAAATAGTAAGATATTCATTTAAAAATATTTAAATAAGATTTTTTCGGTGAATTAATAGTTTTAGAGAGTATGCAATATCCCTTATGGGATACTACTTAAAAATGCAAAAAATATTAAAAATTTGTAGCCAAATAAAATATTGATTTATGCAGTTTTTTACAATAAGGACAGCGAAATAAAGAAAATTAATATATCCCAAAATAGCCACCCGAATTACATGAGAATTTAAAGAGAGCTTGATAATATTATAAAGGACATAAGAAACACTATTTTTGGAATTTTTCACATAAATTAAAATTCTGCCAGAAAAAGCACAACGTGCCCCAGACAGCCGAAAAACTTTCATAAAATTCGTAACTCTCCAAATATAAGAAAAAAAATTAAGAGGTCTTTGAAAATAACATTTACATAGGTATAGGAAATGACATTTCAACCTTTAGATCCGAAAGGGGACCAACTGGAAAACCCTCCAAATAAAGGCTGCAATATTCCAAACAATTCACCTAGCTAGGAAAAGGGTCGGAAATTGATGAAGAGGCCTTCTATGTGCTGCCACGCCCTGCTAAAATAGTTGCCGTGAATATGATCTGAAAAACCCTCTAATTCTCTTCCCCAAATGCCCCCAAAAATTCTCAAAACCCTTCGTCTGAAACCCTTTGTTATTATCTATATGAACCAGTCTTGAAAGCAACTCCAAAAATGACAGAGCTAGGGTAGATCTCTCACTATCGAAGAATGTTGTGCTAGCTAGGGACGGGTCTCTCACCATCGAAGCTAGGGTCCCTGTGGGATTTTCAATCCATAAGCTATAGATTGCACAACAGTAGTTGCACATGAAGGAGGCTAATTATGTATGCGACAAAAGGTTCCTTTTCCTTTCTTCCCCAACTCCTTATATAACTTCTCCAAGGCCAAAGAGCCTCAATAAACTCTAGACACATTTCTTTCCATGGAAGGGGCCAATAAAATAAAACTAACTAAAGTTACTTTTCCCTTGTTTAAGTCGCCATGGTCCAAAAGTGACCCCCAAACGTAAAATTAGAATATTAGTACCATGTGGCCCCTTCCTAATGACAAAACGTAACATCTAGTCCTTCCAACACACCTTTTTTCATGTCAATGAAGAATTATAACAAAATGGACTAGATATTCATACCCAATAGCTCCCAGCATCCACAGCCCCTTGGGTATGACCAAGGCTTGGACTCGAATTGGCCCTTAGGCCTTTGGCGTAGGAAAGGGGACATTACAGTCCTCCCTTCCCAAATTTTGCTTGTCCTCAAGAAAATGTAAATTAGGATGCCACAAAATCTGCTCTCCTTACCAAGTAGCATCCTCTAGTGGAAATCCCTTCCATCGCACCAAATACTCGGTGATCAATCTACTCCTAATCCCCCTCTGCTTCTCTTTAATAATGGATTCTGGTTCTAACACCAACTTCCCCTCCTCATCTAGTGGCAGAAACTCTGTATATGGTACAATATGTTGTCTGAGTGCCTTCTTAAGGCATGAAACATGGAATACATTATGTATCTTACTATGCTCCGATAGCTCTAGCTCATATGCAACTACCCCACCTCGAAGAACTATACGATACGGGCCATAAAACCATGGTTTCAATTTCTCTACACCCTTCTGCTTGAGTGAGGACTACCTATATGGCTGCAAACGTAGGAATACTAGATCCCCAACCTCAAAAGACCTCTCTATCCTATGCCAATCTACATATACCTTATGTTGATTTTGTGCCTTCTGGAGGTTCTCTCTGAGAGCCTTCAAAATATCCTGGTTCTCCTGTAACCTATCTCGAGCTTTGGGAGCTCAGCTATCTGGTAATACCAAATCCAAAAATGTCATAGCATCATACCCATACAAGGCTCGGAAAGGATTCATACCTATGTTCATCTGGTAGGTGGTATTGTAGCAATACTCACCCATGTGTAACCATCTAATCCATGCCCGCTGATGTCATCTCACATTACTCCACAAGTAGCCCTCTATCCACTTATTTACTATCTCCATCTGCACATCTTTCTATGGGTGGTAGCTAGTGCTAGGAGTCAACTCCGTACCTGCTAGTATGAAGATATCCTACTAAAAGGTGCTCATGAAGATCTTTTCCCTGTCACTGACAATATTTTTAGGCAACCCATGTAGCCTAAAAATACTTGTTTAGAAGATCCGGGCCACATCCACTGCCTCATGCCCCTTGGGTAGGGAAAATAAATGAGAATACTTAGTTAACCGATCAACTACAACATAAATGCAACTATGCCCATGCACCAAGGGAAGCCCTATGATAAATTCCATAGATATGCTTTCCCATTTTTGTTCGGGAATGGGGAGAGGCTGAAGTAATCCTGCTGGAAAAGACTGCTTAGATTTGGTTTGCTGGAAAACCATACACTCTATGACATGATTAAGGACATCATCCTTCATCCCCTTCCATGCAAATATCTCCCTAATAAACCTGTACGTTTTGAAATACCCATGATTCCCAGCTAGTGGTGTATCATGTACTGCTCGAAGGATCTTATCCTTCATTTTGGATCCTGGTACAAGGAAAATCCTATCCTTGTAGAAAATGAGATCATCCACTACTTTGTATCAGTCATCCTTTATAATACCAGCCATGATCTCACATGCAAACTGGTCTTTGGAATACTCAACAAGTATATCAGCCTTCCAATCCACTAAAATCTCACACATAGAACTAAGCATAGAAGTGAGGTAGGGCCTCCTAGATAAAGCGTCAACAACAATATTATTCTTACCTCTAGTGTCCTCTATGTCGAAGTCATATGTTTGTACCTTTTTCACCCATCTTTGCTGGTGATCATTGAGCTCCTTCTATCCCAAGAAGAACCTAAAACTGTTGTGATCCATACGAACCACGAATTTACTTCCCACAAGGTACTGTCTAAATTTTTCTAAAGCATGCATAATGGCCAACATCTCCTTGTCGTAAATGGAATACCCTCTCTCCACGGGTTTTAATTTTCAACTCTCATAGGCAATGGGATTCCTATCCTGCATGAGAACTACTCCAACACCCTCTCTTGATGCATCACACTCTAGAATGAATAGGTGGGAGAAATCTGGTAATGTGAGAATGGGAAACAAACTCATCACCTCCTTGAGGTGATAAAAAACCTGTTGTGTTGCCTCTAACTAAGCAAAAGCCCCCTTCTTGGTCAAATTGGTCAATGGAGCAATCAACTGAGAGAAATTATTCACGAACCCCCGGTAGTATGTGCACAACCACACAAATCCTCTCAAATGTGTTAATGTCCTAGGTTGCGGCCAATCCATAATTTCTCGTATCTTCTCTCTATCCACCTTCACTATACCCCCACCAATCACATATCCCAAGTATAGAAGTTCGGTCATGCCAAACTCACACTTAGAAGCTTTCACATATAATGAATTAGCTTCTAATATCCCCAATATCTCACCAAGGTGCCTGATATGGTCCTCCCAAGTCCTGTTGTAGACTAAAATATCATCAAAGAAAACCAATACAAACTTCCGCAAGTGGCGGTTGAACACATGATTCATGCAAGACTGGAATGTAGCTAGAGCATTAGACAATCCGAAGGGCATCACCAAGAACTCAAAGTGACCGTAATGGCATCTGAAAGCTATCTTATGCACATCCTGCTCCTTGACTTTGATTTGATGATATCCAGATCGCAAATCTATTTTTGAAAAATAGATTGCACCATGTAGCTCGTCAAGCAACTCATCAATGCGTGGTATGGGATACTTGTTCTTTATTATCTTCTTATTCAAGGTACGATAGTCCATACACATCCGCATGGTCCCATCCTTCTTCTTCACCAATACCACCGAAGAAGCAAAAGGGCTGGAACTTGGTCTAATATGTCCCATATCAATGAGCTCATGTATAGTCTTCTCGATCTCATCCTTAAACCATTTGGGATGACGGTAATGAGAAGTAACCATCGGTCTAGCATCCTCGAGCTCAATCACATGGTCAAATCCCCTATCTGGAGTTATGCCTGGAGGTATGTCACCAAAAACTACACTATGTATGTCCAATAAGCCCTCTATATCCACATGATACTCATGTTGTCCATCCTCGAATTTCTTGGTCGAAACCAAATAATGTACTGCCCAATCCACCCCGTTGTGCCTATAAACCCTCTCAATCCTCTTGGGCGTAACAACTTGAGGTGCCTCTGAAGATAAGCCCCTAAAGATCACATTCCTCCCTTCAGACTTAAACTTCAACTCCATCACCTGGAAGTTAGTCCGAAACTCACCAAGGGAATGGAGCCACTGTACTCCAAGTACTATGTTGGTCTCTCCAATACCAACAATATAGAAATCATTGGTAACTATATAGTTACCCATTGTGGTGCTCAATTGGGGAACCTGTCGTGTGCATCTCATAGAATCTCCATTGTCTACAACCACATTGAAGCCCTCAAACTCCTCTATCTGTAGCCCTCGCCTCTCAACCAATGAGGCATCAATGAAGCTGTGGGTTGCCCCACTATCAATGAGTACCACTACTCGTTGTCCCATGCAAAATTCCCCTAACTCTGAATGCCTTGTACCTTGGGGTACTAGAAAAAGTGGCGATAGTCTCCTGGGGAAAGGTCTCGTTATCCTGTTCAACCCCCACACTATCTAATGCATCATCATCATCCTCTAATCCATGTGTGTCCAAATCCTCATCACCATCACTCTCCTCAAAGACCTCTATGAATAGGGCCCTCCCTATACCCTTGCAATCATGTCTTGGAACCCAAGGTGTGCGGAAATTGAAACATAATTTATTTCTCTTCAATTCCTCTCTATTCTCTCTAGATCCAAATGGTCTCCAGGTTGTATCTTACCTAGGCGGAGGTACCTACCGTTACGCGAACCCTTGGTCCTAAAAGGGAAATCCTTAGGCTGCACTTGAGGTGGAAACCTAAACTTAGAAGTGGATAATTCCAAGTCATGAGCTCTCCTTATAGCCTCATGTAAAGAAGAAGGCTTAAATGCCTTCACAAATCCAGCGAGAGCATTTATCAAACCTGCTGTGAAAAGGGAAATCAACCTCATCTTTATAACATCAGGTACTATGACTAATAGTCTCTGAAAATCTTTGATATATACTGGTCCAAGGAACCGGTTTGCCTCAAATGAGTCAACTCTCTAAAATACCTGTCGTGTTCCCTCCTATTAAATATGCTCACTAGCCTCTTGGTGAACTCTACATAAGTCGTGGTGTATATGTGTCCCTGTGTAATCAACCCATGATTCCACCAATCATGAGCATCTCCCTCTAGATGTAAGATTGCAAACTTAATTGCATCTTCCTCACACATAAGATTCAATTCGAAGTATGTCTTCAACTTCTGGACCCGAGACTATGCAGTACACTTCTTAGAACCATTGAAGTGTAGAACAAAAATTTGTCCCAACCTCCTTTGTATCTCTGGTACCTTTATCTGATTGATCTCTCCCATGTTTGATGCCAATCTTCATTTTGCAATATTCCTGGAATGACATGTTGTCACGAAAGCCATCACTTGAGGTCTGGTACCTTTCCCAACAAGACTCCTCATCTACAATATCCATTGAGCTACCGTACCTATGAAACTTTTGGATCCTTAAAGAAAAAAGGTTCATGAAACCCCAAAGGCATGGTAGAAGAATGGGGAGACCGCTGCCCTTGAATGTCCACCCTCACCCCTTTGACCATGTTGTCCCTTATTGCTATTTTCTCCTCTTTCCGCATGAGTATTAATCCTTGTCCTGGGCTAATCTCTTATTGAGTTGGCTCAAATAGAGATTCGTAGTCTCCTACTGCTTTACCATGTTGGTGAACAATTATTTCATCAAATCTACTTCTATATCCTCACTATCTCTGTCTCCCATCCTTCAATCCCAATAGGCTAGAGAAACAACTGCTCTGATACCATTGAAATATCCCTTGTGGGATACCACTTAAAAATGCAAAAAAATATTAAAAATTTGCATCCAAATAAAATACTGATTTTTGTAGATTTTAACAGTTAGGGCAGCAAACTAAATAAAATTAATATCACCCAAATTACCCACTCAAATCACTTGAAAATTTAAAGAGAGCTTGCTAAAATTATAAAGAACACAAGGAAACTATTTTTGGAATTTTTCAGATAATAAAATGCTGCCAAAAAATTACAGCGTGCTTTAGACAGTTGGAAAACTTCTAAAATTCATAACTCTCGAGATACAGGTGCAAAAATTATGGAACTTTGGAAATAACATTTACAAATATAGGAGATGATACTCCAACCTTCAGATATGAGTTTGTACCACTAGAAACCCCTGAAATAAAGGTTGCAATATTCCAAACAAGTCGCCTAGCTTGGAAAAGGGGTGGAAATTGATGAAAATGCCTTCAAAGTGATGTTAAAACCTGCCCAGGTGGCTTCCATAAATCTGATATGAAGACCCTCTGATTATCTTCCTCAAATTTCTCTAAAACCCTAAAAACCCTTCCTCTGAAACCTCTGAAAATATCTTTGTAAAACAACCCTGAAAACAACTCCAAAATGACAAGCTAGGGTAGATCTCTCACTACCGAAGAATGCCCTACTAGCTAGGGATGGATCTCTCACTACCGAAGTTAGGGTTCCTGTGGGATTTCACTCCACAAGCTGTAGATTTGCAAACAAAATTTGCACATGAAGGAAAATAATTATGTATGCCAAAAAAAAAATTCCTTTCTTCCCCAGCTCCTTATATAACTACTCCAAGGCAAAAGAGCCCCAATAAACCCTAGTCGCATTTTCTCGTTGGAAGGGCCAATAAAATAAAAGTAACTGAAGTCACTTTCCCTTTTTAAGTTTCTATGGTCCAAAAGTGACCCCCAAACACAAAATTAGAATATTAGTACCATGTGGCCCCTTCCTACCGACAAAACATAACATCTAGTCCTTCTAACAAACCCTTTTGCATATGTCAATGAAGAATTATAACAAATTGGGCTAGATATTAAAACCCAATAGCTCCCAGCATCCACAACCCCTTGGCTATGACCAAGGCTTGGACTCGAATTGGCCCTTAGACCTTTGGTGTAAGAAAGGGGACATTATAATTTCTTCTAAAATACTTAGAACCTCATCAAGAACGTACTTTTGTACACATCTACAAAAGATTACATCCTAAAATACTAAATTTCGCTGAGATATATTTTCAAAAGTTCACGTGCTTGATGCATTCTTCCACATTTTACGTCTCTGTCATAAGTGTTATCAATTATTGTTCTATGGATTTTTGTACCCAGTTTTAGAGCTTCCATTGAGGCACAAGCTAGGAAAATGTAATAAAAGGTGAAGCTATTGGGTTTAACATTTATTCGTTTCATTTTAGTGTAAGAGTTTTGATGCATTTTGATAAAACTCGCGTCTTTAAACTTTAATCATCTTATTCCATGAGAAGTTGGAATCGATTTTATCACATAAAGAGGATATGGTTGGATATTGTTTTCACGTAATTTTTAATATTTAATTAGGATGTTTGAAAGGAATTTTTTCAATGATAAATGTCCAACATTCATTACAATTTAGAGGGTTGGGTTAGATTTTGACTTATGTTGTGGTCTCATGCAGGGGCATTGCATAACTTTTTAGCAGGTGCCAGATAAAAATTTTAGCAAAAATTATTAACCATGCGGTCCCAGGGATGCATAACTTGTTAGCAAGTGCCGCATAAATTTTTTAGTGGAAATTATTACCCCTACAATCCCATAGTCTTCTAATTTTTTCTGCAAACACTTTGGAGAATATATATTTAAATCAATTGTGGATGAATGAATAAAGTGCAGGTTGCTGAAGTTATTACAACTGCCATTTTTTTTGTAGGTTATGAATTTTTTGAAGCACTATGTTCACTATTTTTTTAATCTCTTCTTCCTCTACTATTCTTTGAACTACTCAGAACTGATTCTGCTGCTCACACAACGTTTTAGAGGTGTTACTGCATCAACAAACTTGTTTCAATTTATAAATCAATAGGACTGTGATTTACAGGCAGAAGCGATGAAAAACATTAAAGATATTGTTTGTAGATTGCAATCAATGTTTGCAGTCATGTTACCCTGTGAGTTAAAAAATACTCATAGCAAGGCTGATGGCTAGAAAATCCAATGCCATCATATAATTAATAAATATTGCTGAAAGCCCAAATGGCGAGTTATTTAACAACATAAGTAGATAAAAAAATCCCTTTGAAAACACAATTGAGGTATTTTCAACAATGCATCCTAGCATCATCCTCACTTTCATTTAATGAGAAATCAATGAAACATGTTGTAAACTGAGATTACCATTCAAACCCACATATGAGCATTAACCCTATCACTATGAATTATATATCTGGGGAATACAATAGAGATCTTTTTGTTGCCAAGACACTTCCATCAAGATTGACTGTTATTATTTAATATGTTGTAACCAAGATGCTTAATCTATTATGTAAAAGTGATTACGAAAGACATGTACATATGACTAGTTGTGAAGAACTCTCACTCGAAAGAATGAATATAAAAATCAAATTCACATACTTTCAGCCATAAATAAACCCATTTAACAAACTATGAAGTTAGTCCTGTAAACATTTTTCTATTATTGATGCAAAAAATGGTTCATAACTTATTCAAACACAACAATGTTGATTTTTGCTACAAAATGAAATTGTGACGAAGCTTTATAATAGTGCCAATTAGAACTACACAACAAAAATTTAATTTACTACTAAAATATATATGAAGTTTCTCTTTTAACATGATACAACTGACATATTATTACTAACACTAACATAGATGACTTATGGACACATCAACTATGCATCTAATTCAGTTATGTCATTCCTTCCATTGACAAATTCAATTAAATCCAATCGAGTTTATGTTGCAGCAGGATCACCTATAACCTCTTCAATGTTTGGAATATTGTCTTCATTCTCATTAAAATCAATTGCATTAATACAACTCTCATCAAATGCCAACAACATATTATGTAAATTGTAATATATAAGAATAGTTTTTGGTAGCATTTACAGATTAGATTGACATATCATGGAATTCAAAATTTTCCATGTACACTTCATCCTTCCACATGTGCAATCAACAATAATACATGTTGAGGACAACTTGAAGTTAAATTCTCTTTTCTCATTTGTTAGAGCACCTAAAAATGGTGTGATTAACCATAGTAATAGTGGGTAGCCTCCATCACCAATAATATACTCTCTCATGGGTTTCGAACTAAAGGAAACTAAGCAACCATTTAACCTCTCCCTAACTTCACATAGTTTGTAAAAAGAAGAAATCCACAACAATATGGAATCATTGAAAGAACCATGACACCCAGTGAATACATACGTGAAATGCATATTATTGTCAATAATGATGTGTACAGACATTTTATAGTTGTGATCTCTCTCATACCAATCTTAAGAGAACTCATTAGATGGAAGTTAAAATTCAATGTGTTACATTTATAGCCCCACAATAATTTGGAAATCCTTGTTTCTGGTGAAAACCTTCTTTTACATGCTTAGATTCAAAATTATCCTTTGGCCATTAGACATGAATGTGAAAATGAATATGCATGGCATTAATAAACGTATTTATAACTCTCACCACTGTTGACTTTCCACAACCAAAAATTTCACTAGTGTTAATCATTTCCATCCTAGAAGATAATCATAAAACTATGATGGCCACTTGTTTCTCCACTGGAAACACCCTACCCTTTATTTAAGTTGCCAATGAAAATGGTATATCACCTTGACTATGGTAGATTTAGCAGGTGAAATGTAATCCACAAATCCACCATTAATGTTGCCGAAGATTATAAATTATGGCATGTAGTCCAATCTATATAAAATAGCTAAAATAGATAGTGAATAACATAGCTTAAATGAGTAAATAATGAGCAAGAGCTGAAAGCAAACAATAGACAAGAACAAAGACACATTACACCAGATTTAAGTGAAGAAACCTGAAAGAAAAACACCATTGTAAAAGAACTATCTTTTTTATAAGAATTTAATACAAGAGTTTAACCCAACACTTCCACTTAGCTCCATAGTTTTTTCACAACAACTGCAGAGCTTTGTTTCTTGTTCATTTGATACAATATAATGCAATACTCTTTCAGCTCGGTCATTTTTTTCTTTTAACAACTTCTCTTCTCTTTTATAGATTGTTACGTTGATCTTAAACTAGATCCAGTCTGCACACAACTAACAGTCTGTACTATCTAGTCGTTGCTCAAAGCTCAATCCCAAGAGGTACCATCCAATGAGTGTGGGTGGGTGAATCAGTCAAATAACTTCACTCTTTGAGTGTGAAATGCTTCACACATTAAAGTTTGATTAAACAAACTTCAATAATGTTGGGGCATGCCCAAGTGGTTGATCCCACTTGACATTATCACCCCGACCCTCCCCCTTAAAGTTAAGTGGGAGAAAACAATCATACATGCCCAATTTGAGACCCTTGAATCAACAACAGTGATTCAAGTTGAGCATTCTAACAAAGGAAATCCATAGATCTTCCCAAACATAAATTCTTAAGATTAGTGCTTTACATATGAAGACTTGCATCAGATTATGGAGCCTTTTATAGACTAAGACATCCCCATAACTAAAGCTTCGTTGGGATTTACAAGTAACTTCACATAGAGTGACACATTTACTTATTATAAAGTGGAGCAAGTATTGGAAGTTTACAATGTTACAACCATGTGTAACCAATCCCTAAAGGATCACTTTGTTACATAAAAAGTGGGTGGTCATGATCCACACTTAAGCCATCAAGAGTTAGCATTGCCATACACACTCCCCCTCAAGGGAAACTTTGATAGGTTGAACAAGGCACAAGACTTGTAAAACTTCTCGACACAACATGGCTTGAAGAAGATATCTGATGTTGAACTGGATTCTTTATCAAGAGCAATCAACCTTCACTAGCATCAGCCTCTTTTGTTAGGAAATAAGAGATAAAATATGCGGAATAATCCCTTACAGAATCGTAACAGTAGAAACTAATATGCAGAAAATATTACAGATCTAAAATAAAAGTGCATAATAACTAACACAACATAGAGAGACAATATTTAACATGGTTCACCCAATTTGGACTACATCCACCAAGAATCACTTGCTCAAATTTTATTACAAGCCTCCACTCTTGCAATACAGTACCCAGATCCGTTTGGAGCTATGCTCAACAAACTCTAGAGAATTCACACCCGAATTCAAAACACATATGCAATACATTTTATTATCTATTTATCATATGCATAAGACCATTTAAATAGACAATTGCTTAAGAAGTTTGATACAAAAACTGTGGGTGTCAAAACAATGGGCAAATAAATCCAAAACCGTCCCAATAAACCTATGGGTAACCGAACTGTGGTCGTTTTACAAAACTATGGGTACTCGAAAAACCATGGGCCCAAAAACAGCCCATAGCAGTTACCCATTAACACATGGGTTGATAAACAACCCATGAAAATTTTCTTCAGGGGCTTCACCCTTGAACCCCCTTCAATCGAGGGGGCTTCAACCCCCTTGACCCACTCACTAGTGAGCGGGACCACCGTTAAAATAGCTGAGTGCAATACATAGAAGGTGTACCACACTCTAACATGAAAATAGGCTCCACAAACATAACAATCTCCCACTTAGAAACTGATTTCCATTGAGCAAGCTTCTGAACCCTTCACTTGTCATCCACAAAGGCCAACCAAAATTGAATATAGCTTTATTTTATCCCTTGTGAGCACCTTTGTCATCATGTTTGCAGGATTGTGACTTGGTATGAATCTTCTCCAACTTCAACTTGTCTTCCTCCAAGGCTGTCCTGATGAAGTGATATGTCAACTGTATATGCTTCATCCTAGAGTGGAAAGTAAATTTCTTAGCTAGGTGTATAGAACTCTGACTATCACTATGCAGCTTACATTCCTCTTGTTTATGCCACAACTCCTCAACCAATTGTTGTAACCAAATCATCTCTTTTCTTGCCTCTGTAGCAGCAACATACTCAACCTCCATGGTTGATAAAGCCACCAAGCTTATGTAGTCGTGAAATCCAACTTACTGCTGTCCCACCTATATTGTAAATATAATCTGTCGTGCCCCTCCTGCTGTCTACATCTCCAGCTATGTCCTGAATCTACATAACCATGTAAAGTGGTGTCTGATCCACTATAGCACAAAACTGCCCCCATGGTCCCTCCCAAATACCAAAGGATCCATTTTACTACTTGTCAATGCTCTTTACTTAGATCAATCATAAATCTACTCATAGCTCCCACTGCATGGGAAATATCAGGCCTAGTGCACACCATAGCATACATCAAACTTCCAACCATTGATGAGTAAGGTACCTTGGACATCTGGTTTCTTTCCTACTCTATTTTGGGACACTTCTCCTTTGATAACTTAAAATGTCTTGCCAAAGGAGTCCCAACCGGTTTAACATCTTACATGCTAAACCTATCCAATACCTTCTCAATGTACTCTTCCTAAGATAAATTCAACTTTCGTTCCTTCCTATCCTGAGTTATACTCATACCAAGGATTTTTCTGGCATCCCCCAAATCCTTCATATCAAAGGATTCACTTAGCTGTTTCTTGAGAACTTTTATTTCCTGCATGTTTTTATCTGTAACCAACATGTCATCAACATACAAACACATGATAATATAACTTCCATCCTCAAATTTATTTATATACACACAATGGTCAGAATGACATCTGATATAACCTTGCTCTATCATGAAGTTATCAAACTTCTTATACCATTGACATGGAACTTGTTCCAGGCCATACAAGCTCTTCTTCAGTTTGCACACCATATCCTCTTTACCTTTGACTTCATATCCTTTTGGATACTGCATATATAGCTCCTCCTCCAAATCACCATGGAGGAATGTAGTCTTTACATCTAACTGTTATAAGTGCAAGTCTTCTACTACCACTATTACAAGAACAGTTCTGATAGAAGTCATTTTTACTAGAGGAGAAAAGATCTCATCAAAATCTATTCCTTGTTTCTGTGCAAACCCCTTGACCACCAACCGGGCCTTATATCTTTTCTTTCCTCCTTCTTCATCTTTAACTCTATACATCCACTTGTTCTGCAATGCTCTTTTGCCTTCCAGTAGCTTCACCAAATCCCAAGTCTAGTTCTCCATGAGAGATTTATGCTCCTCATCCATGGCTTTGCTCCCACTTCTTACTAGCATCTGCCTGCATTTCTTCATCAAAAATCTTTGGCTCTCCACTATCAGTGAGTAATAAATAATAAAGAAAATGAGAAAAATGTTTAGAGTTCTTTTCTTACCCTAGAAGACCTCCTCACTGTAGGAGTTTGGGGTTCCTGTTGAGTAGGTTCCTAAAATGATTCATTGGTCACTTTCCCATTCGGAAGATCCTCTACCACTGCATATTCTTTCTTGGATTCTTCCCTATTTTCCTGCAACTATTGCTTATACATGACTTTCTCATTAAAGACCACATCCCTAGACCGAATGATTTTCTTGTCCTTAATATTCCAACATTTAAATCTAAAGTCATCACCACTATAACGAATGAAAGTGTATTTTTTCTAGATTCAGCCTCTATCTTGGTCCTTTCATCCTTGTCTATATGAACAAACACCTCACATCCAAAGACTCTAAGAAATGAATAATCAACTTTCTTACCATACCAATCCCCCTTAGGTATGCCTCCAGCCAAGGCAGTTGAGGGTCCTCTATTTATCAAGTACATAGCTATGCTCACCACTTCTACCAAAAAAGAAAGAGGCAGTCCTACATGTAATCCTCATGCTCCTAGCATGTTCCATTATTGTTCTATTCATCCTTTCCCATACCCCATTCTGCTGCAGAGTTCCGGGAACCGTATTTTACCTGTGGATTCCATTCTTAGAACAATAATCATAAAATTCATTACTGCAATACTCCCCTCCATTATCTAACGTGAGACATTTTAGCTTAAGACCTTGTTTCATTCTCTACCAAGGCTTTCCATTTAAAAAAAGTGTCAAATACATCAGATTTGTTTATAATACAAGTATACCCAGACTTTCATTGTTTCATCATCAATAAAAGTAACATAATAACTTGAACCCCCCAAGAGATGATACCTGAGCTAGCCCCCACACATCAGAATGTACCAACTCTAACTTACTCTCTTTCTTTGTAGGTTTAACCTTGAGAAACCTTACTCACTTTTATCTCCCATATATGTAGCTCTCATAAAAATCCAAACCTTTTTCTGTATATCTAGGAAAATTCTTTTTTATGATGTCCATGCCCTTATGACTCATATGACCAAGCCTATAGTGCCATAATGTTGTATCTACATCTGAAACCACAATATTACAATCATTATTACTATCAATGGTTAAATATAAGGTTCCAACCTTCTTACCTCTAACCACCACAAGAGCACCCTTGGTAACCTTCCAAGAAGTCAGTTGTAAATATCACAATACAACCATCACTTCCCAATTTCCCCACCAATATCAAATTTCTCCTTAATGTAGGCAGATGTCTGACATCCTTCAATAGCCATGTATTCCCATTCTGCATCTTAACCTAAATAGAACCTTTTCCAACTATACTGCAAGGTTCATCATCACCAAGAAAAACATGCCCAAAATCCCCTTGAACATAATAAAAAAAATAATGCCTATGTGGAGTAGCATGAAAAGAAGCCTCTAAATCTAAAACCCAAGATTTAACAATATAATGCAAAGAAAGAATCAAAGCATCCTGACATACATTACTTGATGCCACATTTGCCTCCTTGTTCTTCTTCCTATTATTTCTTCTTGTCTCGAAGCTCTCAATAGTCCTTCTTTACATGCCTAGGACTTTCCACAATTCCAGCATATAATCTTGTTCTTGGATTTTGACCTTGCCTGATCTTTTGATTTTCCATGGTTTCCTCTATTCTTCTATCTCCCTCTAGTTTCCACTGTTAAAGCATTCCCTAAAGTAGAGGATTTCCTAGAGATTTTTCTTCACATTTCCTTTCTTAGAATCACCCCTACAACATCCTCAAACTTCAACTTTGAGTTACCTAGAACCGAGTTGCTTACCACCATTACCAAGCTATTCCAACTCTCAAGTAAAGAGCAAAAAATTAATAAATCCCTAACTTCTTCATCAAATTATATTGTAACCGAAGCTAGCATATTCACAACCGTATTGAAATCATTTAAATGATTTGATGCTAAACTATTCTCAGACATCTTCTTATTAAACAACTTTTTCATTAAAAATATCTTGTTAGAGGCAGAGGGTTTTTCATACAACTGCCCAAATGCATCCATTAGATATATTGTAGTCTTTTCCTTTGAAACATTAAATAATACCGAAGATGCAAAACATAGCCTGGATTTTTTCAAGTGCCTTCCCATCCAGACAAATCCCATCCCACATATGTCATACTCAAGGGTTTGTTCACCTTCTCAGACAATGGAGTATAAACATCCTTTTAATAAAGGTAATCTTCCATCTGCATCTTCCAAAGACTGAAATTCTGCCCATTAAATTCATTAACCCTAGATCTTCCTTCATTTTCCATAGCTCCCACTCAAGATAAAAAATTTCCCTGTGATTCAACACTTTAGCAAACCAAAACAAGGCTCTGATACCAATTGATAGGAAATAAGAAATAAAATATGCGGAATAATCCCTTACAGAATTGTAATAGTAGAAACTAATATGCAGAAAATATTATAGATCTAAAATAAAAGTGCATAATAACTAACACAACATAGAAAGATAATATTTAACATGGTTCACCCAATTTTGGCTACATCCACTAAGAATCACTTGCTCAGATTTTATTAGAATCCTCCACTCTCATAATACAGTACCCAGATCCGTTTGGAGCTATGCTCAAAAAAATCTATAGAATTCACACCTGAATTCAAAACACATCTGCAATACATTAGCTTGTCTATCTATCATATTCATAAGAACATATAAATATACAATTACTTAAGCATTTTGATATAAAATCTGTGGGTATTAAAATAATGGGAAAAAAAACCAAAACCGTCCCATAAACCTATGGGTAACCGAAGAACATGGGTTTACAAAACAATGGGTATCCGAAAAACCATGGACCCAAAAACATCCCATAACAGTTACCCATTACACATGGGTTAATAAACCACTCATGATAATTTGCTTTAGGGGCTTTCACCCCCTAACCCCCCTTGACTCACTTACCGGTGAGTCGAGACAGCCATAAAAATAGCCTGAGTGTAACACATAGAAGGTGTACCACACTCTAACATGAAAATAGGCTCCAAAAACATAACAAGTTAGCCCTAATGGCTCTTTTGCATGGTCCATTTGAATCAGTGTAAATTTATCTTAGGATCACAAATTTCAGCTACACATTAAAGTTTGAGTTAAGATTGATTTTAACAAATTTAAAATTAAGCATAACTAAATTCATTAATATGTTCACTTTTAGCATAAATGTCAGTTAGGGTAGTTTTTACATCTACCCTAGGTTATATAATATTGGACTCAACCTCCTCCCATATGCTTAACAATTAACAATATTTTTTCTCAAAAAACATAACATTTTTTTTCTCAAACTCTTTTAATTAAGTTTTTCAAAAATGTCAGATTTCTAGATCAGTATATATCAAATCATTAACAAGATCGGATCTTTTTGCTTTCATTTAGTCTTGTCATGCAAAATCTAAGGTAAGAAATGTCATTCACTATGATAAACATGATTGAAATATCTCCCCCTCAATGTCTACATGGGAATTATATCCAAAATAGTCTCCCAACTGAAAATGGAAATATTTGCAGAACAATTTTCAAAATGATTTTTTGGCCCCACTAACCAGAGGGCATCACGAGGCATAATACTACAAAAAAAAATCCAACAAAAATATACATTTGGTATAATTTTGTGCACCTTCTAGATCCAAAGTTATTATCAAGTATAAATGCACTTGCACATCCTCTTTGTTGACAAGAATTTTGTTCATCTTTGACAACCATCCAAATGAGCTTTAATGATTTATAATTAGTTTTTGATATGTGTTCATGATGCCTCACTAATTATCATACCACCCTTTAATAAAAGTTGTCACATGTCACCCTGTGTTTGGTTTCAACTTTCCTTGTTCTCAGGATCCTATAGGATCTTGGAGGTCATAATACAAGCTTTGAATTGGAGTTTCCAAATGGATGTGATTAATTCCATTAAGATATGAGACTTATCTACTACCCACCATAGGTCATATATTCATGGGGCCATTCTTAGATGCTCAAGCGGCCCATCCAGACACCTATGAATTCAAAATCCTAAGAACCTGAGGGCTTTGTCCTCACTTTGATCCTTGTGAACAAATAATTTTGAGTCCTCCCCCCTTAATGGTCCACGTGGACCAATGATGGGTCCTCATGATTCAACGGACAACCCAAACCCTTGATCAATTACATGAGCTTAACTAATTATTGATCAATTCTGAACATGAGGCCGTGGTTTTAGGTTACAGATCTTCATGGGCTTAAAAAAAAATTAATTAATGCAATTTGTATGTCAAATTTCCAAGGATAACTAGATTTGGTCTCCCAAATAGCTTAAATTGGTTCGATTTAAGATCAATATTGATAGAATAGAGTCGAGGTCGAGTTATTGAGGAGCTTGACGAGTTCTTTAAGCAACTTGGCTCGGTGAGTTTAAATTTTTTACAAACCGTTTAATGTTGGAATCTATCAAGTTCCTTAAAGAAACTGCAGGTGAGAAAAATTACATTGAACGCATAAGACTAGAGGAGGACTCAAACGAAGTTATTTACACAACTTGATTAGCGTATGCTTAAAAAAAAGGAGCTATTTTAACAAATAAAATAAGTTAAATAAACAGTTCCTACGGGGAGTACGACACATGGCAAAGATCAAAAATACCAAGTGAGACATTGTTTCGGTTTCAAAAATAGATCCTCAGGCAGATGCTGACGATTTTAATTGAAAATAGTAAAGTTAAAGCCTTTTCGGGTCTGAAACCAATTAAAAAACGAGACAAAAGATAAATAAACATGGGTCAATTACTCGAAGCTTTAAAACTATGATAAGCAAATACATGAATGTTGCTTTTCAATTACCTCACATTTCAAAAATGTGGCTGATAAGAAATACTACTGGGAAATTAATTAAAATACGAAGTAGACATATACATGTGTTTTTCAATTAATTGGATCACATTTTGCATTCTGAGAGAAAATTGCGATAGTAAAGTCAAATTCAAACAAGCCACCTTGTCAAAAAATTAATGGTTTTTAAACAATTTAATAAACATAAACTTGAAATGAAGTTTCGGGTCCAGGAAGAATAATCTAAGATGAAGGTGTCATGATTTTATTAGTAGAGTCAAAGTAAAGACTTACACCTTGACACAATTAGAATGCATGTGTCATAAAAACAATTAGATCACATTTCTTGCAAGTCTAAATAAGTGCTAAATCTCAATTAGATGGAAAATTGTTACTACGTGTTAGGATTTTTAATTAGCTTAGACTTTGCTATCATTCACTGACTTAAAAAAATTTGCGGAATTAAGAAAATTAGAGATTCCGTGGTACAATGGAAAGTTAACAAACCCATGAAACAAGTGAACTTGACACTGCTAAAAAGTTACTAAGATAGGTGTCACTATTCTATTAGCTTGCACTCTGCCAAAAACTGATAGATAGTATACGTGTCCAAATGCTATTGGATCGCAGTTCGCAATTTTTTTTAAACCCCCAAAAAGACTAAAGGAAATTAGAAGACATGGTGGAGCCTTTTAAATGGTTCGTGCAAATTTGACAAATGCGACAAGGTGGCATATTTTAATTGTAGAATTTTGCCACAATAAACGAAGGTTGTAAGAAAAGCATAAATCATGGAGAAAATTTATTGGCTCGGATTCGCATCTAATCATAAATAATTTGAAAGAATGATTGACAAAGTAGGAATACAACGCCATTTGGGGCTATTTTAATAGTCTGCCTTTCACAAATGTCAAAAATAGCTAGTTAGATTCTGACAACACAAAGACATGCCTAAATCCTTTATAGGCTCGTGGATTTCAACTGACAATCAAATAAACGATATTCTGAAAACATGAAGTCAAGATGGAGCAATTTGATTGGCTCGGGCTTAGATGTACAAAGTCAAATGAAAGATAGAATTTTCAATATGTTATATTAATGATGTTTAATATCCTAAAATAAAGGCAAAAATTTATTGTCAAGGATAGCTCAGTTAACATAAAATGATTGTCCCTAAGCTTCATCAAAAACATAAATATGTACATTACTAAAGCCAATTTGGCACTCTAAGAGTGGGTAAGGCTTCACAAAGAATGAAAAGAGACAGAGCAAGGAATCTACGTGGAGCAATATTATTGGTCCACACTTCACAAAAACAAAGAATATGAAGTGAAGAATGGCACAAAACAATTGGCCAAAGCTTCGCAAAGATTAAAAAAATGAATGAAAAAATAAAATCATTTTACAGTCATTGGATTGACTTCAAAGTCCCGAATACACTAGATCTAACTAGATGTTTAGGATCCACATTCAAAAAAATGACTGCAAACCGACTATTTAAAGCGGGAAATCTAGAAAAATAGCTCACAGACGACGGATTCAAGCTTGTAAATGGCATGAAATGAAAGTAGAAGCAAATTCATCTAATGGCAACCAAAAGCATTTAAACATTGATCTAAGTAGCCATTCAGTCCCATTTTTAACCAATATTTTTAAACAAATATTAAACAATATTAGGAAAACTTAAAGAAGTTTAAACCTAGTTAGCTCGAACACGACTATTGGAACTTTCGGGTCTCGTAGATCCATCAATAAACTTAAATTTTCTTCGCTCTTTCAATTCAAAATGCTTCTAGATGGATCCTACAGAGGCAAAATCACCATACTCTGATACCATGTTAGATTTAGCAGGTGAAATGTAATCCATAAATCACAGATCCACCATTAATGCCTGCCGAAGATTTATAGATTATGGCCATATAGTCCTAAATCTATATAAAATAGCTATGAAATAAATAGTTCACAATAATAGAGCTTAAACAAGTAAATAATGAGCAAGATCTGAAAGCAAACAATAGACAAGAACATAGACACATTACACCCAAATTTAAGTGGAGAAACCTGGAAGGAAAAAACTCCACTAGTAAAGCATCTCCTCTCCTTTTATTTAGAATTCAATATAAAGTTTTAACCTAACACTTCCACTTAGCTCCATATATTTTTTCAACAACGACTGTAGAGCTCTATTTCTTGTTCATTTGATACAATACAATGCAATACTCTTTCAGCTCGGTCCTCTTTTTCAGTACTCGGTCTCACTTTCTTTTGACAACTTATCTTCTCTTTTATAGATTTCTTTGATGTTGATCTTAAACTAGATCATAGTACAAATGCACATAACTGAACACTCTCGTACTATCTAGTCATTTGCTCAAATCTCAATCCCAAGAGGGATCACCCAATGAATGTGGGTGGATGAATTAGTCAGACCTAACTTCACTCTTAAGTGTGAAAGACTTCACACATTAAATTTTGATTAAACAAACTTTAAATAATGTTGGGGCATGCTTACCAAGTGGCTTAATTCCCACTTGACATTATGAACCCCAATCTTTTGAAAAGGCATGCCATGATGAAAGATGTACAAACTCCTTGAATATGAGTAAAATGTACTAATTAAAAATTATACTTACGATCCAGTCCATCCTCCACAAAAATTAAGTATTGTTGGATATCATTGGATTTACAAAATCAAGTATAATGTCGATGGAAAATTTGATAATTTTCTGTTTTAAGGATCATGCTTTCTTATAGAGAAGTGATTGCATGGAGCTCTACATTCATGTCATCCTCAATTTCAACATTTGAACACTATATACTTTTAGATGAACATATTTTATGCTTCTTTGATACATGCCACATACTAGTTGAATCTTGCAGATCAACCCAAATTTACAATGCTAAGTGGAAAATTGCAGATGTACATGTCAAGAGGAATTTCATTACTTCTCTTGAATTATTATTCATTGTAAGATATAATTTTTTGTAGATCTGAATTTAGAATATGTGAAATGTTAAGTGCTCCCTACAAAAGAAAATACAAGGACACAATCAAATGCTAGATTATTATCAATGTCGGGATTTTGTTTTATATAAAAAGCATACATAATAACAGTGTTTTCAATTGTCAAGAGAACATTAATGGATAACTTTGTAAGGAGAATTCAGATTAAATTTGCAAAGAGAAATGAGAAATATAACGACCTTTATTTTAATACAAAATGTCATACAAAGAAACCAAAAACACAATATTCATGTTATCCAACTATAAACTTAACAACCCCCAAGGAATATATCCTCTACAAAAATATTTGATTGGCTACATAATGTGACCAATCAAAGATGACTACATTATACATTATACCTAACATAAGTACTACATTATACAAATCATTTATTATAACTAAATGATTCATTAATCTTCAACATAGCTTGCCTAATAGTATTTAGAGCTGAAACCAAACTCAATAGGACATTTATCTTTTGCTCTTCAATTTTAATCATCTTCTCCTCATTCAAATCATCCCTTTGCATGCATTTTTCAATGAGAGTACAATCTTTTGCATATCGTTGTTCAACCAAAGCATAATATTTTTCATGATACTTCATTCACCCCTTTTCAACTATTTGTAGAGTAGAAATAACCAACCTATTGTTTTCAACAATAATGTCTTTGACATTTGTTTTTTTAGGTGATGTTTTTCTTTTTCTTTTTCACGTCGTTGAATTCCACATTTTGCTTTGGGTGTTTCAAATTCATTGGATGGATCATTTTCATATGGAGTAGAAGAATCATCATAATTTGCATGGTTTGTGTTGGAAGTGTTAGTGGTAATATTCCTAGGATTGATACCTTGATCCTGACAAAAGTTAAACTCCATTACATCAAAAAGTTCTTTAGAGAATTTTACAGGAAGCTTCTTCTCAGTCCTTTCTTGGGTTGTCATAGTTCAGTAACTATTATGGCTAGATGAATTTTTTTTTTTCATAATATCTAATCCTTTTATAATCAAGCTGAAGATGTTCCCACCGATCATGACATTGGTTAAGTGTGCGAACAAAACCATGACTAACACAATACTTTTACACAATTTTCCACTTTTTAGTGGATGATATAGTTTTACTCCTTGGACCATCATTGAAGAGGGTGTCTCTCTCATTGCATTTAGCTTCAATTAGAACAAGAGTGTTTGTATTTCTCTAATGGGTTCTACCCTTTTGTGGGGGAAGGAAATTTGATTGGTTTTTTAAGATCTTTGTATGCTTGGAAGTCATATCCCCTTGAGGTAAATGGGAATCATCAACACATGTTATAGAATGCTCTAGATAATTGATCCCATCACTAAAAATAGTGCCTCTAGGAGGACAAACAACTTTTGCATTGTGTACTTGGAACAAAATCAAGGAAAAATGAATTATTAAAGTAAAAATCATCATCTTATATATCATTGTTTGAAAGTAATGATGTATATCTTATAAATCCAGACTTCATAGGAGTTGGGTGATACACGTGTTTATCCATGGATATGTTTTTTTAATCCCAAATAAACTCAATTTTTCATAGAAAATTTTTAACCATAAACTCAAGAGAAAGCCACAAGCTTTAGTAAAATGAAAAACAAAATAAAAATAAAAAATTGAGGATCTAAATTTAGTTACATATTTTTTGAAGTTAAAAAGATTGTTGTAGCTTGTATTGTTTCCTATTGATTGTTTTGAATATATCATCGAATTTACATGCAAATGTAAATAACTTATAAATATAACCCAACAACTTGTAAATTAATTGGTCCAAGTCTATATAACAACCAATTACATATCCTTGACCAAAATATATACCCTATGAAACATAAATGCCGTTATAATGCAAAAACAACTCTTAATGTGAGAACATATTCTTGTAAAAATGTAATTGCTACAAATTGTATAACACTGTCACATCTAGATTTGGATAAGCATGTCAAATAACTTAAATTAATTTGTTAATCATATATCAATGTTTCTAAAACAAGGTACCTGATTTTACAATCTTTATCCTGGGAGATGTAATCCAAAATTGTCAGGTGAGCTATTGATGTGAAACAATAAATCCTTATTGCTATCAGAATAATTAAAAGTATGCAAATATATTTCCCTGCATGTAATTTTGGCAGAAATAATTTTCGAGGGAAGCAGATTTGGATGGAAAATACTCTTCAAGAATGCTCTATTGACAGGTGGCCGAAAAGAGTGGAATGCAAAAACAAAATATTACAGCCCCCACCCATTTCTGTCACTGAAATAAACTCTTTTATGCGGTTGTTGCTCCATGTTTTCAAGGGAATATTATGTTTTATGTGGTGAGTGGATTATTAAATTTGCATGGGACCACCTGACTCTGAACTTTCATTGTAGTTACCCCTGCATGGAACTGCTGCTTTGATCCTCGATAGGAAAAATCACAAATTTTAATGTATAAAATTAGAAACATAAAAACATGTTAGGGGATTTACTTTGTAATAAGTTTTGAGAAA
Source organism: Taxus chinensis (assembly GCA_019776745.2). NCBI lineage: Eukaryota > Viridiplantae > Streptophyta > Pinopsida > Cupressales > Taxaceae > Taxus > Taxus chinensis. The sequence goes on from CM034155.1 coordinate 548,926,053, forward strand.
ACCTTTTATCCCCAATTTATATTTAAAATAGAATCATTAATTTTTTGGCTAAATATATTTACAAAATAGATCTTTTAAGGCATCGTTAATTTTTTTAATGATCTAATGTTTTCACTCTATAAAATAAGGAAAAAAAATTAAATAAAATTGTGTGGGATGTTTACATCAACATTTACTATTGGAACTACCCTTTATATTAATAAAATAAAAGAGAGTTACATAGCAAGGGGTCACCAGACAACTCACGGTTCTACAAAACGTTGCAAGGTCAATAGAAAATGCCATAAAGGCAACAGGAACTAAACAGGCCTGGACCTAGAAGGAGCCACAGAGCCAAATACAAATGGAGAGGATGAAACTGTAACAAAAGGAGCCTTGGAGACAAAATAAATAGGATCTATCGAAGCCATCATCGACTGAGTAACAGGTCGAGTAGCAGAAGGCACAAAGTGCCCTTTCTTCTCCTTGGATCTCATAACCATAGTCTAATTCTCAGATGGGGAAGGAAAAGCTAACTAAGAATCAAGGCGAGGACGATCCTGCTCTGGGTCAGAGTCAGAGGAATCAATCACATGTGTTCTTTTAACACCAGAAGGGGGAGTCTCCTCACTCATGGACTTTGAACTATCAGGGAGAGGGTTCTCTTCAGTACCATGTGTTGTAAATGGTTGTCAACCTTTAGGCTGCGAAGCAACCACTTTGTTCTTTTTTTGAGTCTTATAGAGCAGGCAAGCTTTTGTCAGGTGACCCATTTGGTGACATAATCTGCACCGGAAGGTGACATTCTCATAATCTATAGTTTGAATCCATCTTAAATCCTCATGAAGCAAATCCAACTTATCAGGAAGACCCTTGTTAAGGTCCACCTCAATGCAAATACAAGCGTAAGTGAATAACACATGTTTGGACCGTTCATCATCCATCTTCAGGAAACAACCAATAGAGTTACCAATAGCTTCAAAAACAAAATGATGCCAAAAGGGGAGAGGAAGATTAGGGAGAAAAACCCAAACCGATATTTTGGAGACTACCATAGTTGAAGGATCGAAATCCTCAAACCACGGAGTGAGAAAGAGGTAAGCCCTACCCCAAAACCATGGGCCATCATTAAGCACTCGTTGATAATTAGAAGGAGAATAAAAGTGGAGAATAAAAAACCCTTTTGCACAAAGTTGGATTTCACAGGCACTTGACCAAGTGGAGTGAACCCAGTTGTGGAGAGCTTGTTTGAGGCCAAAATCCATTAAATCTACAAATAAGAGCAGCAGCTTTGAGAACATAAATAGAGTTAGCTACCTCTGACATAGAGAGATTAACCACTGGAGTGTCCTCAAATTTATCCATTAGTAAGGCATCCCTAAAACATTTTGAATCCCTGAAGAACTTTTCCCTATAACCATAGCCAGAAACAATTTACCCTAAAAAAATCCCTGGGCTGCACGTCCACCATTGTCAGCGCAAAGGAGAAGCTTGAAGGAATTTTCATGGACAAACGGGGCCCTGCAGACCTCCATAGCTCTACCTAGAACCCTAACCGCGACCGGTGCTAACTTCGTCGAGCCCTAATTTCTTTCCGCCACCCAAAAATCAAAGTTCTCCTCTGTACTGACAACTATTGAGAACATGGCATCAACATTTATAAGTTTACCTTGTTTGTTTAAAATGAATTATATCATTAGTCCATAAAAAATTTAGAAAAAGAATGAAAAAATATTCATTTTAAACAAAATGCTTAATAACACTTTATCTCATAATTTAAGAAAACTTGGGATTAAGATGTTGCCACCAAAAGGGTTTTTTATGAAAATTACGATGTGGTCCACAACAAGTTTAAACTGGCTAGAGTCATTAAAAGTGAACAAAAATTCCTTACATTTTTTAATACCTTGGATTTTTTTTATGGAATACACTATAAATATAGTGAAATCAAATCTTAAACAATATGCTCTTTGAAGTATGGATAAAAAATAATCTATGAGACAAAAGTGGTATGACTATGAACAAAATTTATCACATTTAAGCAATTGTAAGAAAAGATTAACAACTTTTCAATAAAAAATAAGAAGGCACAATTTTCTTAAATACATATATATGATTATGATTTTAAATTTGATGTTTATTTGATTATCACATGACAATACCAATTTTAAATTTGATATCCATTTCACTCTAACATAGAAATTTCAAGTGTAAATTTGGTGTCCCTTTCACTATCATAATTATTTTCCTTTTACTTAAAAAATTCAATTGAAAATTGTACTCTAGAGTATATAATATAATTTGAGACATATTTTTTTTAAAAAAAATTCCAAACCCAACACTATTATATTTAAATTGTGGCCATTTGTTACCAACAATGAGAAATGTGCTCTCTGTATCTCTCTTTCTCACTGCATTGAGTTGTTTTCCTTTTGTGTAATGCACGCGGCACTCTTTAGTGAATGAAAACTAGCACAAGAGGATATTATTACTACCAATCACACTTGAAATGTATGATGGAAACGCCAAAGGGAATATTTTGAAGATTTAAAATTGGAGGGAGAGGAAGAGGGGTGAAAATAAAAATCTTTGAAGGTGGAGAACTCAAAGGCTGAGGAAAGTGGAATGGGGAACTGTATGATGGAAAAGTGACAAGCAAGCGTGGGAATCTACAAGTAACTCTTCCTCGCACCCGACCTGTCGAGGTTGTGTCGAGACAGCTGGTGGGGATGGAATATACGTGGGGTACAAACAAACTAGTTAGGCAATCTTATATCTTCGACGTGCACTAATGGAACCTACGAATCTAAAGTAAAGAAGGCCCTCCTAACCTGAACTAGCGTGATAGATCGATTGGCAAGGATGACTGCTCGAAGGCTCCAATCAATATTGAGCTCTGGTGTGATTCGATCTATGGGTTGTGGGATACGTGGAAAATGACCTGGGATTGTTTCGCATATGTCTCCAGACAGGGTCATAAGATGGATGATGGATATATAGTGGATTCTATGGGTGATTCTCAGGTCTAGTCCAGAAATCTTTAACTTCATTAGCTGCTATATCTAACAAGGATAACTGTGTGATAATATCTAGTGGAAGTGGAGAAGATATAAACACTAGCGTCCTCAAACCCGTGTTAATGTTCGATTGATTTGTAGGTCCGTTGGGTTATGGGATCTATGGATCACAACCATAAGTTCATGGTCGTTGTGGACCTCCTATGCTCATGCGTAGAATTAATCCCTAATCCCTAATATCCAGTAGTTGTATGCCTTTTCGACCTCTATATTCAGAACTAAAATTTTTGAGATCTTCTCAGAGTACCTTACAGGCGTTCTGGCAACTTGAATTCTTAAGCTAGTGTCTATGTCAATGAGAATGTCTCCTGCATCTGGCTGTGGGACCAAAGGATCACAACCGAACATTTTCTCTCTTTCAAGCCCTTCTACGGTCATGCGGATATTTATCTAGGGTAATCTGTAGTTTGGCTGGTTTGACCAAAACGTATGTGCTTTGTCGTCTTCTATGTTTAATCCTCTTAACTGCGGGCTGATTTCTTGGAAGTCCGTTGCTGTTTGGAAGACTTGGATTCTGAGATTCTGGTCTATGTCAGTTATTGCTATAACAAGATTGGGTTGAGGCACGATTGGCTCAAATACGTATTCCCTGGGCTCCCTAGGTCCGGTGATTGTCATACAAAAGAAACAATATAAATCTAACTAAAGCAAAGTAAACTAAGTATGTAAAAGTATATCCACATCATATATAAATTCTTCCCCTTTTTTGTGTTTTTGATAAACTATTGAACGAAATTGAAAGAGCAATTTTAAAATATCTAGAAAATGACAACTAAGCTAATAATAGAATATAAAACAAACAAAGTAACCGAGTATAGCTACCTTCTTGTGCAGTTTTAAATCTATTCTAAATAACCAAATAACTGATCTAATTTATTTGAAAGACCCTGATCTTACCTCAGGAGTGAGGAATGAATCATAGTTTCTCAGAAACTATCAATATCCACAGCTTCCTCGGTAATATCGAAAGTGAGATTAACTGAAATGAAATGATTCACTACTCTATTTGATATGTTTTAACTACAAATTTGATAGCTTGAACCTAGGTTTTGAATAACAGTGGCGAATCCGATTGTGTGTGGCTTTGTCCCCTCAGTGTGGTCTTCTCGTTCCTTCATGCTCACGTGAATCCAGAAAAGCGTGTAATGCTAGCATTAACAGAAGTAGGTATTGGAATAATGATAGCTTTGGGTGGAGACTGAATACAATGCAAGTAGGAGAGGGATAGCGCAAGGGAACAGAGCTTGGCTTATGTAATTCCTAGCGAGATTTATTACGAATCATGCAACACAAAACATCTAGAACTTGAAACTATTCTTCTTGACGAACAAAACCTACAACTCTAATGGCTTCAGACTGAAAATAAAAATATCCTATCTCAATTGATTGTATGAAACAGTAATAACACTAAAACAAGAAGATCATGTGGCTTCTAAACAGCAAAACAAGACTAGTTATGCATGCAAAAAATGAAAACTATTGAATTCCTAAGAAAAACTGAAAGACTAAGCTATTGAAATGAGAAAATGAGAGACAAATTTGGAGGGCCATTTGCTTGAAAACCAACCAGCTATTTATAGAATTCCCATTTACCCAAAGGTGAAATCCAAATTGAACTCCTTTACAATAAACAATGGAAAAACACTATTCCAGGGAACCAAAATCATAAATACAAGCAAAGGCAGTGAAAAAAGCTGGTAAACGTTGAAATTTTACGCGAGTCACGATAAAAGGAATGTTCATGAAAAACGCATGAAGGATTGCCACCCAGGCAGGGCAGTGGTTTCGTCACTGAAGACCAAAAAGCAAGGAAAAGAGGGGGGAAGAGCAAAACAAAGCACGCAGAGGCTAAGCGGGGCATGTGGGATGTTAATGTACACTTGGAGAGCTTTTCTGAATCCCGAACACCTTGTGAGGAGACCTATTTCATCATTGGGGCATGTGTGACATCGTTCCGGCAGTGTAGTACCCTTACAATTTTGGGTACGTACATACTGCCCCCTCATAGAAGTATTTTAGCCATGAAGAGGCATAAAACGGTGGGTCCGAGTATGGCGGTCCCAAAATGGGAGGTTAGAAATTATACCTAACACGTCCGTGTGTTGAAATGACGCCATCCAAAATTCCCGCTACCTGCAAAATGAAGAGGACTCAAGTGCAGATAGATAAAATAGATCGAAAAAATAAATACTAAAATAATATGAAGTGAGGACTTACCATTTTTGTGGGAATAAGAACTTACCTCCATTGGCGCTCCAAACCTGCGAAAGGGGCATTCAAAACGAGTCAAGATGCTATATATGTAAAAAAATGGGCCCATTTTCCTATCCATTTGTGCGTGTTGATTTGATTGATTTTGAGCTCTGGGACCCACGGTGATGGTTTTTGATGAGAGTATAGTCAAAACGTTCGTGATGAGATAGTGATCATGCCTCCGCGAGTGGAACATCGACCCACGAGATCACAGGTTAGTTCTTCTTGATTTAACGTTTTTACCCCTAAAATGTTAAAATGATGAAATCTTTGTCATGGGGTTTTGAAAATGTCAATGCTAATAGGGTCACTTAGGGGGGCGCCTAATGGGTAGGCTTTGTTTTAGTCAAAATAGTCGTTTTTTTGTGTTTTTAGGTGTTTTTTAGGGCATGTGACCCATTTGGAAATGCGGGACACGACCGTCGCCCTTTAAGGTGGCGGTCCTTTACATAATGCCAAAATCTCAGTGTTTTGAGCCCAATTTGTATTTTTAGTATTCTTATATGTTTTAATGATTTTTTCAATGTAATTTGAATACTAACTTACTCTGTTTTGCATGTTTTTGGGTGTATGCAGAAGGAGGAATATATCAGATGGAGCTGAGAGAGAGAGAGAGTGCGACTGGCTTCCAGTAGTGTTGGATGCACTTTCTCAGGATGAGCAGGATACTCTTTAGAGGGCCGACATATTGCATATATCATGGGCCCCGCATGTTGCACCTTATAGTCACATACTTTGTGACTTGTTTTCGTATTGGGATACTGATCGGAACACTTTCTGATTTCTAGGAATCAGGGGTGAGTGGACTATCACCCTGGAGGATGTCTACCACATCTTGGGAGTCCCAATCATCGGGAGATGACTCACACTTGAGACAGCAGGGTCATGGGCTCAGATAGCTCAGTGGGCTACATACATGGGAGACGTAGTTGTCTCCACCGATTTGAAGAAGGGGGTGAGGGTCTGGTCCATTCCTAGCTTGCCTATCCCCTTGATTCGTCAGGCCATTATGGGGATCTGTCATCACCAATCCGGCACTATGATAATTCTTCACCGGGAACTCCTCGTGCTATGATTATTTACTAATGCACAGCCTTTAGTTTGGTGGATGTAATCTGGAAACAAAACAACAACCGAACACAAGAATACCATTGACTATGATAAGACAGAATGACGAAAAATCTGAAATATCAAAATAAATTATAATATTAACATGAAACTGTTACAATCTCACCCATGAGATACTTCAACAAGACTATGGGAGAAACTTTACAGTTACACCTCTTGATGGCTTCTTCAACACACCTTTAACTGATGGCTTCCTTCGCACACTTCCTACAATATTTCTCACTACTTCTTTCTATACTAAATGAGGGGGGTAGCCTCTCTATTTATAGAACTTCCAGGCTTATCCATCTTATCTCTAAGATAGGATAAGAAATCCACTCTGACGAATCATATTCCATACCTTAACTCTTATCTGTACATGTAGGCTTATCTGTTAAGATAAGATAAACCTTATCATTTTACATGGGTTCCACATTTTTAGAATTTTTACAAATAAAATACACAAAATATTTATGACCTCACTCCTTGTCTTTGTTACCAATATAATATTTCTAATTCCTAATCATGTAGACCCTACTTCTCTAATTACCCAAACTTTGACATTTTAACATTACCGGACCACTTACGACAAATATTTACTTTTTACAACATTCCTATTGTACTTTGACTGTTACCGTACTCCACATTATTGGTGACACCGTACTGACGGCGCCGTTATCTTCTATCGGACGCTACTACTAATTACACTTAACAACATCCTATTCCTAATACATATATTAATGAAATAGAAATTTTGGAGGAAAATTTTAGTGTCGACAGATCCTTACCTCGAGATTGATCGGGGACAGGGGAGGAGACACTTTACTTTATTGTTGGTCCCCTATTATTGCACAGATTGAGGCACATGGCCGGATTTATGCCTGGGGAGCTGATATACTTGGGACCACCTACCATGACCTATACAGGGTGGTCCGCTTACAGGGATAGTCCTTGATCCATCTGACCCTGGTTATGAGTTGGGTCTATGAGCGCATCATCCCTTATGGGAGAGGTGTAGAGGTGGCGGATCCTAGAGCTCTGAGGGTAGCTAGATGGATAGATATGTCGGTGCTTAGAGCACCCCACCAGCCAGTTGCTTCCCTGACTATTGATGATATGGAGGCCACACCTTATCAGGCCATGGCAGGGTTGTGAGGTGAGGAGACCCTCACTTTGATTTCTTGCTCTACTACAGGGCAGCTTATGGATAGGACGGAGAAGGTGGAGACACACCCCTTTGATCAAGTGCCTCAGTAGTTTGGCCTTGCTTACGTTGATATGCTGCTCCCCCCGTGGTGCCAGTGTTCAGATCAGTTTGGGAGGTTAGGGGAGGTCCTAGAGGCCAGGGTTGGACCGTTGTTACTCCTGGTGTCCCTATTGCAGCTAGGCGGGTAGTACGCGCTCTAGGGAGATCCGGTGCTCCTCAGGCACCCTTACTTTAGATTGCTGCTGGTCTTGCCCACAATAGCAATAACCCCATTGATATAGACTCCGAGTCTGAGGAGTTCACATGGGGAGAGACGGAGGAGGATACCGAGGATATGGAGGTCAGCAAGTTGGGTGGAGAGGAGGATTGCGATCCTGAGTGGCATGACACTCAGGAGATCTTACAGGCTGAGAGGGCAAAGTAGAGTGCAGAGAGGGTGACTCTAGTCTTAGAGGAGCTATCCTCTCAAGACCTAGGTGGGGAGGATGAGTCTCATAGCAGGATGCTATGTTGCTCTAGACACAGGAGGAGAACATTAGTCAGTGGTGGTATCTGTGGTAGGAACCGATCCTAGGGATCCCTCTTGGAGGCCTGAATATCTGAGTGAGTTGTTACTCTTCTTTTAATGTTTGTTTCTAGTTAGGATTGCCTTAGTTGCTATCTCTCCTCTTGTTCATTTTTGTTTTTATCCTTTGATTATCTTCTAATTTAATTTCTCCTTTGCTTGCAGAGACTGCTGATGAGTGGCGAGACCTGATTCGCCAGGTATGTACTGATACCCTGATGCTCCCCATGGAGAAGACTCACGCCGAGCTATCCGTGGATGCAGGGGAGCCTTCGGCAGCCGGTAGGCATACCGACATTTTTTTCCCCTATCTGGCATGTGGCCAAGATGGTGACTACCCTCCGTACTGAGTTGGCTGGGTATAGGATAGCAGAGCACCTGATGAGGAGCCACTCTCATAGTGAGGCCACAGCTACTGTTCAGGATCGTGAGCCCTCAGTGCACTCAGAGCGCCGGTGTAGCTAGAGTCCTAGATGTGGTCGTGCACCTTTGGAGGGATCTCATAGGGGTTGAGAGGCCACTTGGCTCTTTTTGTAGTGACTTTTAGATTGTTTATATGATTATTTTGTACCTTCCTGGGCTCATTGAGCATTTTGACCATGCCTAGTGCATGATGGCATTGTACAAAACTTGATTATATATATACTTCTTTTTGGATCAGACTCTTGGTGTCTAGGATTTTGTGATTCATTTCCACATGTAAATTATAATGTTGTTTTTATATGCCTTTCAGAATGTATGCAATGGAGAAAAAATGACACAAATGCTTTCTTCCTTTTTGTATTTCGTGATGCTGATATATGATAATGCAAACACAATGTGATCTTTGAACTTTAGTTTCTATAAGTAATTTTCCGGTACTTCATATTTGTTTTGACAAAATGAGATGATAAACTGGTATGATGAGCAAATGAACTTTCCCCACTCCTATCTCCATGCAACTAGTAAGATGCGAGGGCTCACCACCAAGAGGTAGAAAGGGCACAAGCTATGAAATTTGTTGAATGGTAGCAATGAGAGATAGACAAAGTTTTGATGGAACCAAATTAGGACGCTACAAACCTATTCTACTCAAGTGACTCCATAGTTTAGAATGCAACTTGCTTTGTGGTTTATCTAGACTTAGATCCGTAGATGGCCATATGGTTGACAAAATCTGGTTTTCAGGGTTTTGGACTCTCTTGGAATTTTGGACATCTGATTCATTTGTTTTTGACTTAAGATTTCAAAGGTTTATTTGAACTATTTGCTTATGACCTTCAATGTTACTGTCAAGAGAACCCCCTACACCTTGCCCCATGCTACTAGTAAGAAGCATGGGCTTATCACCATGGACAAGGTATAGGTGAGTAAGGGCAATTCCCATCCTTTCCCAACCCTACGTCACTAGTAAGAGATGCAAGCTCATCACCGAAGGTTGGTAGGGAAAGGAAATGTGTAAAAATAAAATTTTCTGTTTGATCTACATTTGACTTATTTATTTGAGAAAAATGTCAGTATGTTCTTATTTCCAAAGAGATCTATATATGGGGTAGATGTGACACCATGAAGCTTCTAGAATAGACCATAGGCAAGACACCTATCCTAGGAAGAAACAAAAGTGAGAACAAGCATGCAGGCCTTGGTATGGCTACCGTTAAGACTTTGTCATATATAGCTTTATTTGATGAAATGATTCTGAAATGGTTGATGATGTTATGAAAATGAAGAAGTATGATTCGAATGCTTATGCCAAAACCATCAGAAGTTTGTAATGAATTGCTTAAGAATAAGTCCCTTGATCACCAATTTGTATGAAACGTGTGAACAAAATGAACCTATCTAAATGAAGATGCAATGTAGATATAATTATACAAATAGTGTCGACGCTTCATGCGTAAAACCGTTTAAGGTGCAGGGAATTGACAGTTTCACCAAATTCCTCACCTTCTAGTGTGCACAAGAGATACGCACCATTTCCATAGTCTTTCATGACTCGGTATGGGCCCAACCATTTGGGTTGGAATTTCCTTCCTTCACCGGTCTTCTTATCGATCCAGCTGTCTAGTCTTAAAACTAGATCTCCTTCATATATTTCTCGTTCATAGACCTTTTTATTATACTGCCGGCACATCTGGTCAGCATAGACTCTATGCCACTATTCAACATCTAATCTGGCCTCATCTAGGCTTTCTAGTTGGGAGAGACGTGCTTCTCTATAAGCTTCTTCATCCAGAATCCCTTGTAGTGAGATGCGGAGACTGGGTATTTCAACCTCAAGTGGGAGAACTGCTTCTGCTCTGAATACCAATGAGAAAGGAGTTTCTCCTGTTGGTGTTCTTATTGAGGTTCGGTGGGCCCACAAGGCCAGATATAACTTTAAATGCCAATCTTGTTTGTTTTCTTTTACTATTTTGAGGAGAATAGCTTTCAATGTCTTGTTTGTTGCTTCAGCCTGCCCATTAGCTTGAGGGTAATACAGGGAGGTTGTATGATGGTTTATTTTAAATTTACTGCATAGCTCATGGACCTCGTCATTCTTAAAGGAAGTGCCATTATCTGAGATAATGATTTGTGGGACACCATACCTGTAAATGATCTGGTTCAAAATGAACTTGGCGATCACGGCACCTGGTACAGTGGTAAGAGGCATAGCCTCTACCCATTTGGTAAAATACTCGGTGGCTGTGATTATGAAGTTATGGCCATCTATTGATGAGGGAGAGAATTTCCCTATCAAATCTAGGCCCCATGTAGAAAAGGGCCATGGAGTAGCGATTGGTTGTAGAGCTTGTGTCGGCATGTGAATCTCGTGGGAAAATTCTTGGCATTTATGGCACTTACGTACAAACTCTACTACGTCGTGTTCGAGAGTGGGCCAAAAATAGCCCATTCGATGTATTTTGCAAGTGGTGGCATGACCACCAAAGTGGCCTCCACATATTCCACTATGAGATTCGTAGAGAATCTTCTTGGATTCTTCTGTGTCAACACACCTTAGGAGCATTCCATCGAAAGCCTTACGATAGAGCACTTGTTCTATAATAACGTATTTAGCTACGATAATGTGTAACCACCTTCTTTGTTGTGGTGTGGCACCTTCTGGATATGCATGGTCCATGATATAATTAACAATATCAGTATACCAAGGACATTCAGAGATAGGAGGTCTGGTTTCGATGTAATATATGCATTCATCGGGAAAATCTAGATCTACTAGATTGCCTCCGTCTAACGGGTTGTCGGCTAACCAATCTGCAATGATTTATCCCTTAATGGACTTCTGGTTTACAAAAGTTAATTTGAATTCACCCATTAAGGTTATAAAGCATCCAACCTTTTTAGACAAGGACCCTTACGTGAGGAAAGTTCGCAAATGGTCTATTTTTACAATGACCCTTGTTTCTTGGTTTAGCATGTAATGTCTTAGGTGTTTGGTTGCAAAGACTATGGCAAGGCATTCTCATTCTGCCTGCGTATAACGTGTTTCATAATCGAGCAATGTTCAGCTAATAAAATAGATCGCACGTTCTCGTTTATCATCGTCTTCTTGAGCCAACATATAGGCTAGCGAGACATCTGTAGCTCATGAATATAAGATCAAAGGATGATCTGGTCTAGGTGGCATTAACGTGGGAGGAGACAGTAAGAAGTGTTTAACTGCTTCGAAGGCCTCATGGAATTCCTTTGTCCAAATAATGCAGCAATCCTTTTTCAACAAATTGTTGATTGGATGAATAACAAAACTTAAGTTTGGGATGAATCTTTGGATTGCACCGAGTTTTCCGAGAAATGATCTAATGCTAGAATCGTTTGATGGTGGGATCATTTCAAGAACAGCTCAGATTTTGGCTGGGTCCACATCGATCCCTCATGATGATATAATGTAACCTAGGAGTTTCCCTCCTGTTACACCAAATATGCATTTTTCTGGATTTAGTGTGACTCCGTATTCGATCAAACGTGAAAGGATGATGCGGAGCACTTCCAGGTGATCGCAGTGCTTTCTAGCTTTGGCCAACAAGTCATCTACATAGGATTCCATGATTTTATGAATAAGATTGTGAAATATGTATGTCATTGCCCGCTGGTATGTAGCACCAGCGTTCTTGAGACCGAACGGCATAACAACATAGCAATAAGTTCCCCAAGGAGTTATAAACGTAGTTTTGGCTTGGTCTTGTTCAGATATTCTGATTTGATTATATCCCGAAGAATCCATCCATGAGAGACAAAAGCTCAAATCCAGCTGTTACATCAACGATGATGTCAATGGATGGTAACGGGAAGTCATCCTTGGGACACACCTTGTTAATGTCTCAAAAGTCTATGCAGATGCATATCTTCCCATTCTTTTTAGAATGGGGATGATATTAGATACCCACTGAGAGTAATCAACTAGTTTGATGAACCCTACCTAGAGAAGTTTCATTACCTCTTCCTTTACCATGAGAGCTACCTTGGGTTTCATTGGTCTGCAATTTTTGTTTAATTGGCTTTGCATCTTATTTGGTGATGAGGTTATGTACCGTGATGTGTGGTGTAATTCCTGTCATTTCTTTATAATTAAATGCAAAAATCCTTTTGATGTTCTCTGAGGATTCGAGTGTGTATCTCTATCTCCTCTGGAGTTAGCGAAGATCCTAGTTTTAAGATCTTCGGTTCTCCCTCCGTTCCGATGTTAATATCAATTGTTTCTTCGATTAAAGAAGCGTTACCTTCTTCAAACTCAGGTGGGGCTGGAGGTAGTTCTAGATCTTCTCCATTCTCTACCGCGTATATGTTGAGCTCCTTTTGTGGGGGAAGCTCTATCATGGGTTTCCAAAGTAAGAAGAATGAATGTGGGATTAAGGACAAATCTACCATGTGATGGGTGAGATGTAACTCTGCATAGGCATTTAGGTAATCAAGAGTGGCTCTATCACTGTCAACGTGATCTAAGATAGTAGATGTATTCTCAGCTATGTTTGTTAAAAGAGGGTTTGACATTTTCTTTACTAATGGTTCAGTACAAAGGGATACCATGAAATGGGTGTCTTCCAACTCATTGTTTGGAGTGAAACGTGAAGCTGAGGTTGCTATCGAATCTGTGAGAAGGTTTTGTTCTCGTGGGATTGCTTCAATTGATATGAAGTTAAATCCTTTGCTCAAATCTAATACTGCTATTTTGTAGAGCTGTAAATGTTCAGCTCTAGTCTCATACACCTCAGAGACTTGGTTTGCTACTAATTGAGAGTCTCCTAACACTCTGATGTCATTAACACCGAGCCTTTTAGCTATGATGAGGCCAAGGAGGAGGGCTTCATACTCAGTGCCATTGTTTGTACATTCAAAATTTAGTTTAAAGGTGAACGGTAAGATCTTTCCCTCAGGAGAAGTAAAGATCACACTAGCCCCAGCCCCATAATGACATCTAGCTCCATCGAAATGGAGAGTCCAATATTTACTTGGGAAGATGGATGTTGGGAAATTTGCTACGTCTATTTCTTCTTGCTTCGGTTACTTCTACCATGCAGAGTTCCTCTGCTGGAAGAGAACCAACTCCTAGGGTACATCCCATACCTACAGAATCAAATGGCAGGAAAATTGGTAGATCCTGTTCTAGCAATTTGATATTTTTTGCAGTAGTTCCTAATGATATTGTTTCTACAACGTTAGCCTCATCCTTGAGGGCTAGGATATTCTTGATTAGGTTCATAACTTCTAACTCCGTTGTAGGTACCAAATTTTCTTCTGGTTTTGAGTTGGTTGGTTTGTTAAGTTGGTTTGTTGGGAGTTCAAACTCAGAGTGAATGCCTGGCCTTTTCTTCAGGTCTACTAGGTGTATATCGAATGGTTTCAGATCACCTTTTGCTACGAATATCTTTCCTAAGTGTAGGAATCTTATTTCCTGAAATAACGTAGAAGGGATTGCCTTCATACGGTGTATCCATGGTCAGCCGAGGATCATATTATAGTTGGTTTCCTGATCTATAATATAAAACTCAGTGAGGATTGTTTTGGGTCCTAAGGTGACTGGTAGTATTATAGTTCCAATCGAAGTGGCTTTAAGGCTATCATAGCCTCTTAGCGTATTCCGAGTCGTGGAACAATTTGTTTCTCCATACCCTAGCTTTTGAAGGAAAGAGAAGGGAACTATGTTAACTGCTGCCCCATTGTCAACCATTGCACATTTAACGTAATTGTTATAAACCCACACTTGTAAATGTAAGGCCGGATCACCTCTACGTGCAATCTCAACATCTGTTGGCATTTTGTTTATGTCAAATATAAACTCGGTATCCCTATCGACTGCCCTGGAGGGTGAATATCGAAGTCTATATGGTTTACTTGTGTTTCGGGAGGTGGAGTGATGTTAATTAAATGACCTAAACCTAATGCTTCTAAAAGAGCAGCCCTATGGGCAGGAGAGTTCTTCAATAAGTCCAAAAAGGAGATGTGAGAGAAGGTCTTTGTTAGGTCATTAATTAAATCATAGGCACCTACGGGTTTTACTAATGGTTGTTGAATGTTATCTGTCTCTAGCGGGTAACTTGGATTTGGCTGAGAGGAATACTCTTGTGTCCTTGTTACGGCTTCCACATGTAGTTCAGTGTCTAACTCCACTAAACTGACTATCTTGGGTCATGGCTGATTTCCTAATTACGGTGTGACAGGTGGATTTAGCGAAGTCGAGGCTTCATGATCATTGTTTCCTGTCATTGCACCCTTGTTCGTCCCTTTTGGATTTAATTTATTGTGATTTGGGAGTGGATCATTGAAAATATTGAGGGGAGCATTTTGAGGGGAGACTGCTCCCGTGAAAGTATTTGGCGCAGGTGATGCAGGATCTACTAAGAACATATCTATGAAAAGTTGTCTTTGTTCTTCTGGCAAATGTTGCATGAATTTATTGTAATCGTGGAAAGTTCTAGTGTCATGACCTCAAATTTTGTGGAAACCACAATACGAGTTGGGATTGTAATTCCTAGGTTGTTGGGTTGGCACGTATTGTGGTCCAAAACTCTGATTAAACCGTTGACTATTATTAAAGTTTTGCATTTGTTGTCTTTGGTTTTGGTTTTGGTTTTGATATCTAGTTGAATTTTGACTTGGACCCTGTGTCTGGATCTGCCTTTGTTGTTGTTGTTGTGGATGATTAAAATCCACCGAGTTGATTGTTGGGGTAAAATTGTTGTTTTGTTGATTGTTAATCGGCGGTGGAGTATTTACAACATTTTCTTTTTTTGCTTGGTCAGTTACTCCATCTCTTGTTATGCCATGATTTTTGTTAAGGATTTTAGGTCCTTGATTGACGTTTGTGGTAGTAGGATAAGTCGTAGTATTTTGGTTGGGGATGATTAACCTCCCATTTGTTCCATACGTCTTGCGACCACTATCTATTGCAGCTTGATCTATTCGGAGGGTGCTCTCAAGTACTTCATCGTAAGTCCTTAGTGGGAACTTATGGACTTCTTCCTTTATCTCTCTACTGAGAGAATGAAGGAATAAATCACATAGTTCCATCTGGTCCATGTTTGGAGTGCTTGCTGAAGAATAGAGGACTGTACACCATCTTTGGATGAAATGAGCAACAGATTCATTGTGTTCTTGCTTAATGTGTAAGAATTCCCTGATTCCTGTTCTCAACAGTTTGTTCATGTCAAACGCCTTGATGAAATCTGAAATGAGTTGTTT
Source organism: Taxus chinensis (assembly GCA_019776745.2). Classification (NCBI taxonomy): domain Eukaryota; kingdom Viridiplantae; phylum Streptophyta; class Pinopsida; order Cupressales; family Taxaceae; genus Taxus; species Taxus chinensis. The sequence goes on from CM034155.1 coordinate 548,941,897, forward strand.
AAATGAATGGATGGAAGTTTCAGGTATTCTATAATACCAATCGAGGGTGATGCCCTCTAAAGTTTTGGGGAATATTTTGGCAACAACCCCATCCCAAGGGAGCAGTTCTCGAATGGCTGTGGCATAGGCCTTAATGTGTGCATTCGGGTCTCCTTCCCCTTTGTATTTGGGAAAATCAGGAAGAGGTCTTGGAAGCATGACGCTTCGTATAGTGAAGTCTAAGGGCTCTTTCAAATATTCTGAATAAGTTCCTATCGCATAGGTTTCGACCATCGATGACGCCTATTGAGGGGGTGGAGGTGGAATGGGTTGTTGATATGGCATAGCGTATGCATTTGCAGGGACATAAGGAAATCCTTGTGGTTGAGTGAACATGTCAGGAGAAGAGAACATATCTCCTTGTGGTGACTTGGAATATATGTTTAAGTATGGAGGAGTATTGCCTAGGAATGGATTATTTTGTACTAGACCGGGAGGTATCATATTTTCCACTGGAGTGGCATTAGCAAATGCGGTTCTAGTTGGTGCTTGTTGTGAATACTGAGGAGGCATGCCCAACATGCCTATTCCTGTGAGGAGGTCTACTTGGCCAGGATGATGTGGAGGGTTGGGGAGTTTCCTACCTGTCCATGAATTGAGAATTTTGACTTGCTTGAGCAAGTTCTAACCCTCTAACCTTTTCTAGCTAAAGTTGAGATGACTTCATATTGGTGAAGTCACAGTATTTTTCCTTACGTGGCGTTTGTTGTGTCGTTTGAGGCTGCAAAGGGGTATGATACCCTGCTATGAATTGGTCATTATCCTACCAAGTTTCACCAAGGGCATTTCCTATAGGTAGAGGTATGGAGGTGTTTTCTTGAAAAGAGACCTCGGGTTGTGTTTGTAAACTTCCTATAGGTGGGTACATACTCTGAGAGTGTTGTTCACTCCTCACTGAATGTTCATCATCTAAAAAAAGATATGGATCTGATTGTCTACTAATTTGTGGTCTAAGCAACACCTGAGGAGATGAACCAGATTCTCCCGTAAACGTCATGTTGTTCGAGCCTAAAGGCTCTGGTTGTTGCGTTTGAGTGAGCTGATCCAACTCCTCTATTTGGAAAGAAGAACTATATCTAGTCCTTGGAGGTGGAGTTTGTGTTGACAATGGTTAGTTGAATAGTTGTCACCCCATGCTGAGAGCGAGGGTGATGGTTGTCTATTCAGTTGATCATAGTATGCTTCAAGACCTAGGAGAGGTCTTACCATATGCATTGAATCCCTGACATATTCGGGGGGTATATGAATACCTGCAGAATAATGGGAAAGAGCGAAGGTGGATGGAAGAAGTGAAAAATAAAAGAGGAAGAACTGTTTCTTTCATGTTCACCAATTTTTTTGGTGGCTTCAGGCTAACGAGGTGGAAAAAATGAAAATTTTGTACAATGAAATCCAAACCAGAAATAGGAAACTAGAAAGTAAACGTTGGGTTCACAATTTTGTAGATGGAAAAGTGCAAGTGGGAATCTACAAGTAACTCTTCCTCGCACCCGACCTCCCGAGGTCATGCCGAGACAGCCAGTGGGGATGGATTATACATGGGGTATGGAAAAACTAATTAGGAAATCTTATGTCTTCGATACGCACTAATGGAATCTGTGAATCTAAGGCAAAGAAGGCCCTCCTAACCTGAACTGGCATGATAGATGGGTCGGTGAGGATGACTGCTTGAAGGCTCCAATCAATATCGAGCTCTGGTGTGATTCGATCTATGGGTTGTGGGATACGTGGAAAATGACCTGGGATTGTTTCATGTATGTCTCCAGACAGGGTCATAAGATGGATGATGGATATATAGTGGATTCTATGGGTGATTCTCTGGTCTAGTCCAGAAATCTTTAGCTTCGTTAGCTTCTATATCTAACAAGGATAACTGTGTGATAATATCTGGTGGAAGTGGAGAGGATCTAAACACTAGTGCGTAAACCAGTGTCAATGTCGATTGATTTGTGGGCCTATTGGGTTGTGGGAACTGTGGATCACAACCGTAGATTCATGGTTGTTGTGGACCTCCTATGGTCATGTGAAGAATCAATCCCTAATCCCTAGTATCCAGTAGTCATATGCCTTTTCAGCCTCTATATTTAGAACTAAAAGTTGTGCAATCTTCTCAGAGTATCTTACAGGCGTTCTAGCAACTTGAATTCTTAAGCTAGTGTCTATGTCAGTGAGAATGTCTCCTACATCTGGCTGTGGGACCAAAGGATCACAACCAAACGTTTTCTCTCTTTCAAGCCCTTCTACAGTCATGCAGATATTTATCTAGGGTAATCTGTAGTTTGGCTGGTTTGACCAAAACGTATGCGCTTTGTCGTCTTCTATGTTTAATCCTCTTAACTGTGGGCTGATTTCTTGTAGGTCCATTGCTGTTCGGAAGACTTGGATTCTGAGATTTTGGTCTATGTCAGTTATTGCTGTAACAAGATTGGGTTGAGGCACGATTGGCTCGAATACGTATTCTCTGGGCTCCCTAGGTCTCGTGATTGTCATACAAAAGAAACAATATAAATCTAACTAAAACAAAGTAAACTAATTATGTAAAGTATATCTACAACATATATAAATTCTCTATTTTTGTATTTTGATGAACTATTGAATGAAATTGAAAGAGCAATTATTTAAAATATCTAGAAATTGACAACTAAACTAATAACAAAATTAAAACAAACAAGGCAGCCGAGTATAGCTACTTGCCTGTGCAGTTGTAAATCTATTCTAAATAACCAAATAACTTATCTAATCTATTTGAAAGACTCTCGATCTACCTTAGAAGTGAGGAATGAATCATAGTTTCTCAGAAACTATCAATCCCCACAGCTTCCCCACAATATCGAAAGTGAGATTAACTGAAATGAAATGATTCACTACTCTATTTGATATATTTTAACTAGAACTTTGAAAGCTTGAACCTGGATTTTGCAGAACAGTGGTGAATCTGATTGTGTGTGGCTTTGTCCCCTCAGTGTGGTCTCCTCATTCCTTCGTGCTCACGTGAATCTAGAAAAGTGTGTAATGCTAGCATCAATAGAAGTAGGTATTGGAACAATGACAGCTTTGGGTGTAGACTGAATACAATGCGAGTAGGAGAGGGATAGCACAAGAGAATAGAGCTTGGCTTATGTAATTCCTAGTGGGATTTATTGCGAGTCATGCAACACAAAACATCCAGAACCTGAAGACTATTCTTCTTGACGAACAAAACCTACAACTCTAATGGCTTCAGACTGAAAATGAAACTATCCTATCTCAATTGATTGTATGAAATAGTAACAACACTAGCACAAGAAGATTATGTGGCTTCTAAACAGCAAAACAACACTAACTATGCATGCAACAAATGAAAACTATGAATTCCTAAGAACTGAAAGACTAAGCTATTGAAATGAGAAAATGAGAGACAAATTTGAGGGGCCATTTGCTTGAAAACCAACTAGCTATTTATAGAATTCCCATTTACCCAAAGGTGAAATCCAAATTGAACTCCTTTATAATAAACAATGGAAAAACACTATTCTAGGGAACCAAAATCATAAATATGAGCAAAGGCGGTGAAAAAAGCTGGTAAACATTGAAATTTTACACGAGTCGTGATAAAAGGAACATTCTGGAAAAATGCGTGAAGGACCGCCGCCCTGAGCCCTAGGCCTAGGCGACGGTCATGAGACCGCTGCCCAGGCAAGGGCGGCGGTTTTGTCACTGAAGACCAAAAAGCAAGGAAAAGAGGGGGGAAGAGCAAAACAAAGCACACAGAGGCTAAGCGGGGCATATGAGGATGTTAATGCACACTTGGAGAGTTTTTCCCAATCCCGAACACCTTGCGAGGAGACTTGTATCATCATTGGGGCACGTGTGACATCGTTCTGGCAGCGTAGTACCCTTACAGAAACTCTCCCCTCCAAAAAGCACAAGACATTAATGTCATGTCTATGAAGGATAAATGTGTGGTGAGTATTTCAACAAGGGAAGTGATGGTGAAGATATTTTCATAACACAACGATTAAACAAAAAAATATTGTTGAAATGAATAAGTGTTTTTAATTTCATCTGTTACATTTACGAAGGAAAATTGGTGGTTTGCAAACAACCATTAACAATTGAGTTCCTCTAGCAATCAAATGTAGAAGAGAAAGATATATTTTATTTGTTAATCAATACTTACTATTATTTTATTTCATAGCATCAACGTTTTCGATTGGACAACATTCAATTTAATAGGTAAGATGTAAACATGAAAGGGATGTTGGAATTAAATGGCGAGAAATTAAATACTTGCATTTGATAGAGGAGAACATGGAGCTGGAGGATAGCTGGATGGAAACAAAAATGAGATAGGGAATTTTTAAAATATCCTTTTCAGCCTTCTCGTTAAGAGTTGTAAAATTTATTTTCAATTTTTTTTATCATTTTATGAATGGGAATGGGAAGGTATGGCCAATAAAACAATGTTTTTTTAGCAAATTAATTTTTTTTACAAATACATAAAATCATAAATACTTGAGAAATATGAGTTAAAAATAGTGTATATTAAATCAAAATTATGTAGATAAACATCACGAAAATGAAACGTAAAAAAATTACAACCATGTAGATAGAGGAAACATAAGAGAACTATTTTTTAATAATAAAAAAATAAAATGTAAGAGAACAAGCAGGAAATAAAAATTTGTGAAAAAGGAGAGATGGGTAGAACAACAAGTTTGTGGTCTTTTTTTTATACATGACCTCCCAGAGGAAATTCAGGGAAACGTTATAAATATATTTGCATAAAAATGTAAATAAAGACATAAATGTATGAGAAATATCAAGAAGAGTAACTTACAGAAAAGGAAAAATAGGTAGAGTAGCGCTCCAGGGCTCTTCATATTTTCTTATTTTTACATGAGGTTTAAGTGACATTTTGGAGAACTAGTCAAAAGAGAAAGTATGTGAGATTTTAAGTTCTTTAAGGGAGGGGACCCTAGAGATAGATGTGAAAGTAAGGCCATGTCGTGTTGATGTGCCAATGTCAATTGTCACTTTGTGCAAAGTAAACCCTTGTGATTTGTGGATTGTCAAAGCCTAGGCCATTCTCATGGCAAGTTTCATGCATGACCCTCTTGCAATCATGGGAACTGGTACATGCACTAAATTATTTTTATCATAACAAGGTCCAATGTACCTTTCAAATGTGACCACAGCAAACAATGGAAGCTTTGGTAGAGAGGTGGAGTTGTTCTACACGATGTTGATAAGTGTGTAAATTACACTCTTAACAAGGCTAGTTGAAACCCATAAATTAGCCATAAGCATACTTTTTTTTTGTTTACAAAGAAGCATTTTATGTTGGAGTTTATCATTGTCTTCTTCTCTAGAGTCGTTGTGTCTGGTAATTTGTGTAATTTATCATGCCATCAAAATATTCACTAATCGAAGCTTATGGAGGTTGTGTTGATCAACAAGCTCATTCTTAGTAAATAAATGGGGCATAGATTCAAAAATATGAAGCTCTTCTTATGACATAAGGCTCTGTCAATCTTCAATTAGAGGATTTGCATCTCGATTGTTTAGCAAGATTTCACGAAATTGAGTTTAGGCATGATTTCAACTCTCTTGATGAAATATGGTTTGAAATATGATAGAGTTGGGAAAGTTCCTCCAAAGCATGAATATCATTGATAGGAGGAAATTCACCAATTTCATCAACAAGAAAGATACATCTATTACCAAATAGGGATGTTTTGAAATGAGGAAAAGCGTCACAGAGGTGATAGTCTACCATCACAAATAATTTGGGGCCAATGAATCTCATCTCATCAAAGAGTATGTATTCAATATATTGCATGGAATCTTGAAATTTTGAAAAATCTTGGCCATCTAATGGTTTTATTTCTTTGATCAGTGTGTGTAAAAAATCATGTATGGTCAATGTGGAAATTTTGAATGATGAAACAACAGTTCGTGCTAGCAATATAAGGGGTGGTTTTCTTTCCTTATTTTTGGGTGAGAGTGTTGTCCTTATTACATTAATGAGATATGATTTTGATGCCCCTGCAATACCTTGAATTATAAACTTCTCAGCGAGGCAAATTTTGGTGAAGATATATGGAGAACACAAGGATTAGACAAAAAATACTGTCAAAATGAATAGCTGTATTTAATTTCATCCCTTACATTTATGAAGGAAAATAGTGTTCTGAAAACACCCATTAACAATTGAGCTCCTTTGGCAATCGAACATAGAAGAGAAAGGTATATTTTATTTGTTAATCAAGATGTATTATTATTTTATTTCTTTGCATCATGGTTTTCGATTGAACAACATTCAATTTGATAGGTAATATGTAAACATGAAAAGGATGTTGAAAATTAAAAGGTGAGAAATTAAATACATGCATTTGATAGAGGAGAACATGCAGCTGGGGATAGATGGATGGAAATAAAAAATGAGATAAGCAAGTTTTCAAATATCCTTTTCAACCATCTCATTAAGAGTTGTAAAATTTCATTTCAATTTTTTTGATCGTTTTATGGATGGGAATGGCAGGGTGTGCCAAGTAAGACAATACTTTTTGTTTAGCGAATTAAAAAAAATGACAACCTTGAACATACATAAAGTCATAAATACTTGAGAAATATGAGTTAAAATGAGCTTCTATTAAATCACAATTCTATAGATAAACATCATGAAAAGGAAACGTAAAAAAATTCCAACCATGTAGATAGAGAAAACATAAGAGAACAATGTTTGAATATAATAAAATGTAAGAGAACATGCAGGAAATAAAAATTTGTGAAAAATGAGAGATGGGTATAGAAACAAGTTTGTGATCATTATTTTTATAAATAACCTCGTAGAGGAAATTCAGGGAAATGGTCTAAATATATTTGCAGCAAAATGTAAATAAAGAAATAATTGTATGAGAAATATCAAGAAGAGTAACTTACAGAAAAGGAAAATTGGGTACAGCAATGATTCAGGCATGTTCATCATTTCTTATTTTTACATGAGGTCCAAGTGACATTTTGGAGAACTGGTCAAAAGAGAAAGGAGGTGAGATTTGAAGGTATTCAAGGGAAGTAACCCTAGAGATAGTTTTGAAAGTAAGGCCATGTCTTGTTGATGTGTTAATGTCAATTGTCACTTTGTACAAAGTAAGCCCTTGCGATTTATGAATTTTCAAATCCTAGGCCATTCTAATGGGTAATTGCATGTGTGACCTTCTTGCAATCATAGGAACTGAAGCATGCAATGAATTATTTTTATCCCAACGAGGTCTAATGTACCTTTTAAATTTGACCACAAAAAATAGTGGAAGATTTCGCAGAGAGGTGGAGTTGTTGTAGATGATGGTCATAACTATGCAAATTACACTATTGACAAGCCTGATTTGAACCCAGAAATTAGTAATAAGAATACATTTTTTTGTGTTCAAATAAGTATTTCACATTAGAGTTGGTCATTGTCTTCTTCTCTAGAATCACTGTGTTTGGTAACATGTGCAATTGATCGGGCCATCAAAAGATTCAATGATTTAAGCATATGGAGATTATGTCGATCAACAAGCTCATTTCTAGTAAATAAATGGGGCATAGATTTGAAAATATCAATCTCTTCTTTTGAAAAGTGTGTATTTTTTCATGACTTGAGGCTCTCCCAATAATTAATGATAGGATTTTCTTCTTAAACGTGCAACAAGATTTCATAAAATTGATCTTTCACATGATTTTAACCTTGTTGATAAAATATGATAGAGGTTGGAAAGATCCTTGAAAGTATGATGCCATACGAGTGACTCAAATAATGTCATTAATAGGAGGAAATTTACCAAGTTCATCAACAAGAAAGATAGATCTATTTTCAAATAGGGATACTTTGTAACGAGGAAAAGTTTCACGGAGGTGATAGTCTACCATAGAAAATAATTTGGCGCCAATGAAGCTCATCCCATAAAAGAGTATATATTCAATATATTGCATGGACTCTTGAAATTTTGACAAATCTTAGCCATCCTATGGTTTTATTTCTTTGATTAGTATGTGTAAAGAAGCATGTATGGTCAATATGGAAATTTTGAATGATCCGACAATAGTTTGTGCTAGCAATAGAAGGGGTGGTTTTATTTCCTTGTTTGTGTATGAGAGTGACGACCGTATTGCATTAAGGAGATATGATTTCCATGTCCATTTGGCACCTTGAATTATAAATTTTTAGTGGAGGCAACTGGTCTCTGAGTATGAAATATTGTAGAATAATATCATTAGAAAGTTCTTGTTTTGGCTAGAGAGGCCACGAAGGTTGAAATTATGAATCTTGTTGTAAGACCATGTTCTAGCAACTTCAATAAGTGAAATTTATTCCATGGTTCTAGGTCATTGATTATAGATGTGAGTGAAATGAGAAGACTCTTGAGAAGGACCCTCAGATTCGATGACTTTCCTAAAAAAATCTTAGAAACATTCAAGGAAACGAAAGATCCACTACAAAGAATAAGAGGCAATTTGTCTATCTTATGAAATTAAGTACACTACATTTTGAGAATATTCATCGTTGGAATGTGTTTCTCCTTGTCATTACAGGAGGATTCAATTACCTAGCTCGAGGAGGCTTCAATGTCCACCAAATTAACCATGGATGAATAATTATCCACGTCCACATTGGATATATACAGGGATATTGGTTTCTTTAGAAGTCATGCTTATGGTTGGACCATTCGAAGGGACATACTTTTGTTTTATAATCTGTTCGCAATCCTTGCACCAAAGGTAATCGGTGTTGGGGTCATGAATCAAACTATTGTGACTACAAATATAAGCATGTTCTTTCATAGATCTACAATGTCATTATCTATTGGCAGTTCCAAGAGTTGGAAATCCTTTGTTTCATTTTGCCTTGACACTTCCCCACTGCTTTGAAGAAGTGACTTGGAGCTAACCATTGAAGCTAAGAAATTGCAGAGATAGACCAAGTAGATGACATTCATGTCAATGACATGATGAAATGAAAGTTTGCATGAATCTCTTTAAGATCAAATACCTTAAAGTTTCATCATTGAATCATCTGAAATGCAATAATTATCAATGCAAGGAGAATAACTAAATCAAGTGTACAAAGACATGTCCCCCACACTTGGATCATACATAGAAAGTCATATGAAGGGCTGTGTACATTATAAAGAAGCACACACTTTAACCCATCATGATTATGCAAAGAGGCCCATTTGAGTGCATTTTCCCGTAAGCATGGTTGTTGCTGGGGGCACCCTCAGCAAATACTGCAACAATAAAAACATGCTATGTATAATAAAATTTAATCTAACATCTATGTGCACGAAAGCCATAAAATAGCTCTCTAACCTCGACAGTTTGAGCAGCACTTGTGCAACTCCCCTGTTATGAGCGTTTATTTTGTAACTACTATGATATTCAAAATTGTGCATGGTCCATTAGGATGTTTCTAAAGTGTATCTTGTGAACAACATTGAGACAGTTTTGTAGGTACATTTTGGACCAATTTTGTCTAAAGGCAAAAAATTGTTATAAATAGCTCTTCGGTGGTAGAGTAAGCATGTTTTGAGAAATAAGTTCTTATACACAAGTGTGAAGGTTGTGCTGGGCCAAGGCATTGTCTTTACTGTCCTAGATTTTGCCTAAATTGTCCTTACTGTCCTAGATTTTTCCTGAGTCAACATCCATCCCCTCTCAGAAAAGTTCTCTTTAATCTAATGAGGGGAAAGTTCTCTTGTATGTAATGTTTGTCTATTTTCAGTAATGATATATCTTTGTTTTCATTTTTAGTTCTTAGGGGACAAAAAGAGAGCTTGCTTCTGGTTTTTCAGCAGCTACAAAACTGAGTATTTGCATTTTTAGTAGTGGCAAAATTCATGTTACAGAAGTTCCTGATCTAGTTGAAACTAGAAATTTCAGATTTGTAGTTACTTTACAAATTTTTAGAATCTAGATCTCCAAAGCTAAATATTGCTGCAGATTTTTAAAGAGTTTCAGCTACAAATTTTCTATGGTTACCTTGGATTTCTGCTCAGTTTAGAGTTTTCTACTTCACAAATTCAGACCTCCATACCATGGGCTATGAAATTTGACCGCATTGGCATGTTTCTTATTTTGAGATCATAACAGCCCCTGCAAACCGATTATTTGCGCAGGTCATGAGAAATATGTGGGGATATTCATGTATAAACATGAAACTATCTAAATAGCGTATGATACTCTGGTTGAGCAGTGTGACTTATCATGGAAATGTAAATCAAGAATCCACAGGACGTGGAAAGTTGGTCAGAGTTCCATTAGAGGACATCAACACATGTCCTATACACAGAGAGTTGAGAAACAAAAAACATTTGCTTCAATGAGCTGATTAGCAGAGTGTTTCACATGAATAAAGAAGATGGCATGGAATGACGGAAAATGTTTATGAATCTCAGTCACAATTGACTTAAGAAGCCATTGAATAGAAATCAGAAGTTCTAGAATTAATAAGATGAGTAGCAATTTTGAGTGGCTTTGACAACAATCAAAATATTCACACCAAGACAACACAACTTTGATTCCATGAAGGGCAGCCTCAATCTCCACAAAATTGTTAGTTATCATGTCAATAGTTAGTTGCATAAACCATCAAAATTATCGCACTAGGCTCATGGTGGAAAATTCCTCTCCGTTGAAAAATTCTAACCAAATTTTCTTTAGATGCTCCATCAAAATTGAAATTATATTTCATCATGCTCAGATGTAGAGGTACAGTAGATTTTGATCTCAGAATAAAGAATTTGAAAGGCAGTTTTTAATGAATCAGGGCCACTACACAATTGAAAGAGATTAGAGTGAAAGAGACGAGTGTTTTCTGCCATGATAAATTAGTATTTTATGATTTCTTGAAGTGATGCATTGAAGGGAATTTTAAAACTGTGGAATATGCAGTGAACATGGTAAAAATCATCTTGATTAACTCTAATAGACTTCTAAATGAATTTGATTTTACTATATCAGATCAGCCATTACCCAAATCGGTAAATGAGTTTAGGTCAATAGAAAGGAATTCTTAGTTCTTTGGTCTACTATAGCGTTGTCTTAAGATTAATCTTATTTTCTGGATTTGCATAGGAAACACTATTCGACCCAATCTCCTTGAAATGTGGCCACATTTTCTGCTATAGTTGTGCTTGTGCTGCTGCATCAGTCACAATCAATGAGGGTTTAGAGAGTGCAGATCTTATGTCCAAATGCCCTCTGTGCCGGCAGGTAAAGTTGCTCATGTCTAGTAATAATATGGGTACATTCATGGTTGATGCATTAATCTCTGATTATGAACCTCCATTATGTCTCTACTGAATCTAAACTTTTTGATAACATTTTAGCCAAGGGTTTTTGGAGAAGCTGTGCGTTTGGTGGAGTTGAATATTTTGCTGAGTAGAAGGTAATATTGAGATCATACCAATGAATACACTTTTTTTTAAGAACAAAGCATGAGGAACAGATAATTTCAAAAGATCTATAACTTTTGCTTCACAGAAAGTAACAGGCTAATCTATATAATTTGTAGATTTGAACATGTGTATGCTGAGGTATATTGATTTTGGAATCTATTAATTTTAAAATGGACTGTATTTATCTTAGCTGTGAGGAGTATTGGGAACAGAGACTCCAGAGTGAAAGGGTAGAGCGTCTTCAGCAAGCAAAGAAACACTGGGAAGATCAATGCAGGGCGATCATGGGACTTTGAACCCAAATTTTTCCCTACTTATATGTGGACTTACAGCTGTTGAATAGCTCGGGTCCATCAAAGATTTAGTTGCAATGTTGAATTCGATCTTTGCATTCAAACAGGAGAATATCTGTGCACCGGATACCAACATGTGAAAAAAAAGTCTCAAGTGAAGAACCAGGATGTTCTATCTTTCTAAATCCCCACTTGTGGAGGACATAGATTGTTTTAACTACCCACTACTCTGCTGCTTCAGTCCTGAAATGACTTGGATGGGCTGCAATATATGTGGATTCAATAATTAGCAAATTCACAGGCACAGTCAGCAAAATCACTGAAAAACGGAATGTTGGTATTAGACTTTCTGGGATCAGGGCTTCGAAGATGTGTGTGTGGTGTATGACTGTAAATTATGATGTCTAGAATTCCAATCAAACGACCCTTGTTTTAAAAGCTGTTCTTTCGATTTTATTGAATGTAGGTGTGCTAGACTACATGTGGGTGTGCATGTTTGATCTTGTTTGCTGAAAGATCCTAACAGTTGAATTTTATATGTAATTTTTTTTCTAAATTTAGATATCATTCATACTAATACTAAGCAGTTTTAAGGCCAAAAGGTAATACATTCCATTCATTACTGTCCTCCTGGTACTACAAAAGCTGTTTTGTAGGTATCTTCTGGATTTAAGAAAATCTGCCAGAATCCACTTTTGAGGTCAAACTTGCTGTAGACCTTTGATCCTTTGATTCTTGCAAGCAGATCATCTTTTGCAGGAATTGGATGTTGTACTGCAGAAATAAATTTGTTAAGAGGTTTATAATCAACAACTAACATCTTTTTGTTTCTCAATTGTTCACTTCTCTTATTTTACATGGAAGGCAGCACACGACCATGGAGAGTTAGATTCCTGGATGAATCCTCCTTGCAAAAGTTTCTTTATCTCTTCATGACACTCCTTTCTTTCAGAGGGAATCATTCCTCTGTGATGTGCTCTGAATTTTGGAACAATTTCTTTTCCTTCTTTATCTCTGACAATCTATAGATCAAGTGAACAAACATGCTTTTTTCTAGAAATAAAAGCATGAGGGTTATCAGAACAAAGATCCTTTTTAATCTTTGCTATAATTTCATCAATATTGGGTTTTACAAAGAGAAATGGATTTATGAATCCATTCATGACTAGACTCTTTCTTATGAACAGGTAGAGGGACAATGGTCTGAAAGGTGTATCTTCTGGGAATTTTCACATCAGGATTAAAATAAGGAAATATGTTCTTTACTCATGCTAAAAGTACCACATTATTGCAAAGCATCAACTCCTATCAAACAATCATGAGAAATCATGTCTATGGAGTTTGATGATATCCTTCTATTATGACAGGAACATATGTAGTGTATCTTGATATTACTTCTTTCTTATCAAAATTTATATTTAGATAAGTCTTAGTCCAACAATCTAGAGGTATAGCTCTGGTTCTGAGCATACTAATATTTGCTCTTATATCTATCATTACATCTATGGAGTAGGGCTTGATATTTGGAATGCAAATGCTAATAGTGATAAAAGGATTTTGAGCTCCTCTTACTATACATACCTCAGTATTGACTTCTTCTATTGGAACTGGTTCTTCTGCTTCTTGGTGCAGAATCTGTTGGTAGGCTTCTTTAAGAAACTGATCATCAGTTTCAGCTTCTTTCTTTTCTCTGGTTTCTTCTTCTATCACCCTTTTGTATTCATTAGTGGCCTTAGTAATCACTTTCTATAAAAATTGTATTATATTTCTTCTCCATATTATCCTACTTTCAAGTGTTGGAATTACAACATTTGAATTTGAATTGATTACTTGGAATTCATTTTCAGGATCTTCTTCTGGAAAGAAGAATGGAAAACTTCTCCCGAGTGGAGAACATATTCCTCTACCACGACCTCTTCCTCTATAAGGAGTTTGTCTTTGGTGTACGTGTCCTTGTATTGGATGCCTTGATGATGATGCTTCAAAATTCCTTTTGTTGATAAGACCATCTTTGTTTTTCTTCTTCCTCTTCTTTCCTTTCACGAGGTTCATTTTCAGCTCTCACCTGTATTGAGTATTTTCTTTCTAATTCTCTGACCTTTTGAGAGAGATAGGTCTTCTTAGCAATAACCCATGGGGGACAATATTCAAACTCACTTTTTCTTAATTCCCAATTGCTTGTATAAGACTTCATAAGATACAGGCATAAGAATGTGAGGAAAACTAGCAATCATATTAATGAAAGAAGGAAATGAATCATAACCATATTCTATACTATCTTAATCTGACTCTGTGTGTTCTATCATATTGACTTGAAATTATTCTTTTGAACATATATATGACACATCATATGAATAACAGTTTGATCAGAGATTAAACAATAATCTTGATCACTGATACCTTTTGTTGCAAGCATATTTATCTTTGATTTACCTTTTTTTGTATCTTTCTTTGGGCACTCATTTTACATAGTGATTTCCTTTGCAGATAAAGTGGGTAGGTATAAAATTTATTTTCTTTCCCATATATTTCTTTTTTCTGAAATATTTTTTCTTGTATGGGACATCTTGTGCAAACTGATTTGTGAAATACTTATGCTTTTTATATACATATACTGACCCTTCCCCTTTGCAAAATATGAACAGTATTTACAGGGCTTTTTGCTATGATGCTTACTATGAGAGGGTCTGCAACCAAATGGATCATTATTTATGAGCTGTCAGAATTTAGTTCCTAAGGCTTTATGGGCCTTGGAAGCTTCTTTTCTATCTTGCTTCTCCTGACATAGATGGGCATTAGTCTCATCTATGATTTGATTTATGGCACCAAAACCTAATTCTGTTGTAGCCATGCAAAATATGCAGGAAAGGATTCTACATATTTGAGTTTCATGGTAGGATCATTTATATTTCCAACGTTATAATACAACTTTTGCATGTAGCATTGGTATTCTTTTATCCTACTCGTATCACATAATCTGAACTTCAAAAATAAATTAGTATTTCTAAGCTTATCATTATCCACGGTGCCTAGAAATTCTTGAATCAATACCGCAGTTAGTGATGCATATCCTCCATTTAATATTTTAGAATGATGTGGATTAACATCCCACCATTATTTGACTATGCCAACAAAACCATTTGCAATTACTTCAACAATGACTATGGGATCTTTTCTATACAATAAAAGCTGAGAATTTGCCCATCCTATAATACCATGTATTAATTCTTTAATTTGTTCTAGAGTAGAACAATCCAACTTGTACCAATTTGGTTGCAAGGTATGTGTCCTTGCAGTATGATTCAATGGCTTAGATGTGGATGCTTTAGAAGTTTCATCCATTAAAACCATTCTTTTTGCTTCTTCAGTAAGAATCCTAGCCAAACTTACAGATCCTTTATCTATGGAATTTACATCAGAGATGAACAAAGGACTATTCTGTAGAAGAACAATTTTGTGATGTTTTGAAGATCTAGAAGGATTAGCAACATCTGTCTAATAAAATTTGTGAGACCAATCTGGTTCAATTTCTTTTGGTTTCTTTGTGTTCTCCAGAATTTTTTCAATATGTGGGACTATCTCAGGAATAGGCTTGACATGCTCCTGGACTTGATCTACCTTCTGGGTTAGCTCAATAGTGGACTCATGCAACTGGTGCAAGTTGTTTTGTACAAGCTTATGGGTAGTACCTATCTTTGAAACAATGTATTTTTTAGTATCTTCGGACTGACTAACAAGTGGTTGGACAACATATATAACTTCTCTAGATACAATCCTAGGAATATAAGGACATATAGAAGCATTTTTGGAAACATTTTCAAGACTTTTATCAACCTATTTTATATGACTAGAAACATCATCAACTTTAGAATTTAATAATCTAAGAGCAGAAGTTAAATCTCCTTTTTGATGGAGCTCAATGGCTTTCAAGGTTTTCTCCATCTCTGCTAGAAAAACTCTTGTGATTGTAGATGATCATGGAAAGTCTTCTTATTCTTCTCTTCCACCTCAAGAAAGTAGTGAAATTTTATCTCCATATGAAAACCAAAAAGCTATCTTTTGGTACCAAAGAACTGTGGATAAACACGTAGACCCGTTTGAGTCTTCCAAAATGTTAAATTGGACAAATAAAGCTATTAAGACTACATGTGCCATTACTGCTGCATTTAACTTTAAAATAACATTTATCTGAGATGCGTCAGAGATACTAGGCCTAAACCGTCATATTTGGTTTTCAAAATTCTTCAGCCGTCCTATTTTGCATTGTTACGACATGTCTTTTATGTGTCAGATTCAAGAGGTTGCCCCTATATACAACTTAGAATGCCTTCGACGTCGACATAATTAGTTTTAATTCCACATGGATGGCGAAACAGGTACTCCCTACCAAGATGTATTTGCTACCAGTATTTAAAAATAAATAAAGTTTTTTATCCCATGTTTGTCTGAGTTTCAAATCCATGTGGTGTGAATGTGGGTTCAAGGCCTTAAGGATAGGTTTCACATACTCTAGAGGCACTGTTTGGATTCCACTCTCTGCAAATGTCTAAACTCTGGGTAAATTGTGTAAGTATTAGTGGGAATGGTCTTCTCTATGGCCACAATAAATTAAATTTAGAGGGAAGTTTAGATTGTTCTATCATTACTTGTATGGTTTGTAGTTATGCATTGGGAAATATCTTAAATTTTTGGTTTCGGTATGAATTTGTACATTTTCCAGCTAATAGAGAAGGATGATATAATATTGTAAGCCTGAAGCCTTTGACTATTCCTGAAACTGGTTATGTGGTTTATTATTATTCTACAATCACCTTTAGTTTGGAGGTTTTTTATGTCAAATCCCTTAGCAAATTTGATTCATATGTGCTTTTTTCGGTGTCCAATACCTGGATAAAAAATGAGAATAACAGATCCTTTACTATTCGCAATGATCATTTCAATCCCTGCCTTACACCATTTTTATAAGCTCTACATGATCGGCGTCAATCTACACGATTGGTCTAGATGGTGTCATCTGAGTCAAAAGAAGATTATGATCGAATTGAAGAGGTGGGATTAGATTCCGAGTTGGGGATGGTGGATTTGGATTTTGTTTGAATCCAAGTCCTTGTTTTTCCTGAGATTTCCTCAAATCGTCCAAGGGTAACTCGTGCGATCTTGCTAGTATCCACACGCAAGAGTGGAGGTAGGTTTGGGAAAATTGAGGGTTATCTAAGAATGAGAAATCTGAATTGAATGGTTTATCGTGTGGTTAATTATCAAGGTGAGAAGAGGGACGATCAATGCCCCCATAGACAAGTTGTGTCCGCAGGAAAGGAGGCCCAAAAGAGTTGATATTTCTAATGTTGGGCTCATAAAGAGGTTGTTTATCAGATCTCCCATATGTTTTTGGTGTAGGGAGTGTATTGAGAGTGAGGATTGATACTCCCCCAGCGAAAAATGTTCCATCATATCATCAAATGATTGATCGTTGGGTAGTTTGGAAGCAAGGACATATGAACTTATGGAGGCTTGATTTGAAGAAGTGGTGTTTTGCAAGGAAAGAAACACGTCATTTGGCCTATAGGTCACGTGACATGATTTGAATGGATTAGAATACACATGGGGACCATAAAGGTTTTGCCTTCATGTTCATATTTCAAGCATCGGTGTAAGGTGGAAGGGACACAATGCATAGCATGGATTCAAGGATGTCCTAACAATATGTTATAATGGAATTCACCTTTTATAATGTAGAAGATCTCATGGAGGACCTTGACACCTATTTTAATGGGTAGGATCACTGTGCCTAAGGTAGGAGTGACAATGTCATTAAAAGCACACAGGATGGTGGGTGACTAAGCGAAAATGGTTTGAGGTAGTTGAAGTTGTTTGAAAGCATGTGATGAAATAATATTGATGTTGGCATTGTTTTCAATCATAACTCTTTTGATGAGGGTATCATTGATTTGGGCGGTGACAAACAAAGGGAGGTCATGGTCCTTATATTGTAATGATGGAATCTCATAATTATCAAACACAATGGTTGTACACATTTTTAGGGTGCCAACAAAGCTGGAAAGTGGTCGAGGTTCATCAGATTGCACCGAGATGGCTTGGAGAGCTTCTATCATGGCTTGTTGGTGTTGAGGGGAGTTTTGGATTGAGTTTGTAGAGGGACATTTTGACGAGTGCTTGATGCAACAGCTTGAGAACATTGTTTTGTATTGAGGTTGTAGATTGAATGTGGGGGGATGTGAGAATGGATACCTTGGTCTTGGAAGATGGTGCTTCGATGGGAGCTATGGAGATGGAGACTTTGGGCCTATTTTGAGTCTGGATTTTAAGTCTTGTGTATGAGCTCTAATAGCTATGTGGAAATACGTCAATTTGAAATAACATGGACTCGTTGGAAGAGTCCTCATCCTTGTTTTTCAAGTTATCAGATGATGATTTAAGCTCAAGGGTTTCAGGGGAAATATTTGACTTGATATTTTGATTTCATTGTTTTCTTATTGATAAGTGAACATGTTGGTCAGTATTTGTTTGTCTAGGAGGTCGTATTTCTTAAAAATATCTTTGATTATAGTGCAAAGGGATTTACAATCTTCAATGTGATGTTTGGGTACCCTATGATACACATAGATTGCATCATATTTATACCAAGTAGGCTTCCACCTATGGGGATTGGAAGGTTTGATCAGGGGTAATATTATAGCTGAAGATTGTAGAAGCTTTTCAAGGATTTAGTGTAGTATCCTAATGAAGATTTTTTAGATGACGATGAAGTTATAGAGACCTTAATTCTATTAGATGGTCTAGGAGTGTTGGGCACGGTGAGTGTGTTTTGAAGAGTGTGCTTGGATACAAGTTTTAAGGAGGGGTTTGGATTCTAAAATGGTGACCGTGAGCTTTGGATGAAGGGTGGGGTCCCAAAATAGAAGGTGATGACATGGTATGTCTTATGTATGTTGGTTTTGTGTTTGTTTTGTGAGAGTGGTAATTTTTTACTTTGAGTGTCTTTGGGATTTTGGATTTGGGGGACCTTATCTTTGGGAGGGATTTATAATTTCCACAACAAGGATTTCTTTTTTTGAGCTCCATGAGATGAGATTAGGGGTATTTATTATAGGGATAGTTGATTCGAGGCGTTTTGATGCGGGATGTCCCCAATAAGGAGGTCTAAGAAGTATGTTTGTCAACTGGTGGCTTGGATGTAGACATGGTTTTTTCAAATGGTGGAACCTGGTTGATGGTGTTATTAATGTGAGTAACATGGTTTTAAGGATATGTGATATTGGTTTGTGTTGCGTTGTTAGGAGGGGGGTGGTTCGGAAATGGTTGTTTGAATACATCAATGGTTTGATTAGGAGGTTAGGATTGTCTAATCTGTAGGTCACCTGTCGATAAGGTCTTGAATGATGTTTCTAAAGGAGTCACATCTATCAATGTCATGGTTTCAATATGGTGATATTTGCAATAGTCGACTTTCCTGTTACCATGATGATTTAGGACTAGATTCATTATGGTTAAGGGTTGCGAGGGGGAGGAGCATTCAAGGTCTGAGAGACTTTAGAAGAAATTTTCAAAATAATTGCATTTGCTGAAGCTTTGGAATTTTCATTGTTGGAAAAACTCTTAGAAGAGTCAGGTTTGGGATTTTTAGATCACAACTTAACTTTACCATCTTCAAGGGACTGGGAGTTCTAACTTCCTGGCCATGGTAAAGACTTCATCAAATGTGTGAAATGATTGAATTTGAAGGGTGGATGATATATGTTTTGCACAAGACTAAGCAAATAATTCGATCAATTCAGTTTGGGGTAAAGAAAAGGATAACTGATTGATGATTCCTCGCCATCTAGTGATGAATTCAACAATAGATTCATCCTCTCAAACTGCTTGATAGAATATAAGTCGGTGATGGATATATTGCGTGCAATGTTAATAGAAAATGTTCCAGGAACAATTGGGCTAGTTGTGCAAATGAATAGAGAGAGTGTTGAGGGATGTTATTGTAATAGTCAAGAGTGGGCCCAACTAAGGACATTGGGAATGTCCTTAACATGAGGTCTTGATCATGAGCTATAAGATTACAGGAATGTTGGAAGGCCCTAAGATGTTGTTGCGGATCTTCCTTGCTATAGAATTTGATAAACTTTGTAAGCTCCCAATGAGGAGGATATGGTTTAAGGGGTATTGATGGGTTCATGAGTTACGCAAATTTGTTCCTAAGAAAATATGTTTTTAGGCCCCATGGTAGCAACTTCTAGGCTTGGTGATTATATTTATCAAAGTTTTCATGGGGTCATTTTGATGGGATTGGATGGTTGCTGAAGAAGAGCTAGTATGTCCATAGGCCAAGGGATTCGATTGTTGATACTGATGATATGGTAAAAGAGGATTTTGAAAAGGAGGAAGGCTTTTTAGTATGTTGTAATTTTGTTGAGAAACTAACGGTTGCGAGGAAGAGTGGATATACTGATAAGGATGAGGGATAGAAGTGTTGACGAGAGGTTGAGACGGTTGTGGATTTTGTTGAGTAGGAATGTATCCGTACTGTGGCACACCGATTGTAGAGTAGGTTAGCAAAATGGGATGAGTGCTAGTGATTAAACTCATATTGATAGGTGGTAAAGATGTAGGAATAGATACAACTAAGTTTTGGATCGAGGATGTGGGTTGCTGCGAGATGACGAGTTGAGATGTGGCCAAGGAACTTGTAGAATAGGGTATAGGCACATCGACAAAGATTATTCAGGGGAGGAAGAGAAGTAGAATGGGGTGACTAACTACAAGGTGATGAAGTAATAATGTGAGTTTGGATACCCTGAGGATTGGTTGAGGATGCAAACGACAAGGAACCTTATTGATTAACCATGTTTTGTGATGAGATAGTGTTGAGTTCAAAGTTGGCTACGAGAGTAGTTGAGATAGGTGTGGATGTTTCCGTACGGTCAAGGGCATGATAAGGAGTTATTTGTTTGATAAATAGTTGATAAGAGGGGTCGATGAGTCGGGAGTGATCATAAGTGACAGTAGTAATAGGTGGTCGGGGTTCTGGACTATAATAGGGAAGACGAATGACATGTGAAGTAAGATAGCTGCTAAGGGTGATATGATTGGTATCTAAGAGTTCCTCAAATATTGGGTCATTGCTATCAAAGTACTACAGAATGGGTGGATCGGGAATTTCGAACGTGTCATGAGTGAATGCTGGGAGAGCACGGGACTCTTGGGTTGTTTCTAGGGGTTGTTGTAATGGGTCTAACATGTATGTAATATTCTCGATACGAGACTGTTGTCTAGTCAAAACCATGAAACAATAAGCAAACAATAAAAAATAAGACAATTATTTAAGAATGAAAAATACACAATCAACAAGAGGTTTTTCATTATCTTGATTAATTAAAAATACGTGAAAAGAAAAGATAGCTTGTATGGGGTACTAAGAATCAAGCTCACTAAGGTAGGTTTTAGGTATGTTAAGGCTAGAGTCCTTGATATACCCAAAGGTACGAGAGGCCCATATCTGTGTTGGTGTGGGTATGAGGCATGATATTGGGGCCTACCCCCTCACTTCACGGTCCCATGATGCAATAAGGGTGTCAGGTACTTAGCCGATATACTGCCCACCAATTATTTATACTTAGGCCAGAACACCAAGTCGACTTCCCCCTTGGTGATGAAATCCAAGTAGGTAGACCTAGAAGGGGAGTGTTTAGAAATACAAGTTTGATTATGTGCATGATTTGGATGTGTGTGAGGGGAAGGAGTGAATGCATGATTTAACCCCTACTTAACTAGACGAGCAAAGTAAGAATGCGAGTTATTTTTAAGATCCGAAAACAAAATTGATTTTGATGAGGACCAAGCACATAGGATGTGATGTTGAAAAGAGACTGAAGGGAGGGAAGAAAGAAGTACCTTCATTCTACTAAATACTCCCTTTCTATTATTTTACGTGTTTTTGAAAAAGCTGTTAGAGAGCTTCGAGCTGAAAAGTTAGTTAATCTCATAAGAAATGAGCAAGAAATGGATTCTACTACAAGAATGCAAAATTTGATCAAAAAATGGACTACGGTCCCACTAGGCATGCCAAATGTTTTAGTAGATTTTAGGATTCGATCTTGTTAAGTGAAACAAACCACTAAAACTTAAAAAATAATAGGGTTTAGTGATACCTACGTCGACAATGTTGAAATATACAGATCCAAACAGCGCAAGAGACTCTTCTTCCAAAGAATGAGAAAACCTGCACACAAATAAAAACTTGACAAGAGATAATGTTAGATAATAATATGATGAGTTTTTTGGAAAAGGCCAATCCCAGGAACCAAAGGGCTTCCTTTGATGGGTGTCAACTCATTTTTAGACAATTAAGTTGGAAATCATGACAAGATTACAAATGATATAGAATAATAAGTTTAGGATGTGATGTCTAGATGGATAGGACTTAATCAACATCCTCGATGATAGGCTGGGAATGGTTGAAAACGTCTTCCCAATAACGGTTTTCCTCGTCACTCTGTTTGAGGAGAACTTCCAATTGCTTAGTGATCTTGTTTGGATTGGGTGTGAAAGCAATGGCACATAGACTTAGTTTGTAGTCGATGTCTAATTGTTCCCACATGAGTGGTTATCACACAATTGGTAGGTCGAAGATGGTTTCTGGTTCATACCATTCCTGGAAGTGTCATATAACCAAAAACAAAGGCTTGAAAACGAAATTGATTAGACATGATTGCTAATATTTTAAGGAAATATGACAAGATACGATGAAATGTAAAATATGACAATTTTTGGTAGGGATCGATATATATCCTAGTGAATCGAGTGTCGATCTGGTAATCGATACCGAATCACTGTGAAAATATGTTGATCAAACATAGGATTTGTAAAGATTCTTACTAAAGAACATAGTATTATTTTGAATGATGAATAACAGTTGATAAGCGATATTGAATTTGACAAATGTGGTTTAATTAACAAAAGGGACTTACCTTGATGAAATGGAACCAAAAAATCGATGGGATGTGTAGACAGATTGCTCCAAAGGGAAGTTTGACATAACATGAAATGCCTGGGCCATCTTGACATTTGATTCTCGTACAAATCTTGGTGAGATTGGACATGTCTCGTGTAAGTCAAGCTGGATAATCAAGGGTGAATTTGGAATGATCAGAAATTTCAGAATCCTTGGGCAAAGGCTGAGATGGTTTATATAGGATAATTTCATTTCAACAGATCACCATCGATCCAAATAAATCGGTGTCAATTGTAGGATAAGTTGAACTTCTTACCCTTTTTGTGGAGTTTTCAGTTTCAAATGGGTTTTGGGTTGCTTTAAGTTCATGGGAGGGTTTGTTAAGTTGTTAAGTTTGTTTTGGGTTTGTTTGATTTATTTTATTAATTTAAGTTTGTTTTGGTTTATTTTATGGTTACAGGTGGTTACAGATGGTAAAATGGTAAATGTAAGTTCGGTATAATAGATAAGAATGACCGTGTGTAGGCTACGAATGGAGTGTTCTAGATTGTGTATGCATATTTATGTGAATTAGGGTTCCCTATATTCAAGTGTCTGCATTAATTTAGTCAACTTTCACGTAGCCATCCTTGATTAGAAAATTTAGTTTATGGAATTCTTGTACTCGCTGTCCATATTTTAGTAATTAACATAAACCACGAGTAGTAATTTCTCTAATCGCATATTTCCTCATGTTGTTCTTGCAAGTATCATAATAAGAAGGAAATGCTACTTGACTTAATCACAAAAAATGTACATCATTATGTTACCTCAAGGGGTAGGAATGACTAATGAAGTGACATTCACCAGTTATAGGCTTATTCACCCTTTATATCTAGTGTTCCATATAGAAAAGCTTTTAGTGAGTATAGTGCACTAATAAATTACACCCTCTAGCCTCATTTCCCATTGGAATAACCTTTTGGTGATTTGTAATGCAATGATAAATTATGTTTTTCTTACAATTTTTACCAATTTTTGTGAGATTAACCCTATTACAAAGTAAAACATATATTCTTATGCGATTAATGTATGGTTTGGCTTTGGCACATAGCACATTTGCATTAGACTAAATGTATTTTTGTGGGACTTTTACTCTTAGAAATATTTGTTTGCATTAACCACTGTAGACCTCCATGATTGATCATTAGCTTTGATGACATTCTACATTCTTGATATATTCTTCGGTCCCCAATAGCCACAGGTAACAGGCCACTCTTTAGCTCAGGATTTTCCATATCATATTATTAGTATTAGGGGAGGTATGGTGACATATGCAATAACACCAATAATTTGGGTTTCTTAGTATAAAATAGGAGCCTCGTACTTCCCCATTGGAAGCAATATTTTGGCTAGTAAAAGTGACATAATAAATTTCCTTTGTATAGACAATTATTACCACATTTGGGATTAACCCACATTACAAATCCAATCATGCATTTCTCCCTCCATTTAAGTTGATATGATCCTTTCATCTCAGAAATTTAATTTAAAAATGTATTATGTGGTATTGCTTAACTCCTGTGAATTTTAGTCAATAACCAAATGACCTCCATGAGCAGTCAAAACACTATGAATTAAAGGCCAACCAGGATACTTCATAGTATTAGCATTGTGTCGATTTGGCATCCACCTTTGAATATTCACCTCTGTTGGAAACAACCCACCATATTCCGGCTGATCCAATATTGGGAGATTGATCAAATTTTAGATGCCGGATACAAGAGCTCCTAGATATCAAGGCAAGAACGGGCCTTCCTCTTCTTCTTATGGTAACCTGATCAGTTCAATTTGCCCCAGAGAGATGTGACATTATACATTTGCATGATGCCAAATTATGGTTGTCCTTCGATAAAGAGGTTCAAATATCCACGAGCCAGGACATCTTAAGAATTTATGCTACGGTCCTTAAACTAATTTTACATGTAATTGCAGATGAGAATCACATTCAAGCCTTTTTATTAGCCTTTCCAAATGGGACATGCACCCAATCATTCTATGTGGATGATTCTCAAGCATGATGACCCCAGAAATGTTGACGATCTTGCCCATGACCCACGTACTGGCTCTATGCATCCTTTCTCACTGTTGTCAGATAAGGACTAAATTATGAACCTGATGGATACAAGCCTGCCATCCAATTGTTTCACAGTAGTTAAGATTAGAGAATCCATGTTGATCAAGAAAAGTGTAGAATCTCGTAACAACATCTAGTTTCACGTTCTCCACAATTCTGATGATGTGGAGGATGGATGGAACATTGCTTCTCATGAAAGGGTGACCTGATCCATGCATAGATTTTACGCTACCTACTTAACTTCTCTCAGACTGTGCACAATTATCTTTAGAGCTCTCGAGCGAAACTTGTAATCCTCGTAACACTGTCATTGACACATCACATTAAGATAAAATCTTGTAGTGACGTACATCAATGACCCATGGATCCTTGTATATGCCCCTCTTTTTATATTACTTAGAGAGATATTTTAATATATGCCCAACTTTTAGATTTCTTAAATTTTGGGAGACCTAAGATTCACTAATGATTCAAGTATAGAATGATTAACCACTTTTTAGGGGGAAACCTGTCACAACATTACAATAATATTCAAATGTCTCAATATGGTGATTTCAAGTAGAATTTCATGTACTACCTCCTCATATGCCTTATTTACTCATTACGTAAACCACCTAGGTAGACCCTACTACTCAATATGAAGCATCTGAAAACCAACACCTACCAGCAAAATGTTATGTACATAGCCATAATTCTTAGACATACATAACAACGACAGATGTGTCGGTATGGCTTTCCATAAGGGTGTGGATGATGCTCCCTCCCCTTCAAAATAATGTCTACAACATATGCTCTAGATGCTACTTAATAACATATTCACCCTCCCATGTTTATGCATCCCCACGTGACATATGCTTCCATTCTCCATCAAATACTCCTTAATCATTCTTGGTTCACAACTTCTTAGTTCATGTTTTAAGATCTCCCCACATTCCATAATGAGCTAATGGACTATTTATGTTGATCGGGTGAGTAGTTTCTTCTTCTCTAGTGAATTTGTGTTGAACTATGTCCAAATATATGGACATATTACTGTACTAATCTGAGGTAAATCTAACTTCTATGTTACATTGTTAACCTGCAAGACTTTATAAGGAACTATCCAATACTTAGGATCTCAACAATTTTATCCTTCTTTTGTGGTTATTAAGGAGATGTTAACTTGCCACGAAGGTTTTGATCAGCTCCTTGCACAAAACCTAATAGACCAATCATGTGAAGGGAATCTTGTTCTACTCTTCATGTTGATATGTAATGTTTCTTTACCACCTGATTTTATGTCATCGGATTCAAGTTCTCCCTAAGACTGGCTAATAGCTCATGTTGGTTTTACAATGCAAATCTTCCATAACTCATTCCTTTTCAACTTGTACCCTTAAGGGCGAGGTCATTGGAAATGGAGGTTGGTACACATATAAGGTTGCTTAAAATGGAGACATTTTGGATGAGGTATGGAAGGAAGTGTTCAAACATCACCTATTTTACTAGTGTCAACTACAAAATCCACCTGATTCATGTTTATCTCAATGAACTCCCATGAGAAAAGGTTGCCATCCTTCAATCAATGATTGTTCATGCACTTCTTAATCTTCTCATATGACATTGATGGATGCATATTGATGAACTATGTTTGGAATGAGTACATTGACATGAAGCTAATTAAATCCAAAAATTAGTCATGGTACAAATTCATGAGTCAAATTACTTACAATGATCTTGGTGTGCCATGCAACTTGGAAATGACGTGTATGTGTCCTTGCAAAAAAACATATGCATTACTGTGATCATTGCAAATGGATGAGATAATGCAAAAAATGTGCATATTTTGTGAGCCTATCAACTTACCACCATGATGAAATTTTCCCCTTCTAACATGGACAATTGCCTATAGTGAAATCAATAGAAACATCCTCCCACCTTTTGATCCATAGGGATCCAAAATGACTCTACTTCATCAGAAACAGTCAACACGAAGAAGGAAAAATAATGACATGGAGGTTTTGTCTTTATAAGTAACAGGACCACCGCCCTGCGTAGGGTGGCGGTTACAGAACCGCCGCCTAGCCAGGGGCAGTGGTCCTAAGACCGCCGGTTCTGCATTGGGCGGCGGTCCTAGATCCATTACAGACAGAAAACAAAAATATGAAACAAACAGCCCCTAAATTTGAAAGGTTGTTCATGTCTCTTCTCCTCCATGACCTTTCCCATTCTCCAGTGCATGAGAGGACATGATAAAGGCTATAAATACATGTTTGTAGGAAGAGAACAAGATCATCGAAGCATGAAAGCAAGTGAGAAAGAAATTCTTAGTGCTGGAAATTGTGTTTTGTATAAGAAAGGAGTGTTGAGACAGAGCAAGCAAGTAATTGGGAGGAAGTGTTGAGATATTATCTACTTCTCTTTCATACTTATTGTAAATTCTGTACTTATTGTTTTGAATTGGCCAATAAAAGTGGGAAGAAAGAGCAATTTCCCTTCCTGACTGGTTTTTCCTCCATTGGAGGTTTTCCAGGATAAAACTTGTTGGTGTTTATGAGTTTATATTCTTTCCTTTCCTACAATTGTGGATTATAAGCATGCGATAAAATTCATTCACTAGCCATCTATGTCATTTTCTAATAGAAAGTAGAACAACAACAATTAAATTGTGATTCTGTGAATAATTCCAAAATTGAAGAGTTTACAGATCATTTTGGTATCAGAGCTAACAAGTATCCAAGACTGTGGTATTTCATTCTTGGATTTGTATGATAGTGACGAGATCTAAAGGTGAAGAGGATTTACCTTACGATCCAAAAATTTCTACAAAGAAGTGGAAACAGAGAATTTGGGGATAAATGGAGGAAGAGAACTTGGTCCTATAGAATCGCGATGCTGGAGACCATGATGGATAGGATGTTTAGAAGGCAAGAAGAACTTGCAGATTTACAAAAGACAACTTCTGTCAATCAAGACTCCATGGACTCGGTGGTTCTAGGCTTAGCTGAAAATTTTGGCATAGGGAAGAGCCACCATGAGGAAGATTATGGGGAAGAGCATGAAGAAGAGACTTCTAAATGCAAGAGAAAAGGTAAAATCTGACCATACTCCTTTTAAAGTTGAGACTAAAGTTGAGATTAAAAGCTTTGAAGGAAAAGTAGATGCAGAGTTGCTTGATAAATGGTTAAAACAGTTAGAAGTCTATTTTAGTGTCCATAATGTCACTGAGGCATAGAGGATCACCTTTTCACGTCTCAAAATGGAGGGACACGATCTGGTTTGGTGGGAAACCCATCTAACCACTTGTGAAAAGAAGAAGCATGTCCTATTGTGAAATCTTGGAAAGAATTTAAAGAATTACTTAGAGCTAACTTCTATCCTATTGGCCACAAGACTGACCAAATGATTAAATGGCAATATTTTAGACAAGGTAGTGGTAAAAGTGTGCAGAACTATACTACGGAGTTTCGGAGGCATGCCATGTTGTTAAACATGGACTTGGAGGATGAGGATATTCTGACTAAGTGCTTGGGAGGAATTCACACTCACCTTCGAAGAAAAGTCATCTCCACAAAGCCCAAATATCTCAATGAGGGCGTGTGTACAGGCATACTACATAGATGATGAGAAAAAGCAAGGAGAAGTAGAGCCAAGGGTAAAGCAGTCGACAAATCAACATAAAAGAGAGTATGGGAAAACAAGTAACAAGGGTAAGTAGAAAGGGAAAGGTAAACAAGCTACCACTACTTTAAATACTTGTAAAGATCCCAAGAATTTTTGCAAGAACTGTGATATAAATGGTCATACTGACGCTACATGTTGGAATTTGCATCTGGAGTTACATCCGAAGAACTGAAGCAAGGACTCAAAGAAGTCCATGACAGCTGTAAAAATAGAAGGGGAGGTGAGAAATCAAAGATGACTTTGATGTAGACGAAATTCTTGGATGCATGGCCACCAACATGGATAACTAGGAAGAGGAGATGAGTAGACTATTCCAGATCAAAATCCAGATCAAGAGGACTAAGGTAAATGCTTTGGTTGATACCGGTTCTCAATCTAACTTGATTTCTGAGGTAGTTGTAAAGAAGCTTGGTCTTGAGACTTACGAGCATCCACACCCATATCCTTTGGGTTGGGTGAAGAAGGGTGTTGAAATTCAGGTAACAAGAAGATGTAAGGTCAAGTTTGGGATAAATTCCCAATATATAGATGTTTTTGAAGCTGACATTATTCCACTTGATGCTTTTGATGTGGTATTTCGGGAGTCCTTACTTGTATGTTAGGGATGCTATCTTTATGAGAAGGGAAAACCGATACAGATGGGTCAAGGATGGGATCAACTACAACATCCGGGCACACCAACGTAAGACACGGGTTACTATGGTAAGTGCTAACCAAGAAAAATGACTTATTCAGTAAAATCATAATCACTTTTGTTTACTTTTGTTAAAGGATAAACAAGATGGGGTAGAAGTTTTAGAGATTTCTAACCAAGGAAAACAAGATTTGGATATTATTATTCAGTCTTTTCAGGAAGTATTTTAGGCTCCTAGTGGATTACCACCAAAACGGGAAGTAGAGCATGAGATTCAGCTATTGCCAGAGTCACCTCTACCGAACATCGGGTTGTATAGGCAATCCTTGCTAGAGAGTACTGAGGTAAAGAAACAACTCCAAGAACTAATAGACCAAGGGGTGATATGTCCTGAGCACCTCACCATGCAGTTCACCTATTGTGATGGTGCCAAAGAAGGATGGTTCTTGGAGAATGTGCATCAATTACCATGCTTGGAACAAGATCACCATAAAGAACAAATATCCACTTCCTCGCATAGATTATCTCTTGGAGCAGCTTCAAAATGCCAAGTTATTCATGAAGTTGGATCTCAATTTAGGCCATCACCAAGTCAAAATGAGGGAGGAGGATATATAGAAAACTTCCTTCAAGAAAAAACATGGTTTGTATGAGTGGTTAGTACTTCCATTTGGTTTATACAATGTACCCGCTACAATTATGATATTGATGAATGATGTATTACATGATTTCATAGATTAATGTGTCATTATTTATTTGGATGATGTCTTTATTTTTAGTGCCACATGGGAGGAACATCTAACTCATTTGAAAAAAATCTTGCAAGTTCTTAGGGAGAAATAATTGTTTTGTAATATGAAGAAATGTGAATTCTCCAAACATTCACTTGTCTATCTTGGGCACGTGGTTGGAGGAGGAGAGCTATGATTAGTGGATCCAAAGAATGTGGAAGCTATCACCAGTTGGCCAACACCAACAGAATCCATAGAGACTAGGAGTTTTATGGGAGCAATATAGTACATGCGGAAGTTCATTATGGGATTCTCCGTGATTACAACACATCTACACATAGAGTGGCCACAAATATTAAGGGTTTTTATTATGGTAAGGAATGATAGACAAATCCTTAGAGTTATTGAAATACAATATTAGTCATGCTCCAATAATTTCTCTTCCTAATTTTCAACATCCTTTTAAAGTAGAGACAAATATCCAGTGATTTTACTATGGGCACAATGTTGCTTTAAGGAGGTAAAATTGTATACTATCATTCTGAAACTTTTACTTCAACAGTTAAAGGATATTTAATATATGATAAGGAAATGTATGCACTAGTTCAGGAAATTAAAAAATGGAAGCATTATTTGTTGGGTAAAGAAACTACTATGCACACTGACCAAAAAACTCTCCAATATTTGTAAGCATAGTCTAAATTATAGCATGCAAGGCACTATGAATGTATGGGGTTCCTTCAGTAGTTCCATCTGGTGATCAAATACAAGAAGGGTAGTAAAAACTTGGTGGTAGACATGTTGTCTAGGCTTCCTAGACAGGATACATTATCTCCACTTAGCCACGTTATCTCTCAGATCGAGCCCTTCATGAAGGAAGCTTACAAAGAGGCATATTCCCAGGATAAAGACTTTGGGGTGACATTTTAGTATTTTTAGTCCCATTGGGTTGAAAGGATGGGGATTAAAGATTGTTATCTCAAGGATGAGATACTCTACCGATGGGGGAAGCTTTGTATTCCTAAAGAATAGATACTTCTAGTGATGAGGGAAGCACATACCTCAAAATTAGAGGGATATTTTGGTGTTATTAAGACCTTAGCCCACTTGCAAAGGTACGTGTATCTGGCCCAATATGTAAGATAAAGTATCAAAATTTATATGTAGATGTAAAATTTGTTATACCAGTAAGCTTAAGACTAGGAAGGAGGGTTTGTATATGCCTTTGCAATTACCTATTCTTTCATGGGACAAAATTTCTATGGAATTTATAGGAGGATTACCTATGTTTAAACATGACCATGACTATCTCTATGTTGTTATTGATAGATTCAATAATATGTGTATTCTTATGACATGTAAAAAGAAAATAAAAGAACATGAGGTAATAGATATTTTCTTTGCTAATGTATGGGTACATTTTGGCTTGCCAAAGTCTATCATTTCTGACGGGGATTCAAGGTTCTTGGGGAAGTTTTGGACTACTTTATGGGACAAGATGGATACCAAGTTATAGAGGATCACATATTTCCATCCACAGGTAGATGGACAGACATAGATGGTGAACAAAACTTTGGTACATCTGATCATAGGGTATAATAGAAAATACCCAAGGACTTGGGATGAGTCCTTAGCCTACATTCAACATTCCTATAACCACAAAGTACACACGTCCACTATGAAGTCACCATTTGAAGCATGTTTGGGATATATACCTACAAATCTGCTGGACATAGCAGTTAGATAGCAAGATGAGGAGGAGACGTGACACATAGAGGTGACTAGAGAAAATAAATTCATCGTGAGGATCTGGAAAATCCACCTCAAAGTCAAAGAACATAGTTAGAAAAATCTTAAGACAAGTACAAGGATTTGCACGATCAGCGCATAGGAGATAGCATAAGATTCATGTTTGATATAGCATTTGGATTTACTTGAGAAAGGAGAGACTACAAGGTCAAACACAGAAGCTTAAACCACTACGATATGGAACCTTCACTATATTTGATAAGGTTGGAGAAAATTCCTTTTAAATTGATTTTCCACCATTTATGAGGATGTACTTAGTAGTAAACCATGAAAACTTGCACCTATATAAGCCATCCATGCTAAATGAAGATGAAGGATTACAATTTATACCTTCCATTAAGGATTTCTTCTTAGACTCATAGGGAGAATTGGAGGAGGATGTAGCACTACAATAAAAGGTCAGAGAGACTATAAGAGGTCCGCAAGAGTTTTGGTAGGTTAGACTGAAAGGAAAGACACCAAGGTAGGTCGGGTGGTACTCAAACGAGTAAGTGAGGGAATAATTTCCTCATATACTCCCCCACTAAGATATTTTAGACCAAAATCCTCATAATAAGGGAAGGTTTGATCCATAGGGATATAAAATTACTCTACTTGATCATATCAGCCATCAATAGAGAAGGAAAATGAAGAAACATAGGTTTTGTCTTTATGTTATTAGAACAAATGCTCTGTGTAGAGCGGTGGTTACCGAACCACCACTAAACCTGAGTGGAAATCTTGTAACCACTACCCAGCCAGGGTGGTGGTCCTTTGACCTTTGGTCTACATTGGGAGGTGGTTTTGACACATTCAGACAGAAAGATAAAATTTGAAATGAACAGCCCCAGAATTGGAAAGGTTGTCTATGTTTCTTCTCCTCCATGACCTTTCCCATCCTCTAGTTCATGGGAGGACATGAGAAAGGCTATAAAAACATGTAGGAAGGAGAGTTTTGATCATCTAATCATGAAATAAAGTGAGCAGAGAATTATTAGTGTTGGAATTGTGTTTGTAGAAGAAAGGAATTTTGAGGCAGAGAAAGCAATTTATTAGGAGGAAGTGTGAGATATTATATAGTTATCTTTCATAATTATTGTAAATTTTGTACTTCTTATTTGAATTGGCCGATAAAAAGTGGGATGAAAGATAATTTTCCTTTTCTGACTAGTTTTTCCTCCTCCGGAGGTTTACATGATAATTTTGTTTTTGTGTTCATAACATTACATTATTTCCTTTACTGTAATTGTTGATTCTAAACATAAAGAAATTCATTTACTATCTATCTTGGTCATTTTCTAATTGAAAATAGAACAATAGTGTTTAATTGTGATTGTGTGAATGATTCTAAAGTAGAGAGTTTACAGATCACAAAGAAGAACTTCTTTTCATGGATATAAACATTAAAAATGACGCCTCTGTAAGTAAAAACACTTTGGAAGAAGAAGATGTTGAATATGAAGGAGAGATAGATATTGAAGAAGAAATCATATGTGCTTTGCGTGAGTTAAAATCATTGAAGTAAAATAATCTAAAACTAAGATTACAGATTCAAAAATATGAAGAAGAAAAGTGTCCTTCGGAAACACAAATATTTAAAAATATAGAAGAAGCATAACAATGGTTATTAACCTGAACAATTCAGATTGAAAAGTTAAAGAAAACAAAAGAAGAAGTGAAAATTCAGTTGGAAACAAAAGAAGAAAATAGTGAAAGACTAGAATTTGAAATTGTCTCCCTAAGATATGAACTTGATAAAACAACTACTAAGTTGAATAAATACCTCAAGCTTGAAAAGAGCTCTAAAATATTAGGTGACATTATCATTTGA
Source organism: Taxus chinensis (assembly GCA_019776745.2). Lineage (NCBI taxonomy): Eukaryota > Viridiplantae > Streptophyta > Pinopsida > Cupressales > Taxaceae > Taxus > Taxus chinensis. The sequence goes on from CM034155.1 coordinate 548,975,378, forward strand.
CAGATGTCACCATTTATCAAAACTGGTCTTGGATATGTAGAAAAATAGAATAATACAAAAGAACATCTCAAAGAGACACCAAAGAAGACAACCACAAACAAACCAAAGAGCTATGTAGATGCTTTAAAAGTTACTAGAAGAGATGAATACAGTAAAAAGAATGAAAATCATTCTCTTAATAATATCAATACTTTTCTAAAATATGATTCAGAAAAATGTAGAAGCTCGTTTCCTCCAAGATGACGTACATGACCAAATTTTAGAACTAATTTCGTGTTATTTCTTTCCATGTAACCACTTTGGTCATAAAGTAGTAGATTGTATAACTCGTATAAGGAATTTTAGTTGGAAAAAAATGAAAGTTCTTATGTGTATTCAAATAGAATTTATAATTAATTTACTCCTCTATCATATTATAATGAGAATGATCTTATATGTCATAAATGTAATAAATATGGTCATATAACATGATTTTTTTGAAATGGTTTTATAGAATCTCCCATAAATACTAAGAATGTGGAATCCCCTCCTAAAAAGAATGAAAAATATATAATTTTTTTGAAAAATAATCAAAAGAAAGAAAAATATATACTTATGTAAATTATTTTTCATGCACAAGAGAAAGAAAAATAATTAGATATTGAAAGTGGATGCTTAAGGAACATGAATGGGGATAAGAAACCTTTTCTCACATTGAAGGAAATAATTAAAGGCATAGTAAAATCTAGATATAATTACACGATGAAAATATATGGAAAAGGAATCCTTAGCATTGATAATAGAAAAAAAAAATAGAATATGTATTGTATGTTGAAGGTTTAAAGCATAATATTATCATTGTTAGTCAGATGTGTCACCAAGGACATACTATCACATTTTATGCCCAAGGTTTTGAGATTAGGAAGGAATATTTAAGAAAACTAATTAAAAATAAGCACAAAATAACTAATAATATTAATGTTCTTGGTGATATGAAGGGAGAAAAATTATACATGGGACAATCTGAAGAAATATGGCTATAACAAAGAAGAATGGGCAATATGAACTTTGATAATGGAAAAATGGAAAAATGGGATATTGTTGAAATAATTGTCATTGATTCTAAACGATGTTAAAGGATTCTCCTAATATAGATTCATATTCTAAATAGAAAGCTTTTGAGTCTAACCAAAGATATTTCAAAGTATAAATAGAAAGCTTCAGAGTCCAACTGGAGAACTTTGGATTATGTAAAGGGAGCTTTAGAGTCTGACCAGAGAGCTTTGGAGTTAGAGTAGAGAGCTTCAGAGTTTGATCAGAGAGCTTCAAATTCTAACCAAAGTTGTTTTTGATGCAAATAGTCAAGGAGATTGAAGTGAATTGTTCATAATTTCATAATGTGTTAAATATGGAACATCATTGGTTAATTCATATAGAATAATAAATAAGACATGCATGTAAGTAATATACTTCAAGTTTATATTTAAATATGGTGTGTAGTGATATATTTTGAGTGTCAGATTTGATTATATGATCTTTTTTGGTGCCATCATTTTAATTGGTTTAGTCGAAACTCATGATATGTCTTGGCATTAGACTTTTGAGTATCTTATTTTTTGTATATGACAATAACTCTATTTTGGAATTAAGATTTAAATTCATAGCTAACCCTCATCTAGTATCAATGTATGATGTTTAAGAGGTTTAATCGGTATGATTGTGTAGAGAAAATGGTGACTTAGAAAAGGAATTAGAAAGTGTAAATGGAATCTAAAATCCCAAGAAACATGTAGAGATGAGGTGTTGTGAATAATAAGGATGAAATATACAAGGCAGAGAAAGATGTGTAAGAGGATGTACCAGAAAGGAGAAACAACAAACTACTAAGTGAATGTTGTGAGAACAACAATTATGCATCCAATATGCAACACATATGTATTTAGTGCACATAAAGTATGTAGCTAATACAAAACACGTGCACAAGTACACAACTATCTGAAGTGGTGAGAGAAATCTAAAGGCCACCAATGTTTGATATCATTATTTGTTTGTGGAATAATAAAATTCATAAAATAGTGCATAGATAAATCATTTTTGAATCTTCATCATTGAAAGAAAATTTATTATTCAGAATGTTGAAAACTAAAAGTGTATTTGTTACACAAGATAAAAAAATTGGTTGTAAATGGGGACCAAAAAAACCCCATATATAGAAGAACAATTTTTCAAAGACAAAAAATTAACAAGGCCATGAAGGAAGAGTCAAAATTAATTGACAATAGGCCCCCACATAGACAGTCCAAACTACAAGCGTTTGTAAATTTAAGAGAGTTTTTTAGACCCCAAAGGGGTAGAAATAAAAAACACGACCAAAATATATTTCAGAATGTCGCATCTTCCTGACCATATTTTATGAATTTCAAGAGGTGAAAGAAAAAGGATGATCAAAATTCCAATTCCACCATATTTTATAATTTAACAAGAACCATGTAATGACCAATTCCTACTATATGTGCTAATAGATGTTGGATTTGTTTTTAATCGAATTTAAATTGTTGCAATTGGTTGTATGTAGTTAGCATAGACATTGCTTATATTATATATTGTTTTATTGTGTGCATGAACAAAAAACAAGTGAATATGGAATAACTACTAAAAAATTGTGGTGTTTTTTAGTTGAAATTGTGGTGTTTTTTAGTAAATTAAGGTACACAAGATTCTTAGGTTTAGGTGCCAAGAACTGAGGGGTTTCCATTTAGCGAAATTTGCCCGGGGCACAATCCCGACCTCATCTCTTATTACGGTATTTCCGAGCCGTTGCACTCAACAAGAATTGAACCCTGGTGGATTCTTTGTGAGCCAAACAACTTCACCATTGGGCCAACGACAATTTGATATTTTTTGTGGTGTTTTTGAATGAGAGAAGTCGATTTATGGTTATGCTAATTATTATAAGTGTGGTAGAAATGTGTGCTTTTGACAATAATGAAAGTATCCATGCATTAGATGAATATAAAACCACCATTAATAAATATCATACCGCTCCTTGGCCGATGACATTATACCTTGATGAATACGTAGATTATATGCAACTGTAAGTTAAATCCTCGTTAGATCATGTGTGTTATCGAGTTGCTCCCCTTTTGAATGAAAACTAACAGAGAAGGATATTATTGTTAATTTTAATCCCACATGGAAGGCGAAAAATGTACTCCATAGTGAGATATACTATAAATAACAATGTCATTCCAATAATTATAATTACGGAGCCGCGTGGTCAACACATAGCGAACTATTCTTTCGCCTTTTACTAAAGAATACCGTGTGTGGGCCACTAAAAGCGGCATACGCCTATTTTTGGAGCCTTCTCTACATTTAGTAGAGGGGCCAACAAATTAAAAAAAATTAATTTTTGCTGCAGGTGTGGAAGGAAAGCTGCAAGCTTGTTTAGAAGATCAAGATTATGTCTTCTGCGTCTATAACGGGCGATTGTTTAGACAAACATACTCGAAATATTTTCTTTTGAAGGTACATCATAATTTAATTTATGATATACAATCAGAGACGGAAACCTGTTATTCTGTGTTGCTATTCAAGTTATAGCTGTGCTTTTGAGCTGAAATCTGATCGCAAAAGCTATAATGTCTAATGCCTGTGCTGCATTCCACAAGATACCGGCATTCTTTTCTTTTCATATATGCCTTTGAACAACTCCAGGCAGAGTTTGTGAATCCCGTGTATAATTTGCATGTCTGGTTATAAACTAGTACAGTTTGAGAGCACTTGGAGGATTGAATCTGATCCAGGTGCCAGACAGTGAAAAGATATAGAAAGGGATGAAGTGGGCCGTGTGCTCTTGCAAAAGCTGTTGGCACTTCACTGGTTGAGAGAATTCCCAGATGCTTCCATCCAAATTCTCGGAATTATTTGTATACCTAAATATCTTCCAAGTTTTAGCATAATATTTGGTAGCAACGTTGAAACAGGGCGTGGATATCTGCCATAGCATTATGGAGAAGGGATTTTTGTCAAATGTTTCAGTTGCAAGATCCCTGACAGATATATACACAAAATGAGGAAGCATGTGAACTGTTCGACAAAATGCCTGAAAGAAACGTTGTCTTATAGACTGGCAAAATCGCAGGATGTAATTCCAACTTCCATTTCTGCTTTATCTTTCTCTTTGGCTCCATGCTCAGGACCTTTCCTTTGTTTGATTAACAAGTTAGTGTAGAAACAGGGTAAAGCTGTTGGAAGCAGAGGGATATCTGATCCGTTTGTGCATATTGTCATGATTACTCTCTCTTTTCCTCCCAACTAGGATGTTGTTTTGTTGGATTTTTCTGATGCCTTAATATAAATACAACCATTTGACAAAATTCATTAAAAAATTTCCTCGCCGAGGTTTGAAGACTGTTTTGATGTTAGTATGCTTGAAAGTCACCTCTGTTTTCAAAGAGCACGAAGAACTAACCAGAAAGTGATGAAAAACGAAGTTTTTGTATAAAAGAACTGATTTTTGGGCGTGTTGTTAAGATTCTGGAGCTTGGGAAGGAACTTAAAAATTCTGAGAACAGATTTGATGTGGGTTTTTTCCAATAAGACAACTACTATCACACTTAGGGAGCAGCCTCTGCAAATAACGTAAAAGCCATTTTCCTTCGTGAAGGGTGTTTTTATTCGAGGGGTATGTGCACAAACAATTTTGATAGTGCATATTTAGTCACTCCAACTAAGAGTTTGGGCACAACAAACTTCAGTTGTGAAAACCTTCCCTATTATTTACACAGAACCCTGATACATTAAATCTTTCTTATTTATACAGGTCCCCCTATCATACATTACACATTTTGAGAGAGTACAAATATATTTTGAGATTTGGTTCGTGGCTTAGCTTTACTGTAGTCATAGATTACTGAAGTGATTTCAGATGAAAGTGTTCTCCACTCTTATATGATGGTTTTTGCATTCTGATTTCAACTAGGGCATATTTTGGAATATATATTAGTATATAATTTTTTTTATATTATTATTATAGAGATAGTCAAATTTGTATGTCTATGAAAGAGACGTTAAAATGAGATTGTTAAGCTCTATGTTGCCCTCTAAAATTAGAGGGAAGAGAGTGAATAAACTAATTTACAAATAGATTGAAGTCTTCTAAATTTTAAATCTGAAAAATTAAGGAAATTTAATGGTCCACTTGATTCCATTAGTTGAGCATTAAACATTGAAATCCTTTCTGGCATAGTTTGTACAGCAGATATGTAATTGCTATTTTAAGACAGGAGTGTTATAAATTGTTTGAGAATTTTTTTAATATAGATCTGTTATACAGATGATATATGAACTCTTTGACAAAATATTCTGAAGCAGTTTGTAGTTGTAAATTTCATAAATAAACAATTTTCAAGTGCATCAATTTTTAGTTGAAAGACTTATGATGTTAATTTTACGTTTTAGATATTCATAATTAATTTATTCTATTTTTTAAAATTTTCTTGAACTGTATATTTTTCCATATTTTAAATGTTTCCTATAAAACACTATGTATGAAAGTTGTTACCTTGATGGCAAAAGAAGATTGCAAAAGTCCATCCTCAAATCATCCAGCCTGGAAATGTAAGCATCTACGAGCAGAGAAACTGAAGAATGTGAGATCATGGCATCATCCTCGGCCGCTATTTTCAGTGCAGCTCTACCCAAATCGATCTTCCCACATTTACTTATGATTATCTTCCTCTCTGAATTGCACATCCCACTTGCCTCTTTGATGATATTTTCCCTCGCAGCCTGTACCTCCGTCAATATTTTGAGCTTCCAAAATCTATGAATTGTTGTGAAACAGGGCTTGTAGATGAAATTTGGTACAATTTAGAATCCATGCTTCAGTTCACACATTTGGTCAATCATCACAGTAGTGAGTGATGACTTCAACTGTACACAAACTTTTAAAACAACTTAAAATTTGAGAAAACATATCTGAACTCAAGTGTGTATTATCTCTTTTATTTCCAAAATGCTTCAAGTTGAAACCCAATCAGGTAGGAGGAACACTTGCTAGCTAAGTAAAGAAGTGAAATTAATAGATATTTTATTGTTTGCTGGACGAGGGTGATTTCAATTGTAAGTGGGCAAAACCATCCAGAAAAGGGGGTCGCCTCAAGTAAATTGTGTATGTTCGCCAAGGTTGATGGGGGTCAGAGTCAGTGTTAACCATCAGTTTAATACAAAACCTAAATGACGGTGCAAACCATTATTAAATTTTAATAAGGATTAAAACATCAGCATATACAGGCTTATGCAACATATTTTGTGTTCTCCGAGTTTGATGTCGAATAGGGAGCCCATTGGACGAGTTGAACTTACATGTTTAATAAGTTCTTCCTAGTAATCCATCACACCTTGATGGCATGTATTTATTGCAGAAGTTCGGAGAAACAGAATTACAAACCCAAATGATGTAATGAAACCCCAAGTAGCAATTCATGCTCATGAGAAATGGGTTAATGGAGAAATGAATGGATTGCTAAATATTGTCAAGACAACATCATGTTGTAGTCAACCTAATGTCATCTTATAGTCTTCAACTATAGGAAGATGTCATCAGACCTTCACATTAGTTCATTTTTGATCCATTTTCTTAAAAAGTGCACATTACTAATGAAAATAGTGACGGCCACAAGACACATGGCATCATTATTTAAGACTTAATACAAGATTTTTTCCTCGAAGTCTTCAAATTTTTTGACCACTAAAATGGCACTTGTTTGTCTTTATATGTGTCACTATACTCTAAATGTTACAATGAAATATTATTTATGCTCCTTTATGTGTTTGTTTCATACACATTCATTCAAAATGTGTTCAATTTCGTCACACCTCTTTTTTGGGAATTGACATCTTAAATCTACTTTTGTGTGGTCTCCTTCTCCACTAGTATGACCCTTAAAGCATGGGTACAAATCTGGTATATTGAAGATATGTAACAATGTCTATACCTTTTGACAATTCTATCTCGTATTTTGTGTCCTTTGCAACTTCCTCAAGACTCTGCATGGTCCAATCTTCTTCCACTTAAGTTTGTCATATGTTCCTCTTTGGAACCTCTCTTTATATAGGTGTGTTTCTCCTCAAGTTTGTGTGTTTCTTGTACTTCAAATTACTCTTCTCTAATTTTTTGCGCACTTGCTTGTGCACCTCCTTAATGTATTGTGCAAAATAATTAACCTCTGCGCTTTTATCTTCTCACGGTAACTTTCGTAACTCCGCAACTCATCTTGGAACCGTGCTCCATAAAAACTATAGAAAGGTGACTTCACAATACTCCTATTTGCAAATTGTTTATAAGAAAACTTTGCTTGCACAAGGACTGAATCCCATGTTCCTACCTACTTCCTAACAAACATTGAATTTTTTTCCAAGGCTCTCACTAAAAACTTTCATTTAGACATCTAGATGCGGGCGATACGCAAAACTAAATTTCATCCTCATGTTTAAAGTTTCTTCCATAACGTGTGCCAAAAGTGACCTAAAAACTTATTATCTCTCTTAGATACAACACTGTGTACAATTCCATGTAATCTCACAACTTACTTGAAAAACAAGCTCTTTATATGCGTACAATATCATAGTCTTTTTATAAGCAATGAAATAATCCATTTTCAAAAATCTATCAACAAAAACAAGACTAATGCATTCATACTTAGGGGTCCTAATGAAAGGAGTCTTTAGACCATGCAACCTATATATTCAAAATTTGATCTCGCCAAAACAAGATATTGGACACAACTTTAACAATGGTTCAACATTCAATTCAAATATTATGAAAAGACTCTACAAGATCTTTGGCACAATTTTAACAATAATTTCACATTTAGTGAAAATATCACAACAAGACTCTACAAGAATTCTCTAACAATCCAATCCTATGACCCATCCTATCCTAATCTTGCAGACTCCACTAAGATTTCATAGAACAAAACTTGGCTCAATTAAGAAAATGCCAACATATCTAGATCTCTTGATCCTAAAAGCTAGAATAGATCAATGATATCTAAATATTCACCTTATATGTCCACATGTCCCTTCTATATATAAAATCTATCATGAGTTGGGTGGGAGAAAAAAGATACATGTGTAAGTAAAGATACTCTAACAAAGATTTCTCCAAATGCCCAGATTGCCATTGATCTCCTCAACTAGTTTGCATGTAGTTCCTCATGAAATCACTTTAGTTGGATCCAACTTTATCAGGTTATCTGGTTTTTTCTTTTGGTGAAATAATGAATAAAGGCCCACATGTGCTTCCTCCTAAATGTATCAATGTTGATAGGATATTATGTCAAATGCAGAGTTCATCATGGCGACTTTAGAAAATGGTCCATATGAGATGTGTAGTAACATAAGGTATTGTGGCATGGGAATACATTGTGGATCAATAAGACTTAGTGACATATGTGGATATTTAATTATTTTATAGTTGGTAATATGATTACCATTGCGCCGAGATAATAATTAAATTGAATTCTATTGTTTCATATTACAAATTGGACTTGTTGTGCGTGCCCATTATTTATTAGTGTGCATAACAAGGCCACATCATATAACCTCACACCATCACCTATAAAAAAAATTTATGAAGATTTTGTTTCCATTTATTTTTATAAAATAAAAAGAATAAAAATAATTTTTATCAATCTATTTACATTTCGTATATAGTAATGTTGATACAATCTAACTTAATGAAATTATATATAATTTTCATATGTTTGTAATTTAAATTTTATATTTATTATTTAAAATTAATGTTTAATTATTATATAAATTTTTTTTTTGTACGTAATTTTGTATAACATTTTCACAAAATACACTTCCAAGGAATGCATTCCATTGAGAAAAAGGAAGATGTTAACTATGAAGATTTTGAAAGTTGATCTAGATTTTTTCTTTATAGGACTGATTTCCAAATGTGGATAAGTGTGAAATTCTTGTTTGGAGTTTTTGATATTATTGTTGTACCATATTAACTGAAAAATATATTTGCTGAACCACTTTGATCTGTTGAGACTTGTAATGATTCTCTTATGCTCCAACTTGATGTACATTCACGAGAAGAATAGTAGAGCAAATATTTGCCATAATTATTATTCTTTGAGGAAAAATTCTAAAGTTTTGGATCTAAAGCATAGTCTAGGAATAGCCTATGAGATTGGTTGTGGGTTGTCTTTAATCCAATAAGATATTTGAGATTATGTCATATCAAGATTAAATAAAGTTATATAAAGAATGTTTTGTGGGTTGAGTATGATTCCTACGGGAAAATTTTCATTATAAAGTATGTTTTGTAGGCTGAGTATGATTCCCATGGCCTATTTTCAGAATGTCTTATTTTATATGGTTTTATTTTTGTGAATAGTCGTATTATTTTTATTTGGAATAATATCGATCTATTTTTATTTTTGTGAATAGTGGGGTATTTTAGCGTCTCATAGTGATCTTATAATGGTCATATGGACATTTTGAGGAAGGGATTCTACTTCTTCATGTAGACCAAGCGAAACATAAGAGAGCATCCCTAACTCGGACCACTTAGTAGACATTAAATACCCAAACCGACCCCATATTCCTCATCATTTAAAAATACGTGAGCTATAACTTGGTAGAACAAACTACTTACTCTACATTATGTTAGAGATTCCATCCATAGATGCTGGGCCCCCAATGATTTTGAACCCTATCTAGTCAAAAGTGTTTACCACTAACAAAAAAATATAGACTACATTGTGTTTTTATGATGTGATCTCGTGACTTGTTGTCTACTGTTTGTAGTGCCCACTTATTTTGATTCCCATTTTAGACTATTTTGACTCATTATAGCATCACATTATTTTGATTGAGACATTAAATATCATATATCTTTAATTTTGATGATGATGTTGTTACATTACATGGATAATTATGTGTTGATTTTTGATGCTAACCTATTTTATGGCAGGAATGTACATGGCATATGATGCAAATATGCTTGATTTTATTATGGTATCGATATGATGATTATGACTAGATTTTGAGATCTTGCATGATGATGATGATGATGATGATGATGATATATATATATATATATTTCATAGATGAATTATCGTGTTCCCCTCTTGTTACACTATTGGAGGATCATAGTTTGATTATTCACTAGATAGTTGTTGATCATATGTGGATTATCATCAAGATATTACGTACATTTTTTTTCGTATTTGTTAGCTATTATTGGGTAGGTATAATGTTTAACTTGAGTGTGTAGATGACAAGTTTTATCATGTGAGAAACCAAGGACTCAGGCAGGGGATGTCTCGAACCAGCACACTGGGCCCTAAAAGGCCAAAGTTCCTTCCTAGTTTATATTTTATGGGTCACCTTTCTTGACATTGGTCTTGTTGTGGATTAGTTAAACCCCCTTGTGATGTTGTATTGTTATTACCTTCTTATCTTATTGGTGTTGCTAACCCCTCTTCTATGGCATTGTTATTAATAATTATAATCCTCTTTTATATTAGCTTTCACCTTGAGTTTAACTCTAACCCCTTGGATTTTATGTAAATTTGGTTATGTCTTGCTTTATACTTCCTAATGGAGGATTTGGGACACCTAATCATGGATTAGGTGAGCCCAACAACATCTCCTAAATGCCATCTTTTCCCCAAACTCGGATTTGGGAAAAATGTGACATTTAGGAGGTGTATAAGGCAAGTTATGGACTAAATTTTTCTTGGAAAGAACCCCTAGGCCCTATACTTAGGGGTAGATGGGATCCTTCCAAGGCAAATTGAGCGCATTTGGCAGTTTTGCCCCTTTTTCTCCCTCGTCATTTATAAAAATTTCTTGATTATGTGAATGGTGTTGGCATGTGGGCATCCTCCATGATTGTTTAGATATTTCTTTTCTTATCTTATAATTTGGTGTTTATGGGGCGCAAATTTTGGAGATTTTAGATTGTTTGAAGCATAAGTGGACAGTGACACTTGTCACCCTCCCATTTGGTCCTTTGGTTTGCTATTTTCTATATCATCCCCTCTTGTGGAAGGGATTGGGGTGACTTGCTTCATTTCTTCTTACTTTGGGTTTGTTTATGGGAGCTTGTAAAGAGAAGGAATTGGATTATGGAAGCTTGGATTGGAACACTTGTTAAATCTTGAGGTAGAATTTACCTCAAATTTGTTCTTTGTTGAAATGGTTAAAATTATGTCGTGTGGATTGAAATTGGTTGTTCAATTTTCTTGTATTTTGTTTTTCCCATCTAATCTTGCATGGGTTGGATTTTGGGCATGTGTGCGAAAAGGGAAGAATCCCCTTTTTACTCACCCTAATGCTTTATGGACAAGCTTGAGGGAACTACGGTTTACCCCTTCATTTGGTTTGAAGGGCATGGAGGGATAAGGGGAGAATTTATGGAGAGATAAGGAGCTTAATATGATATCTTATGGAGAGATAAGGAGAGTATGATATCTCATGGAGAGATAAGGAGATGGTGACTTAGTATGCTTAATTTGGTTCTAAATTTGGTAATTTATGAGATATCTTATCTGCTCTTCCCTCATTGAGAATTTTGATGCTTCACAAGTCTTTGATTGATTATATTGCATTGTTTTTGGAGTGTTACTCCTATGTAGTATTATATCCTTGATTGTGATTTGGTGATCGTTTTCCACTACTGGTTTGAGGTATGCATCTCCCTCTTTCCCATGGGCTTGGAGGGAGGCTATCATGTCCTTTTGGTCCACCTTAAGACATGTAATGATGCTTAAAGATTGGGAGGTAAACAATTTGGTTTCTCATGGGTTTCAGAGCTTCTTTTGAATTTCATGGAGCTTAAAGAAGGGTCTTTAAAATTGTAAAAAAAATGTAGATTTTTGCTTTATGCATGGAGTTACATTCATTGGAAATTTGGGCATGTTGTCCTCCTGTGAGGAAGGGATTGTAATGCTTGAATTTTAAAGTTATTCTTTTCATTATGTAAATATCATTATAAATCTATTGTAGCTGAAAAGACCCATAATTTGAATAGGAAAAATCATGGGTGGGAATGTGGAACTACAAAATTTAAAAGATTAGCTTAAATTTGTTGGTTAAAAATATCTTCATTTGTTTCTTCTTTATAGTATCTTTATTTTAGAAATGGTTAGCTCAACTCGACTTAGGAAATAAAATAATTTTTGAATGTTATGAAATGGAATTTTACCCTTCTCTCTCTTGGTTGAAGTATGGACTTTGTGCACCTTATTTTACCCATAACCCATAATGTGATTCTAAGTTATTGAGTTTGTTGGTTATGGAAACTCCATATTTCCATGTATTTACCTTGTGCAAATGGAAAGAAAATAATTTTGTTGGTTGTTTTTTACTGGAATGGAAGGATTTTTGTTAAATATATAAGTTATAGCATCTACATCCTTGTAATTCAATGTTAAAATTTTCTAATGTATTGCATTATATTATGGTTAAAAATATGACTTTCTATTATATCTCTATTTAAAAATTAGTAAGTTATTTTATCTTGTACCTATTAAATAAATCATCTTTGTTCTATATATATATATATATATATATATATATATATAATATATATATATATATATATATATATATATAATGCCTGCATTAGATGAAAATCTGGATTCTCCAAGTAGAAATAGAACTTCTGAATTTGTTTTTTAAATGATCATCAATTGAAAATAAAATAAAATAAAAGTTACATGTAAATGAATCTAAGGAAAGGAAATTTACTTTTAAAAATTTAAATAAAATACTCATGGTCGTAGCCTTTTCATTTTGTGAGGGAAACGAGTTATATATAAACTTAGCTAAGGTGGGCATATAAGTAGATTTGGAAATGATTTCCTTAAAAAGTGTGAAGGAAATAATTAAAATAAATAAAAACAAAAAATAATAATAATAAACCAATCTTGCTTCTTTTTAGCAAAGGGAATTGTTTTCATTACAAAAATGTGGAATCTTAAATTATGGCCGCCTCTTTGGTAAATAAAAAGAAAAAGAAAACCCTGTAAAACAAGCTTGAATAGAGCCATTCTTGGCCACCCATGTGGGTAGTGACCCTCTCTCATATATGCAAGAAATCTGCTACAGATTGTGAGCATAGCCTATGCATTAAAATAAAATAATAATAAAAAAAAAACCTACAAAACAAACTTCCATGGTTGCTCTGTGGGTTGAGATTCTCCCCAAAATCAACAAAATAAATAATCCTGCAGATCCGTTGGAGCAAACACAAAAGAATGAAGGAGATAAATAATTTTTAAACCCTGGAAAATCCAACAGTTGTGTGCAAACCAAATATGCATATTCAAATCTAAATGGAGTGGATAATCCTCCTCTAAATCTCTTATTCCTTAAGCTCTCAATGAGTTCTCATTCCCTACACACAAAAAAAAAACAAAAAAAAACAAAACAAGAGAAAACTAGGGCATCCAGATGAATGAGAAGAATAGAAATGAAAGAATAAATTTAGGTTTAATAATTGTATCCTCATATTGGTTTTAGGTTTAACATATCTAATGGTGGAGATTAAAACAAATCTAGAGTCCTGATTTAATTAGATTTTCAATTGGGTGAATAAGGTTGTGTTTCACTCGGAAATGCTTCGTTCCTTATAGAAACAGATAAGGTTAGGGTTAGGAGGAATACCTGTAGAATGTCGAGATGATGTGCGCGTACCGTAGAGAAAGATCAGGCTGACTGCGAAGAACTCCTTTTTGTCTTGGAAGGACTACCTGCAAATAAGAACACAAGACCACAAGATTTTGATTAGATAGTAAATGAGGGAACTGCCTTGGGCCCAGGAAATATGAAACTTCCTTTCGAAGGTGGTCAGTTCCCCTGCCGATATGAGTTAACACAAAATACTGTAAAATATCAATTAAATTGCTTGGCTGAACTGGGTAGGGGAAAGCTGTGTTTATCCTGGTTTGGATCAAGGAGGAACCGATGAG